>SJYQ01000714.1:524437-548969 GCA_006410935.1 Redunca redunca | reverse complement strand
CTTATCCTCTGGCACCCCCTTCTCCTCCTTCCCAGGAAGCCCCCCAAACAAAAAATTATCCAGGCAAAAGTGACAATAATGTGGAGGTTGTAAAAACTCTGCTCCAGAGAGAGCATCTGACAAGTCTAGTTTCCCTTTCTCAAAAAATATCTTTCTAGGCTTTTTAGGGTTACTGAAGTTGGAAAGAAGCTAGCTCTATCATGTTTTCACACTGGGTCGAGGAACAGAAGGAAACATTAATTGAGTGCCAGGCACGCTAGGTGCTTTATATATATACTATCTCATTTAATCTTCCCAGCAACCTGTGAGTGAGCCTTGTGTTACAGTGGTGTATTTAGGCCTGAAAGAAGTCCAGAAGCATTTTGGGGAACTGTTCCCTAGATAAAGGTGTTCCATGATGATTACCTGTATTTAGGACCCCTTTCTTTTCTCTCTTTTGGGAATGTCATCCAAGTTCATTTCTTGAGCGGTCCTCTCTGAGAGGATAGAGTTCCTTCCCAGGCTTTTTGAGCACATGCCAAGTCTATTCTTTTAGTCTTTCAAGTGCCTGCTATTTTAGGCATGGTGCTGAAAACTAGGTACACGAAGTGAGAGAGCGAAGAACCAGTACCATCTTCTTGGTGGGAAAATGACACCTGAGCACTCCAAAAGGTGGCAGAGCGCTAACCAGATGGAAAATAGGGTGTCTGGCTTTAAAGAAAAGTTTGTTTGGAGGTAGAAATGGGAGAGAGCTGCCTCTGTTGGGGAAGTACATCTGTTTGGTCTGACTGAAGCTGGAAGGTATAAAGGGGTCCAGGTTTTGTACTGAACACTTTGGCCTGTGTGATCTTTATCTCTATGTCCTTCAGCTCCCAGACCTAATTTTAACTGCTGAATGTCTCCTTCGGAATGTCTTGCTGACACTTGAAAGTCGTACATATCAAGCTAAATTCGCCTGTTGTCCTAAATCTGCACCTTTTCCCATGGTCTGTACGTATGTTAATGGTGCCACCAACTTCTCTTATTCCAAAGTTTGGAGCCTAGATACTTGGTTCATTTTCCCTCTGTTTATGGTTATCAAAGTTGGTCTTCTTCAATTATGTCTGATAAATTCCTTTTATTTTCCATCCTGGTGCCACAACTCAAGTTTAAGACTTTATTTTGTTTAGACTTTGTGTTGACTTTCTCACCAGTCTCAAGCTGTGCCTAAGCTTCATTAAGAATAGCTTGACTTATTCATCATAGAAAATATTTGTAAGCTCTGAAGTTGATGTTAGGAAAGGCTGAATCTGAAGAGCCATTGTAACTGTTTCTGATGTTAGTAATTACACATTGTTCTGGGTCATGGTTTAACAATTACACATTGTTCTAGGTCATGACTTTTATATACCTTATACATATAGATTATATATAATTTTAATCTTTATTAAAAAGGAAACAGCACTTCTCCAGGCAGCAAATGTTGAACTTTTCTCAAGTTATTGTTGCCTAACCATTTCTCTTCTATGGGCTCCTCTGAGTCTTTCATTCTGTCTTTTACTTCACTAATCTCTCTGTTTTAAAATTGTGTATTAAACCTTGGAAAAGTCTGTAAGTATTTTGGATGACAAAGCAACAGTATTTAGCAACCTCTTTTTTTAAAACTTTTTGGTTTTTTGATTTCAGAAAATTCTCTGGAATATGATTTTTATAAATGGAGCATACTGTTCCTGGGGTGGCCTGTTGTGAGGATTAAATGTGGAAAATGTATGTGTAGTAGAAAAGAGAAAGGATGATTGACCATGTGTCAGTTATGTGTTGCTCAGTGCCTGGTCCTTAGGAGCTCTTCAGTTAATGTTTGTTGAGTGAATTATCAGCACGGCCCAGAGTGAGACGAATGAGCTTTACGTTTTTAGATCTTATGCTTTTAACAGTGCAGCCGAAAATGGAGTTTGGCTCTTTTTAGGTGACATTGTATGTTGCTTACATTACAGATTTAATCCTTTAATATTAAAGCTTTTGACTATGAAAGAAAATGAAAACTGGAACTCTTGGAGGTACATTGTACGAATGCCTTAAAGTCCTTTCCTAGGCATTATAAATTAGGGCAGAGTGAGGGTGGTGAAAAGGCAGAGTCAGAGGAAAGCCTCCATGGATGGTCCTGGGTATCTAGAGATAAACATGAAATGCGTGGAGCCCAGGCAAAGTCGGAAGGACTTTTGGTAAAAAGGCAGTGAAAACTAAGTTTCTGGTATTAGGTGTAGGCCTAGACTGAATAATACTAAACAAAACATGAGGCCAGTATGCTACTTTCTACCTGGAATATGGCTTGACTTCCCTTCCAGCCAATAAAATCCTGTCTGTATGCAAAATATTCAGAGTTAAATCAAACTTCTCTAGCATTCTGGTCAGGATGGAAGCCAGCAGAGGAGTAGTTAAGAGCATGGTCTCTGGAATCAGACCTTTGGTCCTTGGTCCTTATTAGCTGGTAATCTTGGTAAGATTGTTTAATGACCCCATGTCTCTGTTTTCTCACCTTTGAAATGAGTATAATAAAAGTACTTACCTCAGAAGATTGTTGAGAGGATTTCATGAAAAAATAAATATAAAGTTGGCTCATAGTGTGTCTTCAGTAAATGTTAGTTATTGCTGTTGTGGTACTGATTATACTGCTTTTGGCTCCCTACCCTGTTCCAAACTCTGCAATTACATGTTTAAGCAGAAAAAGAAAAGATCCAGGTATACTCAAGAACAAGATAAACATCTCCAGGGACTGAAATGAAAAGGAAACATGCATTTAGATTCTGGATTCAGGAGCAAGTGGAAATAACTTTGTGCAGGGGAGCTGGAGTCAGACACCCTGAATGAATCTTGTAGCTGGATTGGGGCTGACTGAAAAGAAGGCTAAAAGCCTCTGTTCCTGGCTGTTGCTTTAAAAAGCTGTGAATCTGAAGTGGTGACACAGAAGTGGCTGAGCTGCCAGATGGCTCAAAGCTGGAAACTGTAATTTCTCCGTTATCAACTGGTACAAGAGCACCAAACTTGGAGGTCATGAATCTAGAAGAGGGGTGGCTTACCTCAAAACCATTGGAAAAAGGAAGGGAAAGTCTGAGCCTGCAAACAGATAAAGAAGACTATTACTTAGAAAATAAACACAACCACCAGGAGATAAACTCACTTAAAATCTAATGGATTGTTAGAGCAATTTCAAACTGATTTTAAGTATTTTTAAAGATCCTTAAAAAGATAAAAGAAATAATAATTAATTAAAAAATGTTATAAATAAAAAATAGTAAATATGAAGTAAATGGCTATATAAAATAAAAAATAGTTACTGAACTTAAACAGCAAAAGTTGGTTAAACTCCAGTTCAAACACATTTAAAACAAAAATTAATGAGTCGGAAGACCAGTTCAGTTCAATCACTCAGTCGTGTCCGACTGTTTGCGACCCCATGAATTGCAGCACGCCAGGCCTCCCTGTCCCTGTCCATCACCAACTCCCGGAGTTCACTCAGACTCACGTCCATTGAGTCGGTGATGCCATCCAGCCATCTCATCCTCTGTCGTCCTCTTCTCCTGCCCCCAATCCCTCCCAGCATCAGAGTCTTTTCCAATGAGTCAACTCTTCGCATGAGGTGGCCAGAGTACTGGAGTTTCAGCTTTAGTGTCATTCCTACCAAAGAAATCCCAGGGCTGATCTTCAGAATGGACTGGTTGGATCTCCTTGCAGTCCAAGGGACTCTCAAGAGGCTTCTCCAACACCACAGTTCAAAAGCATCAATTCTTCGGAGTTGGAAGATAGTACTGAGTAATTCTCCCAGTTGTAGTACAGAGAAATCAAGAAAAATCAAGAGAATATATATATGTATATATACACATGAGTGTTATGTTCAGTCATTAAGTCGTATCTGACCCTTTGCAATCCCATGGACTGCAGTATGCCAGCATCCCTGTCTTTCACTATCTCCTGGAGTTTCCTCAAATTTATGTCCATTGAGTCGGTGATGCTATCTAACCATCTCATCCTCTACCACCCCCTTCTTTTGCCTTCAGTCTTTCCCAATATCAGAGTCTTTTCCACTGAGTCAGCTCTTCCCATCAGGTGGCCAAAATATTGGAGCTTCAGCTTCAGCATCAGTCCTTCCAGTGAATATTCAGGGTTGATTTCCTTTTGGATTGACTGGTTTGATCTTGTAGTCCAAGGTACTCTCAATAGTTTTCTCCAGCACCACAATTCAGAAGCATCAATTCTTTGGTTTTCAGCCTTCTTTATGGTCCAACTCTCACATCTGTAAATGACTACTGGAAAAACCATAGCTTTGACTGCCTTGACCTTTGTTGGTAAAGTGATGTCTCGGCTTTTTAATACGCTGTCTAGGTTTATAATGGCTTTTCTTCCAAGGAGCAAGTGTCTTTTAATTTCATGGCTGCAGGCACCATCCGCAGTGATTTTGGAGCCCAAGAAAATAAAGGCTGTCACTGTTTCCACTGTTGCCCCATGTATTTGCCAGGAAGTGATGGGACCGGATGCCATGATCTGAGTTTTTTGAATGTTTAGTTTCAAACCAGCTGTTTCACTCTCCTCTTTCACCCTCATCCAGAGACTCTAGTTCCATTTCACTTTCTGCTGTTAGAGTAGTATCATCTACATATCTGAGGCTTTTTATATTTCTCTTGGAAATCTTGATTCCAACTTGTGATTTATTTAGCCCGACATTTCACTTGATGTGCTCCACATGTAAGTTAAATAAACAGGGTGACAATATATAGCCTTGTCATACTCCTTTCCCAATTTTGAACCAGTGCATTGTTCCGTGTAAGGTTCTAACTGTTGCTTCTTGACCTGCATGCGAGTTTCTCAGGAGACAGGTAAAGTGGTCTGGTATTCCCATCTCTTTAAGAATTTTCAACAGTTAGTTGAGATCCACACAGTCAAAGACTTATAGTGTAGTTGATGAAGCAGAAGATGTTTTTTCTGGAATTCCCTTATTTTCTCTATAATCCAACAAATTGGCAATTTGATCTCTGATTCGTCAACCTTTTCTAAACCCAGCTTGTACATTTGGAAGTTCTCCCTGGCAGTACGTACATATGTGTAAAAATTGAGGCACCAACTAATGTCTAATTAGGAGTTTCAAAAAGAGGAAAGAGTGTGAATAGTGGAGAGGCAATGTTGTTCTGCTAAAAGTTTTCTTTCAATTTAGGATTGAAGGATTCATTAATAAACCACTGCTGCTGCTGCTAAGTCACACAGTAAATAATTTCAGTATTTAACACAGGATTATTTGACTTAATAGTCAAATAATCAACATGTAGTCATTTGTTTACCACTAGAGTCCATATGGTCATTAAAAGAAAAGAAATAGAAACAATAGAGGCAGTAGCATATGCATCACCAAATTGGCCAAATTCTACATCCAGACTTTCACAGCACTGGGAAGTCCTGAATGACAGTCTGGAGTCCTGGTGGCGAAAAGGGTCCTGGGCGGTGTGTCGACCCCATAGGTGAGACTTCATATTGCAGTTTTGGAGGCTCCTGCTTGTGATCACAGGCCACTTGACTTGCTGGTAACAGTTGTGCGATTACAGGTAGGCATGTAGTCCAGGCAGGGTCCAGACAAGATCAGAAGTTGGTCAGAGGTCTGCTCCCTTACTTCTGAAGCCTGAACAAGACTGCCTCCATTTTAATTTCCCTAAAACATAGTAGAAGAAATGATGACTGAGAATTTTCCAGAATTTAAGAAAGAGCAAAGCCCTCAGGTTGAAAGGGTATTCCAGGTGCTTTTAAGTGACATCATATGGTATTTGTCTTTCTCTCTCTGACTTCACTTAGTATGATAATCTCTAGGCATCCATGTAGCTGAAAATGGCATTATTTCATTCTTTTTAATGGCTGAGTAGTAGAAGGCAATGGCAACCCACTCCAGTACTCTTGCCTGGAAAATCCCGTGGATGGAGGAGCCTGGTGGGGTGCAGCCCATGGGGTCACTAAGAGTAGGGCACGACTGAGCAACTTCACTTTTACTTTCACTTTTCACTTTCATGCATTGGAGAAGGAAATGGCAACCCACTCCAGTATTCTTGCCTGGAGAATCCCAGGGACAGAGTAGCCTAGTGGGCTGCTGTCTGTGGGGTCACACAGTGTCAGACGCGACTGAAGCGACTTAGCACAGCAGTAGCAGTAGTACACACACCACATCTTCTTTATCCATTCTTCTCTCAGTGGACACTTTGGTTTCCATGTCTTCGCTATTTTAAATAGTGCTGCTATGAACATAGGGGTGTGTGTATCTTTTTGAATTACAGTTTTGTCTGGATATGTGCCCAGGGGTGGAATTGCTGGATCATGTGGTAACTCTATTTTTTTTCCCTTGGAAATTTATTTTTATTTATTTATTTATTTTTTACTTTACAGTATTGTATTGGTTTTGCCATTTGTTCTGCCTACTGGCTATACCAGTTTACATTCAAATTGTGGTTTATTTTTGTTTATTACTTTTCTTTTTTTGTATTTTCCAACTGTTCTACATTGAACTTATATATTAGGACTTGATTTTAAGCTGGAGGAACTTGATGTATACTGAATATGTATTTTGGTCAAGTGCTGAGTGGCTGAGTATCATTATAGAATGGACCTCTGGGATACTAAGTAAATCTGAAACTTTGTAAAATAAGCGTTAAGATTTCCATATAGGTTATAGTCTTTTCATCTTTATTTCTGAAGTTCCCAAAGCTCTGAAAACTGGAAATTAAAAAAAAAGGTTTGAGATAGAATTAATTTGCCAGCAAAACTTGAACAGTTGTGAGACTCTCTATAGTATTTATTTGTTGACACAAATGTGTATGTTTTGCTGTAGATATATCTGCTTGTTAATGGCATGTGCATGAAACCTTCCTGGGCAGTTTACAAAATATAGTACATAGAGTGTATTACCTTTCTAAAATTCACAAACTTCTGAATCTCATAAAATTCTGGCCCTAAAACATACCTTGCCCAAGGATTCAATAAAAGGATTGAGGGCCTTTTGAAAAATTTAAATACTCAATTTTTTGTTGTTGTTCAGTCACAAAATTGTGTCTGACTTTGCAGCCTCATAGACTGCAGAACACCAGGCTTCCTTGTCCTTCACTATTTCCTGGAGTTTGCTTACTCATGTCCATTAAGTCAGTGATACCATCCAACCAGCTCATCAAACTCTGTTTTTTTTAAAAAGTCAGTTTTTTAAAGTTTACTATTGTGAGGAAACAACAGTTTCTCATCAGAATCACTTGCTAAAATATTCCTGCAGTCCCCATTCTATATGTCGGTAATTCTAAATCATTGCTTATTTCAAAGGTCTTATTTGGCTAGTTCTACCATAGTACGTGTGCTGGTTATGTCATTGAGTTATTAGGGTTTTTTTTTCCTTTCTGATAGTAACTGACTAAGGTAAAGACTTTAGGTTTTTGAATTTCATGATTTAGAAGGTGTATTTCACTGGAAGTGGTCTCATGAACTGAAGTTTCACATACTACTTGAAGATGATACCTTTTGAGTATTTTCCAAAGCAGATTTAAAGTTGTTGCCCTCTCTTCTATGTTTTACTTCTGGTGTTTTTGTATTTGTGCCCTCACATGATTTCTTTAAAAATGTTTCCATTTAGAAAACAATAATTAGCTTTCAACATAAGAACATCTGAATTTCCACTTGGAATTTGGCTTTCATCACATGCATGCCAATTTCAGCACCTTCTGTAGAATAAGAAATTGTGTACAGTAATTATGTAAGAAGCCCAGTTTGCTTACTTATTAACAGGCTCTCACAATTTTGTCTGCAAGCCGCACTTAGTCATTAGCAAACCCTGCTATTTTTCTGTGTTAGCTGCAAATACAAGATTATAGGTCTGGAAGTAGTCTATGTGATCACTGATCACTCACAAAATTAGCGATCATTGGAAATGATATTGAAGTAGTTACTTGACTTTTTTGCCTTCTAGAGGCTGAGGCTGGACTTTGGTGTATCCCTAGTAGAACCCGCTGGGGTCCAGACCCGCAGGATCCAGGGGAACCCGAAGGAAAAACGGCATTGGTGATTGATTTAGAGAGAGAGAAGGAAAGAATATTGTAGATAAGAAAATAGAGAGAAAGAGGCTGATATTCCTTGGATTACATAGAAAGCCAATAAAACTCCGAGACAAGAAGTTTGCCCTGTTCATGGAGGCCACAGGTGCCCTCCTGGTCTCCCAAGGGAGTGAAGACGCAGAACGTCTTCCCGTTCAGGTCTTAGAAACCCGGGCAGATAAGTGAACGCAGGGAGCCTCTATGCTCCAAGGGATCAGCCTGAAAAAGAGAGGGAGAGGGAGAGAGAGAGAATGATTGACACGGGGAGACCAAGCTGCTTCGGTGAGCGAGGCCCAAAAGCTTTATTTTTCAAAAGGTACTTTTATACCTTGCCTTATACATAGAGGGAAATGAAAGATGCAAGGTCATACAGAGTCAGCTCAAACATTCCAGCAGTTTTGCCCTTATTAAAACCAGGGTTTTTTCTGCAAACCTTTCCCACAAATGATGTTGTGTACATTATCTTCTGGCCTTGGAGGCCTGTGAACATTTTAAGACCCTCTTTTGATAAAGGCTGCTCAACCAGAAAACTTATTTTCCCTCAAAGTGTTTTTATATTTCTAATCTACGTCAGCCTCAGAAAATGCCAAACAGAGTTACATTTCAGAGAGTAAAAGTGCAGTGAGTTACAAGAAAGAACCAATTAGCTCAAAAGTCTGATGTGGTTGATTTCAAGGCTACACTTGTTTTTCTTACATTCCAACTATGTTAACTAATGTACTCCCAGGTCCACAGTGGATAAGAGATATGGGAACTTAGCAACAAGCATTGGCCCTATAATGAAATCCTACACCAGCACTACTCTAATAACTTTTAACTCTTTGAAAGGCTCTGTGTTTTAGGCTTTCCGTGCCTCTCACAGTTGGAAGGCTGTAAATAATCATATGCATAGCTGCAAGAGTCTGGATATACCTGCCAAGCAAGCTAGAATGCTAACAGAGGGGGTTTGATATGAAATATTCCTCTCATGTCCAGGAGACTTATTATCTAGAGCCCTAAGTTGATTTTCTCCAGAGAAAGGTGGTCGGGGATAACCCCCTATATGTCAGGAAAGTTGGTGAAAGACACAACATAGTAAGACAGACAGACTCTGGTCTTGGGGTAGATGCTCGAGAAGGCCCAGGGAGACCCTCAAGTCGTGAAGCCTTGTCTAACAGTTCTCTTCCACATCACCTTTGTCATGAGTGGGATCTCCCATGCTGGCTCCCGGCAAGACCCATTTCTAATTCTCTAAGAGACTCAGTTGACTCACAGAGCGGGAAGTCTAGCCAAATATGACTCATTCTAGGAGTGCATCCCTAGCTTCTATTATCCTCTGGTATTGAATTTATTTCTCACACAGGCCATCTTAAATGTAGTAAGAAAGACAGCATTTTTCATCCCTAAGCCCACAATCTCATGACCCCAAAGGCAAGACTTTCCACATCTGTTTAACAGTTTTGAGAATATTCTGATTGGCTCTGCCTGGGTTACATACCCACCATTGAACCAGTTAGTGTCTCCGAGGTGGGGATTTTGGCCAGCCTTGGATGTACTCTTACTCTTTTTTCTGTGTACATGTGTTTATATATGTTGGGGAGTGTATGGATGTTGAGGAAGACACTATAATCAACAGCTCTACCAGGAACTTGAAGGGTGCAGAAGGTGGTGTCATTCTCTCAGCAAGAGAAAAATTCATTATGGCACTTAAAGAAAATATTTACGAAAATGAGCAAACAATCCTCTCCTGTCTCCTGCTGCCACTGGAAACCTCATTCCTCAAGGTCTAGACAAAGTCTATCTTCCTTATAAAATTTTCCTAATCACTCAGCCTGAGAATGGCTCTCTCTCTGGTGCTTGGTACTTTGTGCTTGGTATTATTGCAGTGCACAGTATGTGCGTGTTTTATCTTGTCTACTGCTACTTGAAGTCAGGAAACTAGTTGAATAACTCTCAATGCTTTATAACTAATTACTTCATTGCAACATAGGCACTACATTTTTGTTCAATGAATTAATTAACTCTTTAAAGAGGTTTGAAGCTTATCTTTGTGGTATTCAGTGGTGCAAAATGGAATCATATATTGACTGTAAATTGTTATCTGTTCAGAAGAGTTGATAGAACTCTTACCTGAAAATGTTTCATGGTTCTTGGACCTTTGCTTTTTATTGTCATGTGGCGTGAGCTTGTGTGTGAAATAAGTCCAATGCTGGAGGACAGAGGCCAAGAGATGCACTCTAGACTGCATTTCTGTTCTTACTGATGACTATAGTGAGCTTTGACTATAATAATCATTTCATGCATTTGTCCATAGGGAAAATTACCTCAAAATAAATATATTTCTCCTATATTAATGGCTTCTCAGGTGGCACAGTTGGTAAAGAATCTGCCTGCCAGTGCAGAAGATGCAAGGGACTCGGGTTCGATCCCTGGGTCCGGAAGATCCTCTGGAGGAGGAAATGGCAACCCATTCCAGTATTTTTGCTTGGAAAATTCCATGGACAGAGGAGCCTGGTGGGCTACAGTCCATAGCATTGCAAAGATTTGGATACAACTAAGCACACACAACCAACCAACCAACAACCTTATATTAATAGAAACATATTATTAAGGCCATGTTGTCAGTGTTTTCTTTCTTAAAATAAATATAGTACAATTGCTTATTTGGTGGAGAAATGAATTTTCTGAAAGAGTGAATTTACATAGAACTCAGTGACCTATCAGAGTGGTCAGTCTTATTTGCATTGTAATGAACTCCAAAGCACTGAAGGTTAGCAGTATTGTTCTTGATTGCATAACATACTGTGTAACAATGTACTATGTAACCAATAAGTAATATCGCAAAATGGTCTTTTTAAGAAATTTGTCTCTATTGACTCATCCAAGAGGGGTCACTTGAAAACTATTGAAATAGAGCAAAATAATCAAATTCAGATGTTGTAGGGTTCTCAAATTCCTTTAAGCTTGATGTAGCAAAGTAAATAGTTTTGCCCTTTGAACCCTTGAGCTAAAGTTTGGAAAGCCATGTTAAGTTTCTGAGTTAAGCAAGTTAAACAAGAAAATTTTATCTTTTTAAACAAACAGTTCAAATGTGTTGTCTTTGAAGTTAACCACATTAGAGATTTGAACATTTTCTTATTTTATAGGCATGGCTGAGGAAATCTTTGGTTCCTCCTAAAATAGAGTTTTTCGGAAACTGTTTTTCTTATGCAGAGCTCACTAGAGACCTTCTACTTCACTCATATGTGAAGCCTGAATAAGCTACGTTCCTGAGAAGACTTGTTAGTATGCTGTAACTATCACGTCAGACTCAAAGCTCTTTAAATGCTCTCTTGTTGAACAAGATGTTGCTTCTTTTTACTCATAAAACAGGTTAAAGCAGGCTTTCTTAGGCTGCTTTTAGGAGCTTTTAGCTGCTTTTCTTAGGCTTCCCTTTTAGGAACTATTTTGGTATTTCCAAAGAATGCCAGGGAATGCTGGTGTGGGTAGGAGTAGGAACCGGGATGGGAAGAGATGTCTAGGTGTGCAAACCCTAAGGTAGGGTAGGATCTCATAGAGTTGAAGTTTCTTGCAAATCTCAGTATTAGCCAGATGTGGCTTTTAAATGATAATTTACAATTTCACATGATTTTTTTGAAAACTCTGAACACATTTTAGACCCTTTAGATTGTTAGTGCCTGGGGAGGTACTTAAAATCAGTCTCATATTTACCTTGTGTTTAGAGAATTGAAGCCCAGTGAGGTTAAATATATTGGAGAAGGAAATGGCAACCCACTCCAGTATTCTTGCCTGGAGGATCCCAGGGACAGAGGAGCCTGGTGGGCTGCCGTCTATGGGGTCGCACAGAGTCAGACATGACTGAACTGAATTAGCAGCAGCAGAGGTTAAATAAGAGTCATGTAACATAGCTATTAAGTATCTGAAATGAAATTTGATGCCAAGGCTTATAATTTCTCATTGTCCTACTTTCTAGAACAGGAAATGAAGTATCATTTTTTTTTAAAGATAAAAATAACATATGAATACATCAATAACTTTCACTTACCTTTTCTTACTGATCCTCACAAGGCCACCAGGTAACTGCCTTCTGCTGAGGAAACAGACTCAGAGACGTTAAGCGTCCCTAAGTAGTAAGCTCTCATTTCACACTCAGGACATCTGATTCACATTTCTTGGTGTGTGTATTACACTCTGAAGACAGAAATTGAGAACTTGTCAAAATAAATTCTGTGTGTGAGAGATAAGCACGCTATTTAAGGAAATTGTTTTCTGTTTGGTAACCTTGTTTAGATCTTCGTCTTTCAAGTTCTCTTATTCACATGTGGAAGTGTCCAGCCCTTCTCACCCCCGAAAATAAACTTGTGGGATGTACTCAATTGTATGCTTTGCAATGGATTAACTCATTGAACTTCAGTTCTGAGCAGGTTGTGTTTTCCATTAAAAGCCTTTTTTGCTTGGCATAAGCCAATTTTGCTTATGTTTTGAGAGTTAAAATGTTCCAACTAAGAGAACAATTTCTGGTAAGTTTTTATTTACTTTGGAGATTTTGTACTTTTCTCTGATATTGATGATTTGAATGTTACGACTAGCATTATTAATTATTATAATAATATGGAATAACCATTACTGTCCACAGAATTTAATATGCTCAAGATTATACAATAAATGGCAGAGATAGGGTTCAAACCTGAATCTGTCTTAATGTTTAGTAATTAGCTCAAATATTCAGGTATTATATAAACAATATAGCAGGAAAAAATAATGATTTTTGGGATTAAAAAAAATAAGCCCTTTGCTTCAAAAATACTCCTAAATTATATATGAAACTATTACTAGTAATCTAAAAATCTATTAATTAATCTTAATATTATTAATAATTTAAAATTTCATAAAAATATTCTACCAAATCTGAGATGGCAGTGGTGAGGATGCTTTTTCATTAGAAAAGACCTGCAGCCACAATTAGTCTTGGACCTCATACAGAAAGAAAGCAACATTTTTGAAGGAATGATAAAATGTTCAGTTAGCCTACTTTTAAGGATATGACTATAACATTTCATTAAATTCAACTGATACTTAAAAGGTCAATTTTATAATGCTTGATAACCATAGGAAAAAGGAAGTAGGAGTAAGAAAATGCAGATCTGTGAAAAGAAGAGGGGAAATAAAAGGAAGTGATTTTAAAAAAAGGACTCAGTTCCTCTTAGCTATTTCTGATTTTTGCATCACTTCCAACATCAGACATCTCTGCTTTTCATCTTTTCACTCAGCTCTGAAGTGTGTATGTGAGTTTGTGAGAAACTTCTTGTTATGAACTGTAATACCTGTGGTCTCTTAGGATGGTATAAGGAAAAAGAGCTTTGCATTATTAATCAGAACACTTGGGTCCTATTAAGGTTTCTGTCTAGGTTTGTGTATACACCTGTGAAGTGAGTAGTCTAGATTAAAAAGCTTTGTAAGCTAGATCATGAATCAATTTGGGTGTAGAAAAAGTATTTTATAAAAGGAAAATAGAAAGTGTCGGTGCATTGAATATGGTAAGGATAAATACTGCTTTGTGAAATATTTCTGTTATGTGTATTTACGGAGTATTAGTTGCAGTGCAAAATGTATTTTCACAATGAGTTTGATTTTTCCGTCCTAAAATTTAGGGGCTTCAAAGAGCAGCCATTTTATTAGAGTTAATGGTTTTATGGGTCAGGAGTAGCTGGTTAATTCTTCTGCTCCTTGTGGTATTGGCTAGGATCACTTGGAAGTATTTAGCTGATAATACAGAGAAGGCAGTGGCACCCCACTCCAGTACTCTTGCCTGGAAAATCCCATGGACGGAGGAGCCTGGTAGACTGCAGTCTGTGGGGCTGCTAAGAGTCGGACACGACTGAGCGACTTTGCTTTTACTTTTCACCTTCATGCATTGGAGAAGGAAATCACAACCCACTCCAGTGTTCTTGCCTGCAGAATCCCAGGGACGGGGGAGTCTGATGGGTTTCCATCTATGGAGTCGCACAGAGTCTGACACGACTGAAGCGACTTAGCAGCAGCAGCAGCTGATGATAGGTCTGGTCTGTTTTGGTAGAGGTGACTGGAAATCTTGGCGGGATTCCTCTTGTGTAGTTTGAGTGCCTCTCCTTGTGGTTTCTTCATCCTGGTAGTTGGATCTCCTTGAGAGCAGCTCAGGTCTCCAAGAGACCGAGGCAGGAGCTGGCAGTCCTTTATGGCTAAAGCATGACTGAATTTGTCTGTCTAAGCTTTTAATTCTGCTGCTGTCCTTTGAATGATGATTCATTTCAATAATCTACTCCCCTACCCCGCCACTTGCACAAATAACATTGGAAAATTTGTCAACTTTTGGTTTCGAAGTGCAGAGTTTAAATAGGTATATTATTTTCACATGGTATATAGTGAATTTTAGGTTTTTGGAGAAATAATTTAAGGTCTAACCATTTTTGTGGAGTCCTAAGTTTGTTACCTAATGCTACCTAATAGAACTGCCTTCTTATAATGTTTGGAGATTCCATTTGGATTTAATTACTTCTTCTCTTCACATATAGTCAGTCTGGAGCTGTTATGCTTTTGTTGAAATCTGGAAAAGTGCGAAATCTGTTCCCACCAACCCCCATTCCACCTCACAGTAAAGAAAACAAAACCATTAAACGTTTTTGTTATAAATCTAAAGGTTGTTATCACAAGAAAAAAAATCTTTGTGTATGGTTATGGATGTTAACTAGACATTGTGGTGATTATTTGCAGTATATACAAATACCAAATCATTTGAAGCTAATACAATGTTAGGTATCAATTATATCTGCAAAAAATATATTCATTTTTGTAAAGTGTAGATTTTGTGATGTATGATGTATTTTTAGCTGACAGAGACTTTCTAGAATAAGACTATTCCCTATGATAGAATTGTAGAGTTTTTTTATATATACTTTTTATTCTGTATTGGGGAATAACCAGTTAACAATGTTGTGTTAGTTTCAGGTGAGCAGCAAAGGGACTCAGTCATTCATACATGTATCCATTCTGCTCTAAACTCCCCTCCCATCTAGGCTGGCACGTAACACTAAGCAGAGTTCCATATGCTATGTATAGGTCATTGTTGTTTATCTATTTTAAATCTGGCAGTGTGTACATGTCCATCCCAAACTCCCTATCACTTCCCTCCATCCTTCTCAAAAGCTGTAGGGATTTGAAGAAATGTCCATGTCAGAGTATCTGCCCATATTTGGAATATTAATAGCAGTCTCTTAGGATATATGTAAAAGGGATTTATCTTACCGTTCAGTTCAGTCGCTCAGTTGTGTCCGACTCTTTGCGACCCCATGAATCGCAGCACGCCAGGCCTCCCTGTCCATCACCGACTGCTGGAGTTCACTCAGACTCACGTCCATCAAGTCAGTGATGCCATCTAGCCATCTCATCCTCTGTTGTTCCCTTCTCCTCCTGCCTCCAATCCCTCCCAGCATCAGACTCTTTTCCATTGAGTCAACTCTTCTCATGAGGTGGCCAAAGTACTGGAGTTTCAGCTTTAGCATCATTCCCTCCAAAGAAATCCCAGGGCTGATCTGCTTCAAAATGGACTGGTTGGATCTCCTTGCAGTCCAAGGGACTCTCAAAGAGTCTTCTCCAACACTACAGTTCAAAAGCATCAATTCTTTGGTGCTCAGCCTTCTTCACAGTCCAACTCTCACATCCATACATGACCACAGGAAAAACCATAGCCTTGACTAGACGGACCTTTCGTGGCAAAGTAATGTCTCTGCTTTTGAATATGCTATCTAGGTTGGTCATAGCTTTTCTTCCAAGGAGTAAGCGTCTTTTAATTTCATGGCTGCAGTCACATCTGCAGTGATTTTGGAGCCCCCAAAAATAAAGTCTGACACTGTTTCCACTGTTTCCCCATCTATTTGCCATGAAGTGATAGGATTCATGGGGTCACAAAGATTTGCTCACTACTGAGTGACTGAACTGAACTGAACTGATGGGACCAGATGCCATGATCTTCGTTTTCTGGATGTTGAGCTTTAAGCCAACTTTTTCACTCTCCTCTTTCACTTTCATCAAGAGGCTTTTTAGTTCCTCTTCACTTTCTGCCATAAGGGTGGTGTCATCTGCATATCTGAGGTTACTGATATTTCTCCCGCCAATCTTGATTCCAGCTTGTGCTTCTTCCAGCCTAGCGTTTCTCATGATGTACTCTGCATAGAAGTTAAATAAGCAGTGTGACAATATACAGCCTTGACGTACTCCTTTTGCTATTTGGAACGAGTCTGTTGTTCCATGTCCAGTTCTAACTGTTGCTTCCTGACCTGAACATAGGTTTCTCAAGAGCCAGGTCAGGTGGTCTGGTATTCCCATCTCTTTCAGAATTTTCCACAGTTTATTGTGATCCATACAGTCAAAGGCTTTGGCATAGTCAATAAAGCAGAAATAGATGCTTTTCTGGAACTCTCTTGCTTTTTTGATGATCCAGTGGATGTTGGCAATTTGATCTCTGGTTCCTCTGCCTTTTCTAAAACCAGCTTGAACATCTGGAAGTTCACGGTTCATGAATTGCTGAAGCTTGGCTTACTGTACCCTTGGCTATGTAGAATCTGAGATCTTGAAGCAGTGTCTGAGTTTAACCCCTGGCTTTTTGGGAATGGGTTGGGCTGGTTATGTGACTAGTTACACTGGAGAGTAATTGTTTTTTTGCCTCCGTCTGCAGACAAATGTCTTGTTTTTCAGATAAACCACATTCATTTTAAATGTTCCTCCACCCCAGGATATTCTTTCCCACCAAGAAAGACAGGAAGATAATCAAGATTTCCTTCAAAGTAATGAAAGAGGAGAATGTGGAAAATGATAAGAATTTAGAGTGAAATTCTGTGCATTTAAATTCCAGTATTTAAAAATAAATATTAAAACCCACCCTCAAATGAAATGAGAGTGGGAGTACTTAGGTATATTTTAAGCTTGTAAATAGGCTTGTGAAGATAAATGTCTTATCTCAACCTCTGGCAAAGTGATATGTTATAGATGCTTGAAAGAAAAAAAGGGAAATCACTCAGTCGTATCCCACTCTTTACGACCCCATGGACTGTAGCCTACCAGGCTTCTCCGTCCATGGGATTTTCCAGGCAAGGGTACTGGAGTGGGTTGCCATTTCCTTCTTCAGGGGATCTTCCCAACCCAGGAATTGAACCCAGGTCTCCTGCATTGCAGACAGACGGTTTACCCTTAGTTACACCAAAATAACAATTTTTGAAATAATATTATATATACATACATATATACCTATGTACATACTTTGTGTATGTAAACATATGTCTGCTGCTAAGTCGCTTTAGTCGTGTCTGACTCTGTGCGACCCCATAGACGGCAGCCCACCAGGCTCCCCTGTCCCTAGGATTCTCCAGGCAGGAACTCTGGAGTGGGTTGCCATTTCCTTCTCCAATAAACATATGTCAAACCCTGATATTAGTAGTTCTATCACATTGCAGTTGTCTATAAACTTTTATAACTATTGAGGCAATACAATAATTTATTCTTAAGGTTTCTTATGCCTGATTCTCTCAGATGCTGTGAAGCATTAGAAAATCTGTACAGCCACCCACCGCAAAAGCTAATGGTCCTTCCCTTTCATTTGAGACTACATGATCACATCAAGTAACCACTGAGTGAAGTATCTCCATTGAAAGCACTCCAAAGAGTGCTATGGTATGTATGCTATATTTATATGTATATAATTTTAATTACACTTGAGTTAGAATGTCTGTTGTGCCAACTAAGAGAAGACACTTCAAAGATTACATTTTCCCCAATACAGCAGTTTTGGTGGGCACATCTCTCCCTCCCAGGTTTCCCAGTAACAATGAGACTACTATCATTACCACCTCCACTGCCATCACTGCTGTATAAAGCTTACAGGTGTTTGCATTTTACATGCTTAGTTATTGCAGGAGAGCAGTCTACCCTGTTTCCACAAGGAGGGGTTGCGCTGTCTCTGTACCCTGAAATCCAATTTCAGGGCAGTCTTTAGGCTGATGAGAGCCAGTGCCAGTCTGTGTCCTGTCCTATAGACTGTGGGAGAAGATGGCCCACTGCCCATGTAGTAGGGTCTGAGACAGGGCCTGCAGATCTGGATCAGTCCTCATCAGTGGAAACTGTGAGATTGCTGGTTACCGTCCTTAGAATACCCTCTTAGGAAAAAAAAGAAGCCCCAAAACACTGAATAAGAGACCAGTTTCATCATTTCTAAAAATCTCGATAGAAACTATTGTTCCTTAGAACTCTTTGGATAAAGCTGCATATTTTTTACTCTTATTTAGAAAATGATAGGCACCGGTTAGTTAGAGGACATACCCAAGGACAGTATGAATATATATAAAAAGTTTTTTCTTACAGTGGAACTTTTTTTTGTGGACATTTGTGGTTTCAATTTCTGAGTCTTGAAAGATCTTGCTATGAAATAATTTGTAATTTTCCTAAAGCCTAAATTTGATTTGGACAAGATGAATGGCTGAGATGGGATATTTTCTTAGTTTTATAGTAAATTGAACCCTTGTATTCATTGTGTGCCTCTGAATTCTTGCAGAGTGGTAAAAAAGATATTTTTCTTTGTCAAAAATCAGTCTTGTGATTTTGACAGAAATGAAATTGTGGTTGAAATTTAAAAAATGAAGAGGTCTAAGAGATGTTTCTTGGTGGCAATTAGGAGTCTTGGCCAAATTAAAGATAAAAATGGCAGATTCATTGTCTGCTTAGATTTAACTATGAATAAGTACAAGTACACATGGAAAAAAAAGGAAGCAAATTCTGAAAGTATTTCCTATGTTGCTCCAGCTATTAAGAAAGCTGTTACTGGACTATTACATCATATGGGTTGAAGTCACAGTATAATGGTCTGAAACTTGGATATTTATAAAAGTCTCAGACTTACATCCGGAGAAGGCAATGGCACCCCACTCCAGTATTCTTGCCTGGAAAATCCCATGGATGGAGAAGCCTGGTAGGCTGCAGTCTGTGGGGTCGCTAAGAGTTGGACACGACTGAGCAACTTCACTTTGACTTTTCACTTTCATGCATTGGAGAAGGAAATGGCACCCCACTCCAGTGTTCTTGCCTGGAGAATCCCAGGGACAGCTGAGCCTGGTAGGAGGCCGTCTATGGGGTCACACAGAGTTGGACACGACTGAAGCGACTTAGCAGCAGCAGCAGCAGCAGCAGCAAACTTAATGTCAGTCTATCTTGGGTTTACTCTGATCAAACACTGTACAGTGGTAACTAGTCCCAGTTCTGGAGTCATACTACCAGAGTTTGGATTTCTGCTCTGTAATGTATGACTTTCAGCAAATTATTTAACCTCTTTGAGTTTCAGTTTCTTTAAGTGTAAATGGTGATAGTAAAATGTCTTCTATTACGGTTGTTTTAAATTCAAATGAGATAGTACTTGAAAGATTTGGTAGCATGGTTCCTGGCACATACTAACCACTCATTAAGTTGTACCTTGGAGAAGGGCATGGCAGCCCACTCCAGTATTCTTGCCTGGAGAATTCCATGGACAGAGAAGCTTGGTGGGCTACAGTCCATAGGGTCTCAAAGAGTTGGATGTGACTGAGCACACACGCATGCAGGTTGTACCTGTTATTTTTCTTATATACATATTTAGTGGCTGCTGGCTTCCCTGGCAGCTCAGAGGTTAAGGAATCTACCTGCAATGCAGGAGACCTGGATTCGATCCCTGGGTTGGGAAGATCCCTTGGAGAAGAGAATGGCAACCCACTCTAGTATTTTTGCCTGGAGAATCCCATGGACAGAGGGGCCTGGCAGGCTGCAGTACATGGGGCTGCAAGAGTTGGACATGACTTAGCGAGCAACTTAAGAGAGTGATTGCTAGCAGGTGACTGCTAAGGTAGAATGGTTCCCCTCGTAGGGTGTTGTTCAAATGAAATTGCATATACAATTATGGACAACTATTTAGTCTATTAATAGAAAACAGTAGGCACTACAGAGTAAGAACGACTAGAAAGAAAAATCTGTTTCCCAAGTTTTTATTTCTATCCCTGACTACTCCTAGAACTTGTCCTTTGAACTTGATTCTTGCCTTTTCCATATTTCTTGGTAATAGCAGCACCATTTACTCAATTTAGTCCAAATTTACTCAATGTAGTCTAAAATCTAGGAGTTACTCTTGATTCCTTTGTTTTCCTTACTCCCCTGTATTTTGCAAGTCCTGTCATTCTACCTCCAAAATGTCCATTTACTTCTGTGTCCACCACTATTTTTGTGGTTCTAATCAGAAGTATTTGTCATCTTTAATACTGTAATAGGTTATTTATTTGGTTGCATTAGGTCTTAGTTGCGGCATGGGGGATCTAGTTCCCCAATCAGGGATTGAGCCTGAGCCCCCTGCATTGTGAACACAGTCTTAGCCACTGAACCACGAGGGAAATCCCTGTCACAGGCTTTTAATTTAGTCTTTCTGTCTTCATGCTCCTGTGATCCATTCTCTGCCCCGTAACCACATTCTCTTTTATAACAGTATCAGATCATGTCATTCCTGTGTTTAAAACTTAATTCCTGTCTTGCTTATAACAAAATCTAAACTTCTGAGGCTCATCAAAGCTAAGACAGTCTGCTTCTTCTCTGACTACAGCCTTCCATCTCTTCCTTGCCTTTCTTCACACTGGCCTTCCAGTTACTTTAGTCATATCTGTCTGGAATCCCTTCCCCACTTTGCTCTTCTTTGCTATTCAGTTCCTTCCTACTGGGGGCCTTCACTGAATCCCCACCCTAAATGAGCCTTTCTCTGTGTTGATATGCTGGCTTTAATTCTGAATAGCACTGTTGAGCATTTAATGATCTGATTTATTTGGTTATTCATCCCTATCTGAACACTAGAATGCAAGTTCTTTAAGGGCAGTACATATTCTTGGTCATTGCTAAGTCTCCAGTGTTTTGAGTAGTAGAGTAGAACTCAGGAAATATTTGTTGAGCTAATGAGTGATTGATCCCCCTCCCCCTTTTTTTGGCTATGGCTTGGATTGTGGGATCTTAATTCTCTGACTAGGGGTTGAACCCCTGACCTCAGTGGTGAAAGCATGGAGTCCTAACCTTCTGGACCACTAGGAAATTCCTGAATGATTGATTCCTAAAAGCTTGTTTGTGAAGTACCAGATTTATGGTAAAATAAAAATAAGAAAAAATCTTTTACATAGAAACTATACTTCATAAGATTACCAGCAATACTTTGAGTAGTGCTATTTATTCTGTGATGTCCTTTTTACATTTTTATGTTAAAATGCCCTTTTATGAAATGATAGTGCTGTATTCAATTATGTAATTTAAATATATATTCTTGGCAGCATAAATAATTGGGAAGCTGTGTTGTCCTATACTTTTAGGTTGGAAGTTTTCTTTGACTTTTATAGATTTGTGGTTCACTGAAAATAAAGAAGCACTGTGTGGGTGTTCTTGGGAGGGAGTTTTGCTAAGAATTCTTACTAAATAAAGTTAAATCAATCAAATTTTATTATATTCTTCAGATTCTCCTGGGAAGTAAATTGTCAGTTTCCATTTAAAGATTAGGTTCTGTTTGAATATGTCATGTTAAAGTGAAATGTGACATAAGAATCTACAGACAATAATTTAAAGGAAATAAAAATAGTGAACCTCGTATATCTTTTGAGATAATACATTTAGCAATGTTTCTTTGAATAACCTTGACCATAATGAAAGCTAAGTAAAACTGTACACGTTTTATTTTCATTAAAACTGACCAATTCTTAAAAAAAATATATACCCAATTTGTATAGAGTCACAAGTGGACAGGTTTTTTTTTTCCCACTGTCCAGTAAGAACTGAAAGGGACCTGAGATGTTGACTATAACAAACGACCTTGCATTTCAGATAAGGAAACTAATGATCAAAAGACATACTTTTTTTTTTTGGTAGGCCTAGGCTTAGAATTCCTACCTCCTTATTCCTGTGCTTCCCCGGTGGTGCTAGTGGTAAAGAACCTGCCTGCCAAGGCAGGAGGTGTAAGAAACACAGGTTCCATTCTTGGGTATGGAAGATCCCCTTGAGGAGGGCATGACAGCCCACTCCAGTATTCTTGCCTGGAGAATCCCATAGACAGAGGAGCCTGGCAGGCTGTAGTCCATAGGGTCACAAAGAGTTGGACAGGACTGAAGTAACTTAGCACGCAGGCATTCTATTTTTGCTTAGTTAGGGATGTAATACATTTTTGCTACTGTTAATGCGAAATGAATAGTATACAAATCCTTGTTTACATTTGCTCTATTTTATCTGATAGTTGGCTAAAACATGGAATCGGTGACACGTATTGCCACAAAGCTTTCTAGAAATGTACCATTATATGGAAATACTTGTTTTATTGAACACTTAACAACAAACTGGTTGTGTTTGAAGAGAACTTTGCTATTGTTTTGGGGTTGGAAGCATTTGTTGGAAAGGTAAGTCTACATATTTGTTATGGTATCCATAAATGTACTTATTTAACTATTTGGGGATTAGCTATCTATGTGCTTTTAGTGGCAGACTAGCCACATGATTAGATAAATAGAATATTTGCTTATCTATCTTTCCATGAGTAAATTATTCTGACCCACTGATCTTGATTCAGCTCTTTGAATTGGAAGAAGGTTCAGTCAGTTCAGTCGCTCAGTCGTGTCCGACTCTTTGCAACCCCATGAATCGCAGCACGCCAGGCCTCCCTGTCCATCAGCAACTCCCGGAGTTTACTCAGACTCACGTCCATCAAGTCAGTGATGCCATCTAGCCATCTCATCCTCTGTCATCCCCCTCTCCTCCTGCCCCCAATCCCTCCCAGCATCAGAGTCTTTTCCATTGAGTCAACTCTTCGCATGAGGTGGCCAAAGTACTGGACTTTCAGCTTTAGCATCATTCCTTCCAAAGAAATCCCAGGGCTGATCTCCTTCAGAATGGGCTGGTTGGATCTCCTTGCAGTCCAGGGACTCTCAAGAGTCTTCTCCAACACCACAGTTCAAAAGCATCAATTCTTCGGCGCTCAGCCTTCTTCACAGTCCAACTCTCACATCCATACATGACCACAGGAAAAACCATAGCCTTGACTAGACGGACCTTAGTCAGCAAAGTAATGTCTCTGCTTTTGAATATGCTATCTAGGTTGGTCATAACTTTTCTTCCAAGGAGTAAGTGTCTTTTAATTTCACAGCTGCAGCCACCATCTGCAGTGATTTTGGAGCCCCCCAAAATGAAGTCTGACACTGTTTCCACTGTTTCTCCATCTATTTCCCATGAAGTGATGAGACTGGATGCCATGATCTTCGTTTTCTGAATGTTGAGCTTTAAGCCAACTTTTTCACTCTCCTCTTTCACTTTCATCAAGAGGCTTTTTAGTTCCTCTTCACTTTCTGGCATAAGGGTGGTGTCATCTGCATATCTGAGGTTATTGATATTTCTCTATCTTGATTCCAGCTTGTGTTTCTTTCAGTCCAGTGTTTCTCATTTTGTACTCTGCATATAAGTTGAATAAGCAGGGTGACAATATACACCCTTGACGTACTCCTTTTCCTATCTGGAACCGGTCTGTTTTTCCAAGTCCAGTTCTAATTGTTGCTTCCTGGCCTGCATACAGATTTCTCAAGAGGCAGGTCAGGTGGTCTGGTATTCCCATCTCTCTTGGAATTTTCCACAGTTTATTGTGATCCACACAGTCACAGGCTTTAGCATAGTCAATAAAGCAGAAATAGATGTATTTCTGGAACTTTCTTGCTTTTTCCATGATCCAGTGGATGTTGGCAATTTGATCTCTGGTTCCTCTGCTTTTTCTAAAACCAGCTTGAACATCAGGAAGTTCACAGTTCATGTATTGCTGAAGCATGGCTTGGAGAATTTTGAGCATTACTTTACTAGCATGTGAGATGAGTGCAATTGTGCGGTAGTCTGAGCATTCTTTGGCATTGCCTTTCTTTGGGATTGGAATGAAGACTGACCTTTTCCAGTCCTGTGGCCACTGCTGAGTTTTCCAAATTTGCTGGCATATTGAGTGCAGCACTTTCACAGCATCCTCTTTCAGGATTTGAAACAGCTCAACTGGAATTCCATCACCTCCACCAGCTTTGTTCGTAGCGATGCTTTCTAAGGCCCACTTGACTTCACATTCCAGGATGTCTGGCTCTAGATGAGTGATCACACCATCGTGATTTTCTGGGTCGTGAAGATCTTTTTTGTACAGTTTTCTGTGTCTTCTTGCCACCTCTTCTTAATATCTTCTGCTTCTGTTAGGTCCATACCATTTCTGTCCTTTATCGAGCCCATCTTTGCATGAAATGTTCCCTTGGTATCTCTAAGTTTCTTGAAGTGATCTCTAGTCTTTCCCGTTCTGTTCTTTTCCTCTATTTCTTTGCATTGATCGCTGAAGAAGGCTTTCTTATCTCTTCTTGCTATTTTCTGGAACTCTGCATTCAGATGCTTATATCTTTCCTTTTCTCCTTGGCTTTTCG
>SJYQ01000714.1:420066-523648 GCA_006410935.1 Redunca redunca | reverse complement strand
CCGGCACGAGACGCACGGGCGGCTGGCCGGGGCCGGCGGCGCCCTGGGCAGGTCCTCGGGCCGCCGGCACGGGGCGGAGCGCCCGCCCCTTCCGGGCGCGGCCAATCAGCGGGAGCGACCGAGGCGGGGGCCGCCCGCGCGCGGGGTGTGTGAGGACGCGCTCCCGGGTCGCTGAGTGAGCCCAGAAGCGGCGGCTGTGGTACCTGCTGCCGCCAGCCGTGCGGACGCAGAGCATCGGACGCGAGCGCTGTCGCGTGGGGCTGGAGGGTGAAGCTATGACGGCCATCAGGTAATCAGCCTGCGCGGCAGCCTGGACTGCGCGCTGGGTAGGCATTAGCCTCTCGGCTGCTGAGAACTGTCGCGCCTTCTCTTGGGTGTTCTGGAGCCTCCCGGTGCCACCGGTCCCCTCCTGTGGAGGCTCTCTGCACTTTTCATTTGGCCATTTATGCCTGCCTCAGAAGTTTTGGGGCCGAGGCACATGGCAGAGACCTTTGAGTAGCCGCATAGCTGAGGTGACCCTCGCCCAGATTCCAGGATTTGAAGCTTGCTGATGAGTCTAGTGGATTTCTCATGAAAAATGTAGCTGTCTTCCCCCCACCCCCCGAATGGCCTGAGGCCTGGGGAAGTGTGACGTGCACCGGGCGTGTCCGTGCCCGCGTGTCTTGCCTTCTGACAACTTCGTTGGTGGCCCAGTGCAGACCTGCAGTGTTGGCCCTTTGATGCAGGTAGATTGCCCCCAAGTTTTGAAATTGTGTGTTCTCACAATGTTTGCTTATGACTGGAATTAGTACTCTGGTTCCCAGGGTACCATCTGTTTACCTACTTTTATCTGAGAGCCCCAGCAGAGTGAGCTTCATAGTATTCAATGAGAGCAGTAAACGAAAAACTTCACCTCAATTGCTCTTCCAGAGTTTGGAAGGTTCTTTATTGTTAATGGCCAGTGTCTGTGGGTAGCATTGACCAAATGGTTACCTCATGCTAATGCAACTATTTATAGAAAGAGATAAATCTAAAAAAGAGATAAATTGCCTTATTTACCCAGTGTTCTGAACAGCCTCTTTTAAAGTAGACCTTGGCCTTCATGGACTTGCCTGGTGGCTCAGCTGGTAAAGAATCCACCTGCAACACGGGAGACCTGGTTTCTCTCCCTGGGTTGGGAAGATCCCCTGGAGAAGGGAATGGCTACCCACTCCAGTATTCTGGTCTGGAGAATTCCATGGACTGTATAGTCCATCGGGTCGCAGAGTCCCACACGACTAAGTGACTTTTCACTTTTCTTTTGACCTTCATTGTCCCAGAGAAAGGGAGGCCCCAGCACAAATGTGAAGAGAATAAATGAAATTAAATTTTGCTCTGCGAGCTTCCAGCAGCAGCCTAAGTCCTGGACTACATAGTATTTTAGAAATTACTTTAGAACCTAACCCTCAGGTAATTTAGGATGTAACTGTTGAACTTGGATGCAGTTTCTCTTAAATTGCATAATTCTATGTAAACTCAGAGTACTTACCTCATTATGCAGAAGGAGGATGGAAACACAGTACTGAAATGTGGGGGCTTCCCAGGTGGCTCAGTGTAAAGAATCTGCCTCTTAATGCAGGAGACCCAGGAGATGCAAGTTTGATCCTTGGGTTGGGAACATCTCCTGGAGGAGGAAATGGCAAGCCACTCCAGTATTCCTTCCTGGAAAATTCCAAGGACAGAGGAGCCTGGTGGGCTATAGTCCATGGGGTTGCAAACGTGGAGATCCACATGGAAAGATTTCCCAGTAAATTATATTGGGATGTATAAATTTAGCTTTTAATGCTAACAGTATTTTAGGGTGAATTAGGATTATGCTGTTAAACCTAGTTTATGCTCCATCTCCCCATTTGCACTTTAAAATCCCATCATTTCAGTCTGCTACTAATTAGGAGTGTGGGGCAAATACTTTCTTTGTTAAGGGTCTCTTATGTGGACTTAATTTTAACCCATCATCATAATCCTGGCTACTCCTTGGTGGAGAAACACCCTAATCTAAAACTTCTGCTTCTTGGCTAGTGACAACAGGATGTGTTTTTTAATGTAGAAGTTGAATGGTGTTTGTATTAAAAAGACTTGATTTTTTTTTTTTTTTAAACATTTTTTTTGGCTGCCTCTGGTCTTAATTGAGGGTGTGTGGGCTTTTCTCTAGTGGTGGTGCTCAGGCTCCAGAGAGCATAGGCTTAGTAGTGGCAGGCTTAGTTGCCCCGAGGCATGTGGGATTTTAGCTCCCCAACCAGGGATCAAACCCATGTCCCTTGCATTGGAAGGCAGATTCTTAACCACTGGACCACCAGGCAAGTTCCAAAAAGATTGATTTAAAGGTTAATGCTAGTCTTATTTGACTCCTGGAAGGGTAGATAACTAATAATAGTTACATTTATGCTTGTATCTTCAGATATTAGTCTACATTTTTATAGTCTTCAGCTACAGTGACATTACTCAAAGATTTTTAGATATTATCTAAAACCAGTAGCCACATTTATACCTGAGGCTAAGAAAAGTGGAGTGCCTTGAGTAAAATCAGTTAGTGGCAGAGTTAGGAACTGAATCCAGATATCTATAATCGAGTGCTCTGAAAGATACCTTTATAAAAACAACATACTACTTAAATTTCCTGAAAAGACTGTTTCTAGAACTTTCCTGGCGGTCCATCGGTTAAGACTCTGTGTTCCCAGTGCAGGGGGCATGGATTTGAACTAAGGAACTAAGGTACTGCATCCATATGGCACAGCCTAAAAAACTACAAAATTATATATATATGAAATAAAGAAAAAAACTGCTTCTGGGAACAAAAGATGTAAAGTATTGTGAGGGACAACTATAGTAGCTTTCTTACTTTCCCGTAGTCCTCCAAAGAACTTAATAACTTGGGTTTAAGAGTAGGCGTGGGGACTGCTGAAGTTGAAGCAACTTTGTATATGTGGTGACAGTTTTAAATGGGTTGGTAATCCTACAGATACCAGCTGGTTCCCGAAGAAGACAACATTTAGTGCAATTTTATGATACCTTTCACATTTATGTTTATTAATTTTCACATTTATGATGTTCCGTGCATTCCCATTTTGTACTCAGTTTGACAGTAGCCCAGAGAATGGGACTGCTGACTAGCTTTTACTGATGGGGAGAATGATCAAGGTCACCACGCTGACGTCATGCCCAGTGCTGTTTTTTACACCACACTTAAGATAATTGCTGGTAAATATAGAAATACGTGACTCTTCCCAGTGACTATGACAGAATAGAGAAATGGGAACCAGTGAGGGCCAGTGGTCAATACACCTGGGTTCTAATTGACAGTATTTTTCTGATTGAGTGATCTTTTTCTTTTTTCTCTGAACATTTGTTTTATGAAATAGTGATGGTAATGTGTGCTCACGCTCAGTCACTCAGACGTCTCCAGCTGTTTGTGACCCTTTGTGACTCTTTGAGCCCGCCAGGCTCCTCTGTCCATGAGATGTTCTGGGCAAGAATACTGGAGTGGGTTGCCATTTCTGCTGCTAGGGGTCTTCCCCACCCAGGGATTGAACCTACATCTTGACATCTCCTGCACTGCAGGCGAATTCTTTAACTGAGTCACTGGGGAAGCCCTCACACAGATCTCTGGTTCCACTGAGATTTGAACTTAGAGTGCTGGATTCAGAGACCAGAGTGTTAATCATTACACCATGGGGCCTGTTGTGATGGTAATATAGATGTGTATTCCACAGTGTTCTTGAGTAGATATGAAACTTTTTTATATTTTAAGGCATTTTGTAAATGGAATATTAACTTGTTGAATGTAATTTGGTCTCCTTAGAGAATGATGTCATCTGAAAATAAATGTTTAAATCTTAGATTTTTAAATAGGAAGCGAACTTACCCAATTCTCTCATTTTACAGTCTAAGAAACTGAAGGCAAGAGATACTCTGATTTGTTCAGGTTCATACCAAGTAGTTGCATGTCTTGAACTGGATCCCAGATCTCTAGATACCTGATTCAGCGCCCTTCCCAGTGCAGCATTCCAACTGGAATTCCTAAATAACTATTTACATAAAAAGCATTAAAAAAAAGATTATGATTTTTGAATAAGTTTGGCTGGAGAGTTTGACTCTGACTTTTATTGTTTATGTTCTACTCTGCTACACCATTACTAATGAAGAGTCCAAGTTTGCAGCCTCTTAAACCAATTATCAAAGTATGTATTGGGTTGGCCAAAAAGTTCATTTGGTGTTTTCTGTATGATGGCTAACGAAAACCCCAAACAAACTTTTTGGCCATCCCAATATATCAGATTCCAGCTGGTCTTCATCTGAGAAATGATGAAACATATTTGATAAACTGATGCTTTTGTCATTTTTAATTGGCCTAACAGGAAAGTTGATGCTTGGGTTAAAATTCAGGACACATAGGAAAATGTAGAATGTTAGGAGTATAAGAGAATTTTAGAGAACACTTTACTCTATCTTTCTTGATACTGGACCTTCAGGCCCAAAGGAAGAGCTATGTCCTAGTTTGGCAGCAATAGAACTTAAGAGGGAATTTAGGTCTCCTGACTTCTACTTTATGCAGTTTTTATAAGTACTAAGCCAACAGTATTTCAAAATACTCCTATGAATGATGCCTTGTTTTTCCAACATGAATGTCTAGTCTGGTTTTGAAAATTGCTTACAGCTTGAGTTTGTGCCATGTTTGCTGTAGAGCTGAGGAACCTATTCTTTGGTTTGCGCAGACAGGTCAGATTTGGTTTAAGACTATTCTGGGACTAGACATGACTGTGACCTACATGATAATTCTGTAACCACTTCTGTGGGTTAAGCCTACATTGGAAAATTTATGTGGGCTATGGGTGGAGTCCTGGGGTATTTTTCTCGTAACACTCAAGACTTTGAGGTACGTCTAGTAGGATCTGCCAAGCCACTCAGATGGAGAACATTCATATGGAGACTAAATTCTGGCTGAGATTGAAGTGTATTACTTTGTTGAATTGGTTTCTTTAGAATATTTAAACAGTTTTTCAAACTCATTTCAGGGCTTGTGTCTTTTATAAGAATTATAAATTTTATTACACAAACTTTTATGCCATGAGGCTTCTTAGTGAAGCTAATGAGCTTTTTAAAATAAAATGAAATTGTTTCATTTAAGAAATATTTTGAAGAACTAAAGCAGAAATCCTTTCCTTGGAGAACTGCAGTGTTGTCAGCTGTTAATACTCATATTTATAAATAGGTCATCTTTGTTTGAAAAGGCATACAAGGATTTCTAACTCCAGATCTTTCCAGCCACAGTATTGCTACATTAAGCAGAACTGTCAAAGATGAAATGGAACCAGAATGATCGTCTAGACAGTTTGAAATGTTAACCCTTTCTTGTAACATTGGTTAATGCTTATGACTATTTACATCTTCTACTTGGTTTTAAAATTGTTACTTTAAAATATATTGTAATGAAATATGTCTGAATTCTTAATTTCACATAGCATAGCTAGCTTATATATAGACTGACCATATGTCCCAGTTTGCCCAAGACAGTCCTGAATCATGCCTGTTATCCTGGCATAATTATTAATAGCTCTTCCTTTTCTCAAAAGTGTCCCACTTGGATAATAAGTTATCTGGTCACCTACTTAACACACTATAGTAATTTTGTAGTAGTAGATTTGGGTTGTTGAAATGTTACTTGACGTAGTACCATAAGATAATGGAATATTAGCTTATTTTGGCTAGATTTGGATATTTTTCATCAGTCAGACATTTTTATTAACGGAATTCTTATTGTCTCAGAGTAGCATATTAAACAAAAAGAATGTGATTTGAAGTTAGGTATCATTTATTTGTTGAATGATGTCTGACAGGTTATAAAACTTTGCTGAGCCTCTTCCTCTCTTTAACAGTGGTGGTGGTTTAGTTGCTAAGTCATGTCTGACTCTGGCGACCCCATGGACTGTAGCCCTGCCAAGGCTTCCATAAACACAGATAATAGCAAAACCTATACAGTAGGGTTTTTGTGAGGATTTAAAGGCAATAACATACATAAGAATGCTTTGTAAGCTTTAAATTGCTGTGTAAGTGTTAGTCATTAGTATCTCACACATAACGCTTCTGAAAATTGAATTTAAAATGAATAATTTTATCCACTTTAGGGAACCTTGCTATTTCATAGTACAGTCTTTTAGAAGTGTTAGCTGTCATGGGGAGTAGGGAAATAATACTTAGAGATATATGTATGGTTGAGGATTTTGGGGATGAAGGGGAAGAAAAAAATAGATGATGCTGGGCAGAGGGAAGAGATTTTTCTCCTTGAGTGTTCAGGAGAGCATGGTAGTATGAACAGGCTTACATGAAAGGACTGGCTTCCATAGCCTAAGGGAAACAGTGATTTTCCTAGCTTGTTTACTTTTTTTAAAAAATGCCAACAGTGTAATTCATATATAGTAAAATCACAGATCCTAAGTTCACTGAATTTTGCGGGGGGGGAAGAAAAGTATTTGTAAAACACCACCCAGATCAACTTAACAAAACATGTTCATCTCCTAGAAAGTGTTTTCTTGCCTCTTTTCAGTCTCTTTCTCCTGCCCCATGCAGGCTATCATTTTCTGGCTTCTATTAGTAGAGATTAGTTTTGTGTCTTCTAACACTTCACATAAATAAAATCATACAATAAGTACTGTTTGTGTCTGATGACTTTTGTTCAGTGACAGTTTTGAGATTCATCCGTTTTGACGTGTGTTTTACTAGTTTGTTTCTTTTCACTGCTAAGATTCTATGATATGAATATTATAACAGTTCTGCTGATGGACTTTGGCTTGTTTCCAGGGTTTGGTTACCCTAAGTGAAGCTTCATGAACCTTCCTGTATAAGCCTTTGTGTGGACGTGGGTAAATGCCCAGGTGTGGAATTGCTGTGTTCTAGGGTAGATGTGTGTTTAACTTCAGAAACCACTACTGTTTTCCAAAGTAGAAAATGGAATACATTCAACATTCAGTATTATAAGAGTTCCAGTTATTCCACATGCTTGACATTTTTGATGTCACTTACTCCTTTTCCATCCTTTACTCCTTTTCTATCCTTTCCAAATACCAAAATGTTTGGCATTTTTATTTTAGCCATTCTGGTGGGTATATAATTGTATATCATTGTAGTTATAGTTCACTGATGGCTAATAATGTGATTATAGGCCATTTGCTTATCTTTTCTTTTGAACTGTCAGTTCAGGTCTTTTACCCATATTTGTAAGTATAGGTTGTCTTTTTTGTTGCTGGTTTGTTAATTCTTTTGGTATTTTAGATAGAAGTTATTTGTCGGATTTTACACATAAGAGTATATACCTTCATGTTTAGCAAATATTTTCTCTCTGAGCCATGTCTTTCCATTTGTGTAACTGTATTTTGGGAGCAGAAGTTTTAAAATTTGATATTGAATTCATTGGATTCATTTTATTTTATGTTTATTACCTTTTAATAGAGGTAAAGAGATCTTTCCTTTTCTATCTCAAGGTTATGAAACTATTCCCTTATGTTTCCTTCTAGAAGCCTTATAGTTTGAGCCTTCACATTTAGGTCTGTGATCCATTTTAAGCTATTTTTTTTTTTGCTACAGTGTAAGGGTTTCCTTAAAAGGATTCTCAGGCAATAGATTCGATAGGTAAGACTTTGCCCAGACTGTCTATTCTGATCTGTTGATCTGTTTGTATAGTGTTATGCCAGTACTACATTGACTTAATTATTGTAGCTTTGTAAGATAGGTATTGTTTCTTTAAATTTTTGATAGCTTTCAGCAGTAAAGCCATCTGGGCCTAGAATATTTAAAGATATGATAAATGGTTATTCAGATTTACCATTTTTTCCTGTGTCAGTTTTGAATTTTTAAAGAAATCTGTTCTAAATTGCTGGATTGTTACAGAGTTACTCATAGTATTCTATTACTGCTTGTGGGAACTGTTTTATGCCCCCTTTTTCATTCCTGATACTGGTACTCCGAGTCCTCCTCCTTCTCTTTTTTTTTTTTTTTAAACTTTTTGGGCTCAGTCTTGTTAGGGGTTTACCACTTGTATTAATCTTTTCAAAACCCCAGATTTGGGTTTTGTTGAACTTCTGTTTTGGTACTACATTTTCTATTTTGTTTATTTTTTGCTGTCATATTTTTATTTTCTTGCTTCTCCTCTTTTGGACTTAATTTACTCCTCTGCAATTTTCTTTTGGGTTAGAAATTCAGACCATTCATTTTAAACTTTCCTTGTTTTCTAATATGTACATTTCATATATAAAATGTTTTCCTCTCAGTACTTCTTTAACTGCAACAGACAAATTTTGACATGTGTGATTAATTCAAGCAATTTTCTCATTTCTGTTGTGATTTCTCTCATCTGCAGATTTTAAAAGTTTATTGTCTAGTTTCTAAATATTGGGGGGTTTTACAGTTATTTTTAGAAATTGATTTTCTATTTAATTCCGTGATACAGAAAATATATTATTTATACTTTATAAGCATATATCTGTATTTTATATATGTGGGCATGCGTGCTTAGTTGAGTCTGACTCTTTGTGACCTCACCAGGCTCCTCTGTCCATGGGGTTATTCCAGGTAGAATACTGGAGTGGGTTGCCATTTCCTCCTCCAGGGGATCTTCCCAACCCAGGGATCCAACCCATGTCTCCTGTGGCTCCTGCATTGGCAGGTGGATTCTTTACCATTGAGCTACCTGGGAAGCCCCCTTTTTAGGTATAGAGAAAAAATACATTGTTAAGTTTCAGTCCTTTGATATCTACTGAGATTTTTATGGTGTTACCTGTAGCCTGTTTTGCTGAATGTTACAAGTGTTTTTAAAGTGTTTAATTTCACTCAGCAAAATTTTGAGATTTTCAGTGTAGTTGTTCTGTACATCATTTATTCAGTAAATGAATATTGCAGTTGTTGGGGTGTATTGTTCTATAAATGCCAATTAGTTTCCTTATTTTATTTACTGCATTATTCATTTCAGTTCAGTTGCTCAGTTGCGTCCAACTCTTTGCGACCCTATGGATTGCAGCATGCCAGGCTTCCCAGTCCATCACCAACTCCCAGAGCCTGCTGAAACTCATGCCCATCGAGTTGATGATGCAGTCTGACCATCTCATACTCTGTCTCCCCTTCTCCACTTGCCTTTAGTCTTTCCCTTCATCAGGGTCTTTTTCCAGTGAGTCAGTTCTTTGCATCAGGTGGCTGAAGTATCAGAGCTTCAGCTTCAGCATCAGTCCTTCCAGTGAATATTCAGGACTGATTTCCTTTGGGATTGACTGGTTTGAGCTCTTTGCAGTCCAAGGGATTCTCCAGAGTCTTCTCCAACACCACAGTTCAAAAGCATCGATTCTTCGGCACTCAGCTTTCTTTATGATCCAGCTCTCACATCCATGTGTGCCTACTATGACACATAATTCACATGCCATAAAATCTACCATTTTAAACTGTACAACTCAGTGGTTTTTAGGATGTTCATAGTGTTGTGCATCCATCACCACTATCTAATTGTAGAATATTTTCGTCATCTCCAAATGAAGTCTCAGGCTTCCTTGATGGCTCAGTGGGTGAAGAATCTGTCTGCAGTTCGGGAGATAAAGGAGATGTGGGTTTGATCTCTGGGTCAGAAAGGTCCCCTGGGGGAGGAAAATGCCAACCCACTTTAGTATTCATGTCTGAAAAATCCCATGGGCAGAGGAGCCTGGTAGGCAGCATTCCATGGGGTCAAAAAGAGCTGGACACAGCACAGTGACCGAGCACAGGGCACAGATGAAGCCTGGCATCTGTTGGCAGTCGCTCTCCATTTCCTGTGCCCATATCCTGGCAGTTACTAATCTACTTTGTGAATTTGTCATACTCTGGTTATTTCATGAGTGGAACCATGTATTTGGGCTTTTGTGCCTGGCTTCCTTCACTGAGCGTATTATTTTCAGAGTTCATCCTATGTTGTTACATGTATCAGTATTTCATTCCTTCTTATGGCTGAATAATATTCCTTTGTGTGTATAGACCACATTTTGTTTATCCATTTGCCAGTGGATGGGTATTTTTATTTCCACTTTTTGACCATTATGAGTAATGATACCATAAACATTTATATCCAAGTTTTTGTGATGTCACGAGTTTTCATGTCTCCTGAGTATGTACTTATACTGGGTCATATGGTTATTTTGTTTAATCACTAAGTTATGTCTGACTCTTGCAAACCCATGAACTATAGCGTGCCAGGCTCTTCTGTCCATGGGATTTCCCAGGTGAGAATACTGCAGTGGGTTGCCATTTCCTTCTCCAAGGAATCTTCCCGAGCCAGGGATCGAACCACGTCTCTTATGTCTCCTGCATTGGTAGGCGAGTTCTTTACCACTAGCGCCACCTGGGAATTTTACATTTGTTTTTTCTTTTGAGGAACCGCCAAACATTGTTTCTAGCTGGCAGCATCATTTTACATCTCCACCAGCCGTGTGGATTCCAGTTTTTCTATGTTCTTTCCAATACTTTGTATTGTCTCCCAATGTTTGCTGAGAGGCTGTCTGTACTTGATAAGGTGTAACTTCAATGCTCAGCCAGGCTTACAGTGCTGCCATAGCCTTTATTTCCTGCTTGTGCAGAGCCTCATGTTCAGAGATGATTGCTTAATGCGTTTTCAAGTCTTTCTTGAACAGGCACACAGGCCAAGGCACATGTACGAGGTCTCCTAGATTCTCAGGAATATTCAGAACTTTTCAAAAACCCTATGGACATCTCCTGTCCACACTTTTCCTTTTAAGCTTTTTGGTTTGCTCCCAACTGCTTCAGATGGCTGGAGTGTTAAACAATTGCAGATGATTGTTTTTGACAAATGCCCCTGGGGAAAAGGCTGTGAGCACTGGGGAAACTGTGAGTCAGGTCAAATAACGAGAAGTGTTAGGAGTAGAGATTTTTTGGGTAACTGCCGGTTACTCAAAAGCTCAGATAATAGTCTCTGAAAATGAGGCTTTGAAAGAGCTCCGGTTCTGTTCCAGTTCCTCCAGTGGCTGACAGGCTCTTGCTTTCCACTGTGTTTTTGGGGCTGTTGCTTTTAAGGCTGCCATGGAGCTGGGGAGGGGGATGGGAATTCGGTGAGTTTGAATGCCACAAAGCTTGCTGTTTTTGCAGAGATTCAGCCTTTTTTTTCCCCTTTGAAAAATGCTCCTCAGATGTTGCAAGCCTTTGGAGTTCTGAAAGTGTTGATTTTGACTTTTTTTTTTTCCCACTACTGTTCTTGTTGCTTTTATGGAAGAGAGGATTTTTGGAGGCCTTATTCTACCATTCCTGATGATGTCACCCTAATTGTTTTTTAAACATTTTAATATATTTTCCTCTTTCTTTTGAATACTTTACGATTTTCTTTTTTTCTTTTCTGACTCACAGGAAATTGCAAAAGAGTACAGAGAGTTCCTATGCACCTTTTCACCCAACTTCCACCAGTAATAAATCTTAAATAACCATAGTATATTACCAAAACCAGGAAATTAATATTGGTATAGTACTTTCCCAGGTGGTGCTAGTGGCAAAGAACCCACCTGCCAGTTTTAGGAGATAGAGATGCGGGTTCGTTCCCTGGGTTGGAAAGATCCGCTGGAGGAGGCAGTGGCAACCCACTCCAGTATTCTTGCCTGGAGAATCCCACGGAGAGAGGAGCTTGGCAGGCTACAGTCCATGGGGTCACAAAGAGTCAGACACAACTAAAGTGGCGTGGCATGCGTAGTACTATTAAGTTGACGATGAATTGACTATCGATGTTTTTAGAATATCACCAGTCTTTGCTTACACTGCGTTTTACTGGCGTGGTGGCAGTGTATACTTCTGTGAAATTTTGTACAGAAGAATTTTGTATAATTCATGAAATTTCGTGAATCTATACATATAGATTCCATATTAACACAATTTGTGTCCTAAACTGTTCTGTCAGCAAAAGAAACTCCTTTGTGTTATTCCTAAATGGTAACTCACAACAGTGTGTTTGAAATCCACCAAGATGTATCATAGTTCATTTCTTTTTAATGCTGAATATTAGTCCATTGTATGGGTGTACCACAGTTTGTTTACCTAGTTACCTATTGAAGGACATTTGGGTCGCTTCCAATTTTTTACTATTAGCAGTACAACTATTATTATAAGATGGGCTCCAGGCTAGGCATTTAAACTAGCCTCCTGTATATATTTCTTGGGGCAAAAAAAGATGAGCTCCAGTCCAGACATTTACAATTAGCCTCCTGTTTCCATTTCTTGAGACAGGAGATATGTGGGCTCCAGGTTAGATATTTACAACCAGTCTTCTGTTGGCACTTCAGAATAGAAATAACAACAGAAATAGAGTAAATAAAGCCAGGCTTTGTCTCCTGAGGACACTTTAAGATAACAACAGTCAGAAACAGAAAGGGGCTAAACCCTGTTTGTGTAAAAGATCAAGAGGTCGTATATTTCCTATCCTTGGGGCAAGGGATACATTGCATGTGCACAGAAAGGCTCCTTTGGGGTCAAAAGGAGGAGTTTGTCACTCCAGAATGTGTGATGCCAAGGCCACCCTATAGGCCTCTGGGCTGGAATATATTTTGAAAAAAATTGCACATGCATGTTGGGGAGGGTCCTTGGGTAAGTCAGGTGTGGAGAAAGAAACCATGTAATTGGCCAAAGGTAAACAAATACCCAAAAGAACTGCCCTGTATAAATGATTTAACCAGCTCTTTACTGCCCTCCTCCTCTTCAGGGGGGACGCCCCCACCCCTTCTCTTTGGGTGTGTATTTCTGCCTTGCTCCTATCATAACTGTTTCTCTGTGTGCTCGCCCACTTGTCATGGTGCTTTGTCTCTAATAATAAACTTTGTACCTGCTTGTACAGTTTTTACCTCCATGAGAAATGAATTTCTCAGTGGGGGCAAGAGCCAGGGAAAATTTCCTTCTAACCTCTATCCCTTGCTGATCTGATGGCTAGGATTCCTGGTTTTCATCCAGGGTACACAGGTTCAATTCCTGATTAGGGAACTAAGATCTCGCTTCTTGCGACTACTCACTGCTGCCTCTCTAAGATCAGTTCAGTTCAGTTCAGTCGCTCAGTTGTGTCCGACTCTTTGCGACCCCATGAATCGCAGCACGCCACGCCTCCCTGTTCATCACCAACTCCCAGAGTTCACCCAAACTCATGTCCATTGAGTTGGTGATGCCATCCAGCCAATCTCTCCCCTTCTCCTCCTGCCCCGAATCCCTCCCAGCGTCAGGGTCTTTTCCAATGAGTCAACTCCTCGCATGAGGTGGCCAAAGTATTGGAGTTTCACCTTTAGCATCAGTCCTTCCAGTGAACACCCAGGATTGATCTCCTTTAGGATGGACTGGTTGAACCTCCTTGCAGTCCAAGGGACTCTCAAGAGTCTTCTCCTACCGGGGTTCAGCCCCGGTTGGATCCAGGGTAATTCGAAGCGGGGACGGCATGGTGAGAGAGATATATAGATTTAGAGAGAGATAAGGAAAGAGTTTGCAGTTAAGAGAATAGAGGAGAAAAAGAGGCTGTATTCCTTGGTTTACATAGAAAGCCAATAAAGCCCCGAGACAAGGGACTTGAACCTTCTACGTAGGGCCACAGGCGCCCGCTTGAATAGTGGAGGGTGCCTGGCCTTGGGCTCCCTCTCGCGTGGGTCTTAGAAGCCCAGGGAAATAAGTAGACACGGCTAGCCTCTATGCCCCAGACAGGAATCAGCCAGAAAATAGAGTAAGAAAAAAAGAAATGGGGGAACCAGTCTTTCCAGAAACTGGCCCAAGAAACTGGTCCATACTTTATTTTCCAGGAAAAGCTTTTATACTTTTAGTTGTACATAGATATCAATGGATAATACAAAGTCATGCAGGGTCAGCAGCCCTGACCCTTATCGAGACCAGGCTTTCTCTCTGCATACTTAGCTGTATACACAGGTCTTAGGTGATTTACATCATCTTCTGGCCAGGAGGCCTATTAGCATTTTTTATGACCTTTTTCTGATAAGGCTCTATCAACCAGAAAACTTAATTTGCCTTAAAAGTTTTGTTCTTACTAAAGTCTGATGCCACTCTTAGAAAGCACTAAATAAAGTTACATTCTTACATAGCAAGGACACAACAATTTATAACAAAGAAAGAGGAGTACAGTGATTTATAACAAAGAAAAAATTCATTAACTCAAAAGTCTAGTATTGCTAACATCAAAACTACTATATTCCTATTTCTGCATCCCAATTACATTGATTAATATCCTCCCAGGTGCCTAAAAGATAAAGGATATGGAGGCCTGGCGGCAAACATTAACTCAACAATGAAACCCTTCACCAAGCTAATTCTTAGCTCTAAAAGGCTCTATATCTTTAAGATGTTTTAAGCTTCATGCCTCTCGCAGTTGGGGGACTGTAAACAATCACATGCCTAGTTGTAAAAGTCCTGGGGGGTGGGTTGGGGGGTGGGGAACCTGTCAGGCAAGTTAGAGAGCCATCAGAGGGATTTGAGCTGAGACATTCCTTTCATATGCAGGAGACCAGTTGGAGCTGTAAGTTGACTTTTTCCAGAGAAAGGTGGTCGGGGATAGCCCCCTGTAATGTCAGAAGAGTATAGTATAGCAGACAGTAAACAGACAGATTTTGGTTTCGGGGTAGATGCTCAGGCAGAGGACCCCTTGAGACCTGACTCGCCTTGTCCCGTCAGGTCTCTCCGCATGACCTTGTCATGGGTGGGATCTCCCGTGCTGGCTCCCGGCATTCTCCAACACCACAGTTCAAACGCATCAATTCTTCGACGCTCAGCTTTCGTCACAGTCCAACTCTTTCATCCATACGTGACCACAGGAAAAACCATAGCCTTGACTAGATGGACCTTTCGTGGCAAAGTAATGTCTCTGCTTTTGAATATGCTATCTAGGTTGGTCATAACTCTTCTTCCAAGGAGTAAGCATCTTTTAATTTCATGGCTGAAGTCACCATCTGCAGTGATTTTGGAGCCCCCCAAAATAAAGTCTGACACTGTTTCCACTGTTTCCCCATCTATTTCCCATGAAGTGATGGGACCAGATGCCATGATCTTCGTTTTCTGAATGTTGAGCTTTAAGCCAACTTTTTCATTCTCCTCTTTTACTTTCATCAAGAGGCTTTTTAGTTCCTCTTCACTTTCTGGCATAAGGGTGGTGTCATCTGCATATCTGAGGTTATTGGTATTTCTCTCGCCAATCTTGATTCCAGCTTGTGCTTCTTTCAGCCCAGTGTTTCTCATGATGGACTCTGCATATAAGTTAAATAAACAGGGTGACAATATACAGCCTTGATGTACTCTTTTCCCGATTTGGAACCAGTCTATTGTTCTATGTCCAGTTCTAACTGTTGCTTCCTGACCTGCACACAGATTTCTCAGGAGGCAGGTCAGGTGGTCTGGTATTCCCATCTCTTGCAGAATTTTCCACAGTTTATTGTGATCCATACAGTCAAAGGCTTTGGCATAGTCAATAAAGCAGAAATAGATGTTTTTCTGGAACTCCTTTGCTTTTTTTGATGATCCAGTGGATGTTGGCAATTTGATCTCTGGTTCCTCTGCCTTTTCTAAAACCAGCTTGAACATCTAGATTTGTTTAAATAATACAGTTCTGGTGATACTGTATTGGCTTTATTGTGGCTAAAAAAATAGCAGCAGTGTAGAAATTTAGGCAGGGTCTAGAGGGCCTAGAGGGCCTAGTTAAAGGCAGTGCCAGTGGAGTGTTGTGGGTTTCCTGGCAGGTAAACTGTTGGAGAAAGCTAAGAAGATGCAGTTATTACTAAGAATAGTGCTTTTTGATGGAGAGAGAAGAATCACCTATGAAGATCAGGCTGCTGAATTTAAAGAGAGGATGATGGCTATAATAGTTAAGGATACTCATCATTAGTATTTATTCTGGCAGCGTAGTATAACTAAATATTTTTGCTGACCAAAGAGCTAATCAACAATAATATACCAATAGAGTAGACAAAGTTTTGTGAGTATCTTTTACTTTGATATCTGTGTCAGTACGTGAAACTTGGAGGTTGTCTAACAATAATAATTATAGGTTTATGTTGGATGGCGTCTGAATTATGAGACATGTAAAATTACTGACTAAAAGAAAAAAACCAACAAAACCAGTCATTCAAAATCTTTCATCATAGCATCCATTCCAGGAAAAAGACATTGCTAACATTTATATTGCTAACAAAATAATAGTCCTGGTATGAGTCAGATAGTTTTTGGCCATAGACCAGCCCCATCTTGTTAACATCTAATAGAAAAAGATCAAAATAAATGCTTACTTAAATAGTATTTTCATTATTTGAAAAGGGTGGTACAGTATTTACTGGCCTGGACACTAGTGTGTATTTAGGAAATTAGCCATTTTAAAGCATTAGTGTTTTTAACAGAGTTGATCTGTCATATTACTATGAAGTTATTTAATAGCTTCTCAGTTATATACAGTGATGGAGAGGAAAATGATGTGAGTAGTCTAAACTCATTTGCTTTTGGAAATAATTGTATAGTTTTTAACTTAACTTACTGTATGAAGACATCTTTCATGTGCTGTTTTAAATTCTGTTGTCTCCCACCTCTTGTATTAGCCATGCTTGCTGCAGTGGGTTCCAACTAGGCCAGCTTGACAGCATCTCTCATCAGGGCCTGTGCTACATAATTCTTGCAGTAAGGAACAGTAATTGGTATTTAAGTTCTTCCTCTTTTGTCCTTTACACAGGGAGCTCTAGATCAACATTTCATATATTCTTATCCATTTATGTTCATAAGCAAAGGTTTTGTTGGACAAATAGATTTAGAAATGAGTTTAAACATGGTTATCGTGATTCATTGTTCTCATTTCCCACCATAATTCTTTGACTGTAGAAGCCATGGGCCTGGAGAGGTTGCATTAATTTGATAATATTATTTCTACTAAATTTTTGAGTAGGGTGTAATAAACCATTTTGAGAGTACAGGAGATATGCAAAGGACTGACTTCTTAAAAAGAAGTATCACTGTTATATTTCTTAAAACCAGGAGGGGACCAGTTGGGGGTGGAGAGACTGACACGGGGACAGTTTTATTTTTTTGTGATGATGGAAATGTTTTGTCTTTTAAATTTTGCAGTGGTTACATTACTGTCTATATTGAACTAAACACTTAGAAAGTGTGAATAAAAAGAAACAGCCAAGCAGCTCAATAGTATTTCCCCTGTGCTTTTTTTTGTTTTGTTTTTTTAAAATAAATAAGAGATCTCTTCAAGAAAATTAAGAGATACCAAGGGAAATTTTCATGCAAAGATGGGCACAATAAAGGACAGAAAAGGTATGGGCCTAACAGAAGCAGAAGATGTTAAGAAGAGGTGGCAAGAATACACAGAAGAACTATACAAAAAAGATCTTCATGACTCAGATAATCATGATGGTGTGATCACTCACCTAGAGCCAGACATCCTGGAATGCAAAGTCAAATGGGCCTTAGGAAGCATCACTACAAACAAAGCTAGTGGAGGTGATGGAATTCCAGTTGAGCTATTTCAAATCCTAAAAGAGGATGCTGTGAAAGTGCTGCACTCAATATGCCAGCAAATTTGGAAAACTCAGCAGTGGCTACAGGACTGGATAGGTCAGTTTTTATTCCAGTCCCAAAGAAAGGCAATGCCAAAGACTGCTCAAACTACAGCACAGTTGCACTCATCTCACACGCTAGTAAAGTAATGCTCAAAATTCTCCAAGCCAGGCTTCAGCAATACGTGAACCGTGAACTTCCAGGTGTTCAAGCTGGATTTAGAAAAGGCAGAGGAAGCAGAGATCAAATTGCCAATATCGTTGGATCATCAGAAAAGCAAGAGCTCCAGAAAATCATGTACTTCTGCTTCATTGACTATGCCAAAGCCTTTGACTGTGTGGATCACAATAAACTGTGGAAAATTCTGAAAGAGATGGGAATACCAGACCACCTGACCTGCCTCCTGAGAAATCTGTGTGCAGGTCAGGAAGCAACAGTTAGAACTGGACATAGAACAATAGACTGGTTCCAAATCGGGAAAAGAGTACATCAAGGCTGTATTGTCACCCTGCTTATTTAACTTCTATGCAGAGTCCATCATGAGAAACTTGGGCTGGAAGAGGCACAAGCTGGAATCAAGATTGCTGGGAGAAATATCAATAACCTCAGATACGTAGATGAGATCACCCTTATGGTGGAAAGTAAAGAAGAACTAAAGAGCCTCTTGAATGTGAAAGAGGAGAGTGAAAAAGTTGGCTTAAAGCTCAACATTCAGAAAACGAAGATCATGGCATCTGGTTCTGTCACTTCATGGGAAATAGATGGGGAAACAGTGGAAACAGTGAGAGGCTTTATTTTTGGGGGCTCCAAAATCGCTGCAGATGGTGACTGCAGCCATGAAATTAAAAGATGCTTGCTCCTTGGATGAAGAGTTATGACCAACCTAAACAGCATGTTAAAAAGCAGAGACATTACTTTGCCAGCATAGGTCCATCTAGTCAAAGCTATGTTTTTTCCAGTAGTCATGTATGGATGTGAGAGTTGGATTATAAAGAAAACTGAGCGCCCAAGAATGGATGCTTTTGAACTGTGGTGTTGGAGAAGACTCTTGGGAGTCCCCTGGACTGCAAGGAGATCCAACCAGTCTATTTTCAAGGAAATTGGTCCTGATTATTCACTGAAAGGACTGATGTAGAAGCTGAAACCCCAGTACTTGGCCATCTGATGGGAAGAACTGACTAATTGGAAAAGACCCTGATTCTGGGAAAGATTGAAGGCAGGAGGAGAAGGGGACGACAGAGGATGAGATGGTTGGATGGCATCACTGAGTCAATGGACATGAGTTTGAGTAAACTTTGGGAGTTGGTGATGGACAGGGAGGCCTGGCGTGCTGCAGTCCATGGGTTCACAAAGAATCGGACATGACTGAGCAATTGAAGTGAAGTGAACTGAAGAGTTTTTTGTTGTTTGCCTAATAATACACAAATTAGGCAGAGAAGTTCCTAATGAAATAATGGTCATAATTTACTGTGTCTGCCTGTTGATCCTTCATTTTCTAAGCACTTACTTTCTTTATTAGACTTTTATTTTGATTATAAATGCCAATGTGAATAAATAAATACAGTGTCTTTTATCCCTCCCTCATCAGCTTTCTTTAAATAGAAAAAGGGACAAATTTCCCACTGCATATTCAACCATAGTTGCCCAATCTGTGATTTTACTTTAGTCTTCTAAATCATTTTAGACTGTAGGTGTAGGCTGTACTTTGTTCTCCTAAGGAAACTTTGGTGTATCAGTCCTGTTGGTATTAATGGTAATCTCCAAGTGGTGAGGGTGATAACTGGTTTGGAAGCAACTGGAAAAAAGCTTGAGCAAACTAGATACCAATGGGAAATTATTATGTAGAGGTGAACTTTATTGCAGTAAGTAGAAAAATGCCCCTGATCGAGGCTGACCAGCTGTGCCTCCAGTCCATTTCTTGCTGTCAGTTGGTATTGCTTGTGGTTCTCAGGGTTCTATCTTTCCCTTAGTTTTGAGCGATACTGTAGTACTATGGCAAACAGACTCCCTCAAAGTCCCTTAAATGGAATTGAAAATTACTCTCTCTATGACACCCACTGTAAAGGTCTCACTCCAGGCATTCACAGTTTTTCAAGGATAAGGCTGTTGCTTGAATTTTTCCAGGACTTGCTCTATGCTCTGCAATAAACTTTCATTAATTCAGTATTTTACTGTCTAGATAGAGTTAAATATTTATCATGTTGGTTGAATATATAAAACTTTGTTAAACCTTGAAAAAAAAGAACATAGAATTTAATTACCTTTCAGTTCAGTTCGGTCGCTAGTCATGTCCGACCCTTTACGACCGCATGAATTGTAGCATGCCAGGCCTCCCTGTCCATCACCATTTCCCGGAGTTCACTCAAACTCACGTCCATCGAGTCAGTGATGCCATCCAGCCATCTCATCCTCTGTCGTCCCCTTCTCTTCCTGCCCCCAGTCTCTCCCAGCATCAGAGTCTTTTCCAACGAGTCAACTCTTTGCATGAGGGGGCCAAAGTACTGGAGTTTCAGCTTTAGCATCATTCCTTCCAAAGAAATCCCAGGGCTGATCTCCTTCAGAATGGACTGGTTGGATCTCCTTGCAGTCCAAGGGACTCTCAAGAGTCTTCTCCAACACCACAGTTCAAAAGCATCAATTCTTCAGCGCTCAGCTTTCTTCACAGTCCAACTCTCACATCCATATATGACCACTGGAAAAACCATAGCCGTAACTAGATGGACCTAATTAGCTTTAGTCATTAGCTGTTAAATATTGTGGAAAAAAATCATATGATCTGGTATCTTCTTTTGTTATGTTTTATTTTGTCCAATTTAAAAGTCATTCTCCCTTCTGAATGGCTTTATGCTAACCTCTAAAGTTTGTCCTACATGTATGTAATAGGCAAATCAAAGGTTTAATAATCTAGTACGTTAGGTTTATTTTCAGGGTAAAGTGAAGATATTTTTATATTCGTGTGTGTTTATACATCACCTTACTTTCAGAGCTGTTTCTAACTTGTGCTTGTATTTTGTTTGTGTTTTTTTTTTTTTTAGTGAAAATATTCTCTTTGGAATGGGAAATCCTCTTCTTGACATCACTGCTGTAGTGGACAAGGATTTCCTTGATAAGTAAGTATTGAGCTCTTCATATTTACTATGTAAAACATACATCTAAGTAAAAACTGAAAATGTTAGAGTTGAATTTGCTGTTTAACATCTTCAGTTGGAGGAAAATTCAGGAAATTTAATCCTGATAATGGCAAGTGCAATACCATTATTATTGAGTAATTGATCACAATTTTCCCTGGGAAAACTTTGGTACTTTTGTTTATTCCTGTTGCTCCTTTCACTTGAAGTTGATTCTGTTATTCTTTGCAAGGAAGAAGTATGTGATTTACTTAATGATTTAATTTCCACATTTTAAAATTAACTGTCAATGAACTAAATCAGGAGTGGTACCATACCATATAGGAGAAGGAACAGGATTATAGAGAACAAGAAGAATATGTAAGACATAATTCAAACACTATGAATCTTCCCTATTTCCCCCAATAGTAACTTTTGATATTGTTAATTGAGCGGAGAAATCATTTTATGTTTATGTATCTGTGGTCATTTGATACAAGGGCAAAGTTAAGTACTAAAAAATACTTAATAATGAGAAATTAACAGCCCCTTCCTCTTAAACACCCCAAGTTTTATGCCCAGTGGCAACCACTTTTAAAAAATATTATTGATGCAAAATTTACTTAACTTCATAATTTTACCTATTTTAAGGTGTACAATTCAGTGACTGCTGGGACATTGGCAGTGTTGTCACCACAATCTAAACCCAGGACATTTCATCACGTCAAAAAGAAACTTGTATCCAATAAGTGGTCATATCAGTATTCCCACCTGCCCTCCCTGCCTTGCCCCAATCTACCAGTTTAGTTTGTTTCCATGGATTTGCCTATTCTGGATATTTTATTTCATATAAATGGAAGTGTGCAGTATGTGGCCTTTTCTATCTGGCTTATTTTACTTAACATGTTTTTCAAGGTTCTTCCATGTTGTAGCATGTATCAGTGCTTTATTCCTGTAAGGCAGAATAATATTCCAGTTTTTTATGCATTCGTCAGTTGATGTAGTCATTGGTTGATGGTCACTTAGATTGTTTTGTCTTTTGACTGTTAAGAAGAAACCTGCTGTGAATATTTGTGTAAAGTTTTTGTAAGAATATATATTTTCATTTCTTTTGGGTTTATATGTCAGAGTAGAATTGCTAAGTCACATAGTAATTCTGTGTTTAGTTCTTTGAAGAACCACATGCTCACCAAAACTTGGTCTTTTCCCTTTTTAAAATTATAGCCATCCTAGGACTTCCCTGAAGGTCCAGTGGCTAAGACTCCATGCTTTCTCTTCCGGGGGCACAGGTTCAATTCCTGACTGGGGATTGTAAATGGAATCATTTTCTTAATTTCAATTTTGGATTGTTCATTGCTGATACATAGAATACAATTGATATTGAGAAATAACCATTTTTAGCAAATTCTGTTTTTTAATGTCTTGGAGATTAACTCTTTATCTGTATAAACTCAAGTGTCACAGGGTCAGGCAAGAATTTATAATTGTGTGAATTTGGCTTATTGTAATATAATAGGAAATAGGTTAGGGATCCAAGGACAAACTGTCTTATCATAAGACATTCAGATACAAATTTTAAAATACACTCTGCTAATCAGAAACACTCCTGCATACAATTATATTAATAGTTTTACTTCTCTGGTTACCTTGTACTTTTTAATGATGTAATATTCATACATGAAAAAATTTTCTTGTATCAACTTTCAGTAGAAGCCCTTGACTTCTCCTAATATACAGTGAATTTACCAGTGCCCCTGTTCTTCCCTCTGTTACTTTTCCTCTACTTTCTAAGTTTTGTTAACTTTCTACTTTAACTCCTGACTACTGCTCTAACTTTTAGCTTTATAAATTCTGTTTAATTATATTTTTATTTTAGTATTAAGATTGATATGTTTTCATTCTGTTAGCCATCTATAATTACATTACCAGTTTTGAAAACAAAGTGGTAGTGAAGATTGAAAATCACTTATCCATACTTAGACAGTCTCACTGTGTTTATTCCTTTTTGCAGAATGAAATAGTGTGCTTAGAGTGTAGGGTAGGTTTAACATTTGGAATGTAATTAGAGTACTTAACTATATTAACAGTAGAAAAAGAAAAATAATGTGATCATCTCAATAGAAAAACCATTTGCCAAAACCACTATCTATTCCTGATACAATTTTGTATAGAATTCTTAGAATAGAAGGGATCTTATTTATTTCTCATAAAAATTTGGTTAGAGTAAAGCCTCATAACATAATTTCTAATGGTGAGTCTTTATACTTTTCCCTAAGATCAGAGACAATTCAAGGATTTCGGCCCTTACCACTTCAGAATGTATACAGTGGTCCTGGAGATTCTATTCAGAGCAGTCAGGCAAGAAGAAGTAAAAGACATCCAGCTTGCAAAGGGAGAAATAAGCTATTTTTATTTCCAAAAAGCATGATTATTTATGTAGAATAACTGATGGAATCTACAAAAAAGCTACTGCCTGATTTCAAAAATTATTTTAAAGTTATAGTAATGAAGCAGGGATGTCAGTGTAAAGTTTGAGTGCATAGAATAGAATGTCCAGAAATAGCTCCACACATAAATGGATGACTGATTTTTGACAAAGGTGCAAGTCAGTTCAGTGGAGAAAGGATTGTCTTTTCAACAGGTAGTGCTGGAACAATTGAATATCAACATGCATAAAAAGGAAATTGTATTTTGTACCATATACAAATTAACTGATAGAGCTAAATTTCAGGCCTAAAAGTGTAATACTTCTTTAGGATAGTATAGCAGGAAATCTTCATGACTGTGATTTAAACAAGAATTTCTTAAATATAGAACACCAGAAGTATGTTCTATTAAAGAAAAAACTGATGAGCTGGAGTTTTTCAAAATGAAAACTTTTACTGTTGGGAAGATACTGTTGGAAGAATGAAAGGACAAACCATGGGTTTGAAGAAAATGTTTACAAAGCATATATCTGATAAAGAACTACCGGTGAGAATATATTACTAACTCTTAAAGCTCAATCGGAAAAGAAACAGCCTAATAAAAATGGGCAAGAAATTTGAACATTCACCAAAGATATACAGATGGCAGAAAACCACATGAAAAGGTACTGTCTCTTTCATTATTAGTTAGTTCATTCGCTCGGTTGTGTCTGACTCTTTGCGACCCCATGAATCGTAGCACACCAGGCCTCCCTGTCCATCGCCAGCTCCCGGAGTTCACTCAGACTCATGTCCATCGAGTCAGTGATGCCATCCAGCCATCTCATCCTCTGTCGTCCCCTTCTCCTCCTGCCCCCAATCCCTCCCAGCATATGATGTTCAGGAAAAGGCAAAACTGTACAAACAGTAAAACGGTCAGTGTTTTCCAGGGGTTTTGGGTGGAGAGAGGGAAAAGGCAGAACACAGGATTTTTAGGGCAATACCCTGCTTGATACCGTGATGATGGATACCTGTCAATATACATGTGTCTAAATCCATAGAATGTGTAACACCAAGAGAGGAGTGTAATGTAAACTATGAATTTGGGGTGATTATGATGTGTCAGTGGTAGACTCATCCGTTTTAACAAATGTACCATTCTGGTGAGGGGTGTTGGTAATAGGGGAGGCTATTGGTATGGGGGCGATAGAGGATGAGATAGTTGGATGGCATCACCGACCATCTCAGCCTCTGTCACCCCCTTCTCCTGCCTTCAATCTTCCCCAGCACCAGGGTCTTTTCAAATGAGTCAGCTCTTTGCATCAGGTGGCCAAAGTATTGGAGCTTCAGCTTCAGTATCAGTTCTTCCAGTGAATATTCCGGGTTGATTTCCTTGTTGTTCAAGGGACTCCCAAGAGTCTTCTCTAGCACCACAGTTTGAAAGCAGTTCTTTGGTGCTCATCCTTCTTTATGGTACACCTCTCATACCTGTATATGACATCTGGAAAAACTATAGCTTTGACTATACAGACCTTTGTCGGCAAAATGACGTCTCAGCTTTCGAATAAGCTGTCTAGGTTTGTCATAGCTTTTCTTCCAGGGTGCAAGCGTCCTTTAGTTTCATGGCTGCAGTCACTGTCCATAGTGGTTTTGGACCCCAAGAAAATAAAGTCTGTCACTGTTTCCATTGTTTCCCCATCTGTTTGCCATGAAGTGATGGGACCGAATGCCATGACCTTAGTTTTTTGAATGTTAAGTTTTAAGTCAGCTTTTTCACTCTGCTTCACCTTCATCAGGAGGCTCTTTAGTTCCTCCTCACTTTCTGCCATTAGGGTAGTGTCACCTGTATATCTGATGTTATTGGCATTTCTTCTGGCTATCTTGATTCTAGCTTGAGTTTCATCTAGCCTGGCATTTAGCATGATGTGCTCTGCATGTAGGGCTTCCTCCTTCCTTTGTAGCTCAGTCGGTAAAGAATCTGCCTGCAATGCAGGAGACCTGGGTTTGATCCCTGGGTAGGGAAGATTCCCCTGGAAAAGGAAATGGCAACAAGCTCCAGTATTCTGGCCTGGAGAATCCCATGGACAGAAGCCTGGCAGGCTACAGTCCCTGGGGTCATAAGAGTGGGACATGACTTGGTGACTAAGCCACCACCACCACTCGGCATATAAGTTAAACAAGCAGGGTAACAATATATAGCCTTGACATAGTTCAGTTCAGTCGCTTAGCTGTGTCTGACTCTTTGCGAACCCGTGGACTGCAGCACGCCAGGCTTCCCTGTCCATCACCAACTCCTGGAGCATGGTCACACTGATGTCCACTGAGTCGGTGAGGCCATCCAACCATCTCATCCTCTGTCGTCCCCTTCTCCTCCTCCCTTCAATCTTTCCCACCTTCAGGGTCTTTTCCAATGAGTCAACTCTTCACATCAGATGGCCAAAGTACTAGAGTTTCTGCTTCAGTATCAGTCCTTCCAGTGAATATTCAGGACTGATTTCCTTGAGGATGGACTGGTTGGGTCTCCTTGCTGTCCAGGGGACTCTCCAGAGTCTTCTCTAACACCACAATTCAAAAGCATCAGTGCTTTGATGCTCAGCCTTCTTTATGGTCCAGTTCTCACATCCATACATGACTACTGGAAAAACCATAGCTTTGACTAGATGGACCTTTGTCAGCAAAGTAATGTCTCTACTTTTTAATATGCTGCCTAGGTCTTTTAAGCATCTTTTAATTTCATGACTGCAGTCACCATCTGCAGTGATTTTGGAGCTCCCCCAAAATAAAGTCTGTTTCCATTGTTTCCCCATCTAGTTGCCAGGAAATGATGGCACTGGATGCTATGATCTTCATTTTTTGAATGTTGAGTTTTAACCCAACTTTCTCACTCTCCTCTTTCATTTTCATCAAGAGGCTCTTTAGTTCTTCTTCACTTTTCTGCCATAAGGGTGGTGTCATCTGAGTATCTGAAGTTATTGATATTTCTCCCAGCTGTCTTGATTCCACCTTGTGCTTCATACAGCCTATCATTTCACGTGATGTTCTCTGCATATAAGTTAAATAAGCAGGGAGACAGGGTACAGTCTTGAGGTACTCCTTTCCCAATTTGGAACCTGTTTTTTGTTCCATGTCTGGTTCTAACTGTTGCTTCTTGACTTGCATACAGATTTCTCATGAGGCAGGTCAGGTGGTCTGGTATTCCCATCTCTTGAAGAATTTTCCACTGTTGTGATCCATATAGTCAAAGACTTTGGCATAGTTCATAAAGCTGAAGTAGATGTTTTTCTGGAACTCTCTTGCTTTTTTGATGATCCAGTAGATGTTGGCAATTTGATCTCTGGTTCGTCTGCCTTTTCTAAATCCATCTTGAACATCTGGAACCTCACTGTTCATGTACTGTTGAAGCCTGGCTTGGAGAATTTTGAGCATTACTTTGCTAGCGTGTGAGATGAGTGCAATTGTGCAGTGGTTAGAACATTCTTTGGTGTTGCCTGTCTTAAGCCTGGCTTGGAGAATTTTGAGCATTACTTTGCTAGCGTGTGAGATGAGTGCAATTGTGCAGTAGTTAGAACATTCTTTGGTGTTGCCTTTCTTTGGGATTGGAATGAAGACTGACCTTTTCCAGTCCTGTGGCCACTGCTGAATTTTCCAAATTTGCTGGCATATTGAGTGTAGTATTTTAACAGCATCATCTTTCAGGATTTGAAATAGCTCAGCTAGAATTCCATCACCTCCGCTAGCTTTGTTTGTAGTGATGCTTCTTCAGGCCTCGTTCATTTCACACCCCAGGATATGTGGCGCTAGGTGAGTGATCACACCATTGTGGTTATCTGAGTCATTAAGACCTTTTTTGTACAGATCTTCTGGTAATCTCACCATCTCTTCTTAATATCTTATGCTTTTGTTATACTGTTTTGTCCTTTATTGTGCCTGTATTTGCATGGAATATTCCCTCAGTATCTCTAATTTCCTTGAAGAGCTCTTTAGTCCTTCCCATTTTGTTGTTTTCTTCTATTTCTTTGTTTTCTTCACTTAAGGCTTTCTTATCTCTCCTTGCTGTTCTTTGGAACTCTGTATTCAGATGAGTATATCTTTCCTTTTCTCCTTTGGTTGTCTGAGGCCTCCTCAGACAAGCGTTTTGCCTTGTTGCATTTCTTTTTCTTGGGGATGGTTCTGGTCACCGCTTCTTGTACAATGTTATAAGCCTCCACAGTCAGTCGTAAAAATTGTCTCCGCTGTGGGTGCTTTCCTGTTTGTGGTCCACCATACTCTCTCTCTCTCTCTCATACATTCAGACATCTTGTGAGAGGCCTAATGGCTGGAGATAGAGGCTACTTCCTCTGTCTGTGAGGAAGTCAACATAACTAGTGAGGAACTGGGACTTGCCAACAACCATGTGATGTGAGTGAGCCGGAGAAGTGGATTCTCCAGTGTCTTTAAAGCCCTGAGATGATTGCCATTCTGGCTGACAGCTTGACTGCAACCATGTGAGAGACCTTGAACTAGAAAAACTCAACTAAACTACTCCTGGATTCCTGACCCTCAGAAACTGTGTGGGATAATGACTTGTGTTTTAACCTGCCAGTTTTTGGGTGAATTTGCTACATAGGCAAAGAACACCAATAAATAAGGCAAAAGAAAATCTTTTTTCCAAACCTACACGCATGCACACACCCATATCCCACATTCATAACCACACTGGCATGTTGATATGTGTGGGTTTGAAACTGCTAGGTGGTGTTCTGGAGGCTTCCAAGGAGCTCCAGTTCTTCATGTCTCAGTGCGGAACGACTTCAGTGAGAGGCAAAGTGGTAGATACAAGTGATTTATTGGAATGGGATCCTTGTGAGGTTTACAGGTGGGCAAGTGAGATGGTATCATGTCCTAAGAACTTAGTGGGCTACAGTTTTATAATCAAAGAAAATGTAGGAGGGGGAAAAGATCACCTTTTTCTTCAGTCTTTTTTTTAAAAATTATTATTTATTTTTGCTTGTGCTGGGTCTTCGTTGCCCATGGTCTTTTCTCTAGTTGTGGTGAGTGGGGGCTGCCCTTTGTTGTGGATGTGAGGGCTTCTCATTGCAGAGGCTTGCTGTTGCAGAGCCTGGGCTCTAGACACACGGGCTCAGTAGCTATGGCACGTGCGCCCTGTGTGGGCCCTGGACCGTATGGGCTTCCCATCGGTGTGGCTCATGGGTTTAGTTGCTCTACAGCATATGAGATCTTCCTGGGCCAGTGATCAAACCCGTGTGCCCTGAATTGGCAGGCAGATTCTTAACCACTGGACCACCAGGGAATTCTTCACACGTTCTTCAGTGCACATCATGCTTCCATCATCAGCTCCTTTCTGTCAGGTGGGGGCGTTTTCAGTCCTGGTCAAGCCAGGACTGTCATGGCACTATGGAAAAATTTTTTCAGGTCTCAGTACAGTGAGGGTCTTTCACTTTGAAATGTCACCTTCCCATAAATTGTTGTGTTTTATATGTGCAGAGACTTTGCCGTAGGGATCATTAATTTAATGAGCTCACTGGGCAGAATGTGGATCTCATGCCACCAGTGTTTTGTTTGGGGGCATGTTTCATGCTTCTGTGGCTAATCAAGCTTGCTTAGCTTTGTGCTTAAGCAAACCTGCTTTATTGAGTGATCAGTAACTTACAGGGGTCTCCCATACTTTTTTCTATACTTACGATCCTCTGATAGGATTAACTGCCTAACTGCTTTGTCCCTTTACTCTGTCCCTTTCAGGTTGGGCTTGACCAAAGGCTTGGTTATGCTAAAAGCCTATTTTTCTGGGGGTGTGTGTGTGACCCTTAATGTTAATATCTGGAAATCTAAAGAATCTGTTCAGTTTCTTTCCAGAAAAGTCTTGCATTTTGCTTTCTGAAGGTTTCAGCCTGGCTGCTTTATTCTGAGTTGGCCAGTGAGAGGGGTACCTTAATTAAGTAGGCAGTTTCACCTGTCCCTCTTTACTTCCTCTGCTTTGCCTTTTGTCCGTTAATTCACAGATGCTTCTTTTTGGTTTCTTGAGGGACTAAACTGGTAATTTATCTCTATTTTAGGAATTGTACGTTGTGATGGTGAGATGGTAGTAGTCCATTCCCTTGCTTGTGGCTCCATGTCTTATGTGTATCTTCTGAGGTTTCTGCAGATGGACTAAGCTTGCTTACCATAAGCAGCTTCTTTCAGTTGTAATTGAGATTTTTGTTTCTTTAGCACTGCTGAGTTCCTCACCTGTTTTCATTTTTTCTGAAAATTTGTGGAAACCTTTTGACCAGTACTGCTTAGTTACTTCTTTTATGTTATTTTTGATCCCGTAGATGTTTGCTTTTTTTTCTTTTTTGTACCTTTGTCATCATTTTAACAGTCTTAGATGGAAGAGTAGATAATCTTTCTGCCATATTTAAATGGAAGTTCCAGGGGTATGACTGTGTGTATTTCACTGTTATTGTATGTACTGTAGCAGGACATACACAATCACAGGAATTTTGAGACAAACCGGACTTTGGAGATAATTTAAATCTCTTTATTCATTTTACAGCAAAGGAACAGTCTCAGTGAAGTTACAGCTTTTGTTGTTGATTATAGTTAGCAGTGCAAGCCTGAGATGGAATCTGTATGTACTGACCCTGTTTGTTTCTTTTTCTACCATGCCGCACTCACTACCGTTATTTTTTAACTAGATTATTAAATTATCGGTAATTTAAACCTGTTGTATAAACTAAGAATTAACAACTACATACCAGATTTGGGGGATTCAAAATGAGTAAGCCTTGTTTCTTTGTCAGAGCAATCTCTGGATTAATAAAAATGAATTTCTTATTTTCTTTTAGTTCAAATCTTTTCTTGATTGCTGATCTTATCTTTTGCTTTAACTATTTAGCAGTTTGTATAATTTATGTGATGATCTCAACTTACAGTTTGTCAAACAACTGGTGGTTTTAATGAGAGGTTTTTTTCCCTTTAATTTATGATTTCCTTTGACTTTCTTGACTCTCATTACTGTCTTCTGCCTTCTCACTTCTTGAGAGGAAGCTCAATATTTTTTCTGAGGTGTAGGTTTATAATTAAATACCTATAGCATATGCCTCACATCAGCATTTCTAAACATTGCTGGGGCGAGAGACAATTAAGAAAAGTATCTTAGTAAATTTTTTCTGTATGCGCTAAGCTCTTGGTGCAAAGGAACTGCACTTTTCCTACATGACTCTTAGCACGGTGCTGGATGTATGTTAGGCACCTTGGTAGATAGCATCTGACTGAAAAATATTTTATGAAAGGCCTTTTTTAAAGTGGAGTTTTGTGTTCAGTGTTGAAAGCTAATGAGGGAATTGGTATTTTCTTCACATATATTTCTGTGAAGATACATTTTTCATGTGCTGTGTTTGTCAAGTTTTTCAGCACAGTTTTTTAAAGAACAAGAACCATCATATTCCAATGGTCTTTGCATTTGGGGCTGGTGTACACAAAGGGTTCAATCTAAAGAAGGGCCATAGAGAATCCATCTGAAAAACTTTTAAGGGTAAGGAGAAAAATAAGAATATAATTATTTTTGACAATTATTATTTGACCGTGAAGCATTTATTCAATGTGTATTAGGTACATTTTTTATATAATATTAGTTTTGTCGTCATGACAACTTCATGAGGTAGTTATCCTCATAAAAATTAACAGCACCTAAGACATTTGTTCATGACCAAAAAATGTATCAGGCATTGTGCAGTAATTTGAAATACATGCTTGTTTTAACTGTAAACCTGTATTCTATATTTTCTGCTATCTTACTCTGGAAGTATTAATTTGAAATTGAAAAACTCAATTATACATCTAGATTTTTGGAGTGTAAATAAGTATATACGTAAAGGCTCATAGAGTTAATGAAATCTTGTTTTCCTTTAATTATAGATACAGTGTAGATGAGAAAGATGTGTGTTATTTGCTCTAAACATTGTTCACGTTCAGTTTTAATTAGTTTATCAGTATATTAATAATTTCTTTGTATTGTAAAGTAATTAGCCTCCAATTAAAATAAATAATTTTAAAAAAAGCAAAAATAGAAAAAAACAACAAAAACAGAAGTATTCCAGAATTCTCTTTTTGGCTGAGCTTTGAAAACAATGAAGTTATGTGTTGGGAGGATGGTATGTTGCCTCCAATTGACCTGTTTCCAGAAGAGAGCAAGCATTGCCATGATTTGGAAATATCAACTAGATAATTATTTGATATTCAAAAATTAAATTTCTTCTAGAGTTTCTGTTCTTTACTTGAAGATTATAAAGCTGGTATTCCCTTGAATAAGAAAAAAATAGGATCTTTAACTAAATAAAAAAAGCAAAATTAAGTTAGTTTGTTTTGATGTAATTATTTGATGTAAATATTATAACTGAAATTAAGTAGGAACACTTGTTATAGGAAGTAGACTATTGAAAATAATCTTTTCCTGAAGAGACACAGTGGGTATGAGGAGACGAGGAAATACGGAACATATGAATACTTACAGATGAATATTGGTGTAATTATGGAGAGTAAAGGAAAAGGAATGTATTAATAGGGATGGAAAACAGAGGGAAGGAATTTGTAAGACAGATTTGCCTTAATTTTCCCTGACACCAGATAAATACCCACAGAAATAAGAGAAATGAGAGAATTAATGAAATGGTAATTGGAAATAAAAATCATCATTTGCAATGAAAATACTCAGTTTTAAAAAGGGAAGCAAGAATAGTTCAGGAAATATATTTCTCTCATGGATATAAATCCTTAATAATGATATGAACCTTAGGTAAATCTTGATTAATGTAAACAAAAATGAAAGGTATTACTTAATGTTTGCTCTAAAAGTACTAAGAGTGATAATAGTTGGTCATAAATTTCAGTGCTGATTATTTAGTGTCAGCAATTTATAGGTGAATCATTGTATAAATTATGATGAATTACTTCAATAAATGAGTGTATATTAGTTGAAAGGTGAAACATTTGGAGTGTCAAGTAGGACTATATATAAGGTTAAAAGCTATCATTATTTTGTTTAAAACTAATTGTGAGATGCTCTGACATATTTTTGTAGTTAAATCTATATATAGCTATTTTGCAATATTTTCTTCTGCAAGTCATATCATTATGCTTTGTATATTTAGGTCTTTAACTGATCCTAAATTGATTTTTGTATATGATGTGAAGTAAGGATCTGGTTTTTATAAAGTTTTCCTTATAGGGAATCAGTTATTATATTACTGTATTGTGAATAGTCTACCTTTACCCACTGATCTGCAATGCCAATTTTAAAATTTATCTGTAGTTTGGTTTCTAGCTTCTCAATGTTTTTTCTTTCTGTCCTTGAGCTTATATATATAGCCCTGCAGTTGCTTTGCTGGTAAAGCTTTATACTGAGTCTTTTTTAAAAAAAAATTAATTTATTTCTTTTTGGCTGTGCTGCATGCGGGCTTTCTCTAGTTGCAGCGAGTGGGGGCTACTCTCCCGTTGTGGTCTGCAGGCTTCTCACTGTGGTGGCTTCTCTTGTTGCAGAGCACAGGGCCTCATGGGCTTCATCAGTTCTGGTGCGTGACCTCAGTAGTTGCAGCTCAGAGGCTTAGTTACTCTGTGGCATGTGGAATATTCCTGGACCGGGTATCGAATCTGTGTCCCCTGCATTGGCAGGCAGATTCTTAACCACCTGACCACCAGGGAAATCCATTAACTTTTTTAGATTATTGTTGGTATTTGGAAATGCTGCTGAATTTTGAATATTTCCTTTAGCTCAGTTACCTTTGCTTTTCATTAAAAGAAAAATGATCTTGGCCATTTTGATTTAAAAAAATGAATTCTATAGTCTTAGAATTTGAAATAAACTGATATTTGATTCTGAATCTTTATATTACTTCATATTTAAGTAGCTGATTTTGAGTTGCTCTGGAGCTTCTTCAAATAAGACCTAAAATATGGATGCTAAATGAATACAAACTTATTTATGAAGACCTCATTTTGCCCCAGATATTATAAGATGGTATTCTTTGTGGCTTCTCTGATATTTAGACCTGATTTTGAATATTGAGGAAAATGGTACTTTTAAGACTTACCTAAGCATAGATTCATTTTTAGCAATTCATTTGAGCTCAGTACATATTTTTTTGGAGCACCTACTTTGTGGTCAGCTTTTTTGCCAAATAAATTTCTTTCCTTTAAGCAGCTAGTAGTGTAATTGAGGAGACAAATGAAGAAAGAAATCAATCAATTACTGTGGCGTTACAGAATTTGGTTAAGTGTAAGGTAAGGTAAGGTGGCACAGTGGTAAAGAGGCTGCCTGCCAGTGCAGGAGACAGAGAGATGCAAGTTCGATCCCTGGGTCAGGAAGATCCCCTGGAGTAGGAAATAGCAACCTGCTTCAGCAGTCTAGCCTGGAAAATTCCGTGGACAGAGGAACTTGGTGGTCTGTAGTTCATAGGGTTGCAAAGAGTTGAACATGACTGAGTGACAGAGCACAGGGGCACAAGGTAATCTTAACATATAGGTTAAAGTTGTGCTCTGGAATGACTTGTAGTTGTGTGACAATCTGTGGAAGCCCAGTTTCCTTGTAAATAAAACAGGAATATTATATCTGTTGTTGTTGTTCAGTTGCCCGGTTGTGTCCGATTCTTGGCGACCCCATGGACTGCAGCACTCCAGGCCTCCCTGTCCCTCACCATTTCCTGAAGTTTGCCCAAGTTCATGTCCATTGCATCGGTGCTGCCATCCAGCCATCTCATCCTCTGATGTCCTCTTTTCTTTCTGCCCTCACTCTTTCCTAGCATCAGGGACTTTTCCAGTGAGTTGGCTGCTCACATCAGGTGACCAAAATACTGGAGCTTCAGCTTCAGCATCAGTCCTTCCAATGAATTCTTGGAAGTAGTACTCCAGTGAGTATTCAGGGTTGATTTCCCTTAAGATTGACTGGTTTGATCTCCTTGCTGTCCAAGGGACTTTGAGAAGTCCTTTCCAACACCACATTTTGAAGGCATCAGTTCTTTGGCATCCTGCTATATTTACGGTCCAACTCTCACACCATGCGTGACCACTGGGAAGACCATAGCCCTGACTATATGGACCTTTGTCATCTGAGTAATGTCTCTGCTTTTCAACACATGGGTTATATTAGGCTGGTGCAAATTGTGGTTTTGGACCGTGATTTTAAATCATTATAACTAGGCTCACGATTATACAGAGTGAAGTAAGCCAGAAAGAAAAACACCAATACAGTATACTAACGCATATATATGGAATTTAGAAAGATGGGGATGATGACCCTGTATGCGAGACAACAAAAGAGACTCAGATCTATAGAGTGAACTGTTGGACTCTGGGGGAGAGAGGGAGGGAGAGGNAAAAAAAAAAAAAAAAAAATCATTATAACTAGGCTCAGATACATCTTTACTAATCGAAATAGGAACCATTACAGTCAACACACTTTTGTTAATGAGAGATAAGTTTGTTTATTCCTGTAGTGTAAATGGTTGACATTGAGCTCTGTGGCAACTTCTGTAGTAGTTTGTAAGAGGATCAGCTTCCACGATCCTCTCGATTGGTCCTTGTCAGCTTCCAGGGGCCAGCCACTGTGCTACTCACCTTCAAGGCTTTTTGAACCGCCACGTGCTCTATGTTGGTTAGCAGTTCCTGGGCCAAAAAGTGTTGTTGTTGGGAGTTGTCTCTGCTGCTTTTATGACCCATTTTGAACTTGAATAAGAAAATTGTTCAAATTTGCTTTTTGTGTAACATCATTTCCCTAGTGTAAAATAAATGTAAATTAAACAGTAAGGCAGAAAGTGAAGAGGAACTGAAGAGCCTCTTGACGAAAGTGAAAGAGGAGAGTGAAAAAGTTGGCTTAAAGCTCAACATTCAGAAAACTAAGATCATGGCATCTGGTCCCATCACTTCATGACAGATAGATGGGGAAACAGTGGAAACAATGTCAGACTTTATTTTTCTGGGCTCCAAAATCATTGCAGATGGTGATTGTAGCCATGAAATTAAAAGACACTTACTCCTTGGAAGGAAAGTTATGACCAACCTAGATTCAAAAGCAGAGACATTACTTTGCCAACAAAGGTCCGTCTAGTCAAGGCTATGGTTTTTCCTGTGGTCATGTATGGATGTGAGAGTTGGACTGTGAAGAAGGCTGAGCGCCGAAGAATTGATGCGTTTGAACTGTGGTGTTGGAGAAGACTCTTGAGAGTCCCTTGGACTGCAAGGAGATCCAACCAGTCCATTCTGAAGGAGATCAGTCTTGGGTGTTCTTTGGAAGGAAGGATGCTAAAGCTGAAACTCCAGTACTTTGGCCACCTCATGTGAAGAGTTGACTCATTGGAAAAGACTCTGATGCTGGGAGGGATTGGGGGCAGGAGGAGAAGGGGACGACAGAGGATGAGATGGCTAGATGGCATCACCGACTTGATGGATGTGAGTTTGAGCGAACTCTGGGAGTTGGTGATGGACAGGGAGGCCTGGCATGCTGCAATTCATGGGGTCGCAAAGAGTCGGACACGACTGAGTAACTGAACTGAAATGAATAAATCACTTCCCAAAAAACAACATGAAATGAGAAATGTGCATTAAAATGATGTATAACATAACCACATTAAGATGTATTCCAGTATCAAATGACAGAGTTCTGCAGTGCAAAATCGTAATTATTTTTGCACCAGCCTAATAGTAGGAATATTATAATATGAAGATTCAACAAGATAATTTATGTATTTGCCAAATGCTAGCTGATATTATTGGCTGCTGAGGAGCTTGGAATGTGTCTCACATCTCTGTTATATCGACAGTGGAGACAGCTTCAGGGAGTTAATAAGCAGGGGCATGACATGGTCAGATTCATGTTTAGAATTCTATAAATCTCTGTGTCTGCAGTAGATCCGGGGGTTTGAGGGGATAAATTAGAGTAGGCTATAGTGATAGACATGTTGAGAGATGGTGACCTAATCATTATAGTTAGAAAATGGTCAGGAGAAAGTTCAATAATACAGTGTTAAAAAGGTAAGATGTGATTGATTTAATGAAAAGAGCAAAGGAGTCAGGAGTGATGTTCCAATGTTTAGTTTTGGTGAATGACTAGATGTTGTTATTTATAACTGAATTAGGGAGTATGGGAGGAAGGACATGTTAGAGGTGATGAAGGGATTGGGTTCAGGTTTGTTCATGGATGAGATAAATATGTGTTATCTAGATGGGCATATTTAGGAGCGTCTATGATTTATATGTTTAGTTGGTAGAGGACTCATGGTGGGAGAGACAGAATAAATAAAGGTTATATTTAATTGTACTTTGACCTAATGCCATTCAATAAATGTTACCTGTTACTACCATTATCATCCTCATTATCACCACCGATACCAGCATCATTATATGGGCAGTGTTAATTTTTTTTGGTACCTTCAAAAATTAGTTTAACACTGGTCAGAAGGCCCAAGTCCCGTGAGAGGCGCAGCGAGAGCCTGCATGCTATGTCGCTTTAGTCGTTTCCCACTCTTGGTGACCCTGTGGACTGGAGCCCATCAGGCTCCTCTGTCCATGGCATTTCCCAGGCAAGAATACTGGAGTGGATTGTCATTTCCTTCTCCTATAGGTAGTGTTTAAAGCAACTAATAGATAAGCCTTTCTAGAGGAAAGGCATGACATAAAAAGAGAAGTGGGGTGGAGGATAAAGCATTTAATGGACGGGTAGATGAATGGCAACCCGCTCCAGTATTCTTGCCTGGAGAATCCCAGGGGTGGGGGAGCTTGGTGGGCTGCCGTCTGTGGGGTTGCACAGAGTCGGACACGACTGAAGCGACTTAGCAGCAGTAGATGAATTACAGAAGGAGGTGGTGAGCTTTTATTGGGAGAACTAAGACCAGGTCTCTCAAAGAATAGTGAGCTTGTATGACAGAGTAGTGAATAGTATCAGATGTAACAGATTGGTAATATGAAATCTGCAGGGAGTCCACTGGATTTGGCAGTACAATATCAATGGTGACCTCAGCTAAGGAAATCACAGTGGAATGATAGAGAGGGACAGAAGCCAGATTAAAATATACTTAGAAGTATATTGAAAGTGTGATACAAAGTTGGCTATCTTTGTTGAAGTGGTTCAAGAGCCACGTGGTGACATCTTACAAGTACCAAATGTTAAAAATGTCCTTTAGTGAAAATATCTAGCTAGTCATTATGAATAATTATCAGTGATGTTTTTAAAATACAAAGAGTATATTTCTGTGTTGAGACTTAAATCTAGCTTTATTATTTTTCCTTCTGTTTTCTCTAGCTGAATTTTATTTATTTATTTTAAAAAATAAATTTACTTTAATTGGAGGCTAATTACTTTACAGTATTGTAGTGGTTTTTGCCATACACTGACATGAATCAGCCGTTGGTGTACATGTGTTCCCCATCCTGAACCCTCCTCCCGCATCCCTCCCCTTCCCATCCCTCAGGGTCATCCCAGTGCACCAGCCCTAAAGCACCCTGTCTCATGCATTGAACCTGGACTGGTGATCAATTTCACATATGATAATATACATGTTTCAATGCTATTCTCTCAAATCATCCCACCCTCACCTTCTCCCACAGAGTCCAAAAGTCTGTTCTTTACATCTGTGTCTCTTTTGCTATCTTGCATATAGGGTAATCGTTACCATCTTTCTAAATTCCATATATGCGCGTTAATACACTGTATTGGTGTTTTTCTTTCTGACTTACTTCATTCTGTATAATAGGCTCCAGTTTCATCTACCTCATTAGAACTGATTTGTATGCATTCTTTGTAATAGCTGCATAATATTTTGTTGTGTATATGTACCACAGCTTTCTTATCCATTTGTCTGCTGATGGACATCTAGGTTGCTTCCATGTCCTGGCTCTAATAAACAGTGCTGCGATGAACATTGGGATACACATTTGTCTTTCAGTTCTGGTTTCTTCAGTGTGTATGCCCAGCAGTGGGATTGCTGGGTCGTATGGCAGTTCTATTTCCAGTTTTTTAAGGAATCTCCACACTGTTCTCTATAGTGGCTGCACTAGTTTGCATTCCTACCAACAGTGTAAGAGGGGTTGCTTTTCTCCGCACCCTCTCCAGCATTTATTGTTTGTAGACTTTTTGATAGCAGCCATTCTGTCTGGTGTGAGATGGTACCTCTTTATGGGCTTGATTTGCGTTTCTCTGATAATGAGTGATGTTGAGCATCTTTTCATGTGTTTGTTAGCCATCTGTATGTCTTCTTTGGAGAAATGTCTGTTTAGTTCTTTGGCCCATTTTTTGATTGGGTCGTTTATTTTTCTGGAATTGACCTGAAGGAGCTGCTTGTATATTTTTGAGATTAATTCTTTGTCAGTTGCTTCATTTGCTATTATTTCCCCCCATTCTGAAGGCTGCCTTTTCACCTTGCTTATAGTTTCCTTTGTTGTGCAAAAGCTTTTAAGTTTAGTTAGGTCCCATATGTTTATTTTTGCTTTTATTTCCATTACTCTGGGAGGTGGGTCATAGAGGATCCTGTTGTGATTTATGTTGGAGAGTGTTTTGCCTATGTTTTCCTCTAGGAGTTTTATAGCTTCTGGTCTTATGTTTAGATCTTTAATCCATTTTGAGTTTATTTTTGTGTATGGTGTTAGAAAGTGTTCTAGTTTCATTCTTTTACAAGTGGTTGACCAGTTTTCCCAGCACCACTTGTGAAAGAGATTGTCTTTTCTCCATTGTATATTCTTGCCTCCTTTGTCAAAGATAAGGTGTCCATGCTGCTGCTGCTGCTGCTGCTGCTAAGTTGCTTCAGTCATGTCCGACTCTGTGTGACCCCTGTCCCTGTCCCTGGGATTCTCAGCAAGAACCCTGGAGTGGGTTGCCATTTTCTTCTCCAATGCATGAAAGTGAAAAGTGGAAGGTGTCCATAGGTGCATGTATTTATCTCTGAGCTTTCTATTTTGTTCCATTGATCTATTTTTCTGTCTTTCTGCCAGTACCATACTGTCTTGATGCCTGTAGCTTTGCAGTATAGTCTGAAGTCAGGCAGGTTGATTCCTCCAGTTCCATTATTCTTTCTCAAGATTGCTTTGGCTACTTGAGGTTTTTTTGTATGTCCATACAAATTGTGAAATTATTTGTTCTAGTTTTAGATAGGGATTGCATTGAATCTATAGATTGCTTTGGGTAGTATACTCATTTTCACTATATTGATTCTTCTGATCCATGAACATGGTACATTTCTCCATCTGTTTGTGTCATCTTTGATTTCTTTCACCAGTGTTTTATAGTTTTCTATATATAGGTGTTTTGTTTCTTTAGGTAGATTTTTCCCTAAGTATTTTATTCTTTTCATTGCAGTGGTGAATGGAATTGGCTTCCTTAATTTCTCTTTCTGTTCTCTCATTGTTAGTGTAAAGGAATGCAAAAGATTTCTGTGTGTTAATTTTATATCTTGAAACTTTACTATATTCATTGATTAGCTCTAGTGATTTTCTGGTGGAGTCTTTAGGGTTTTCTATGTAGAGGATCATGTCATCCGCAGACAGTGAAGAGTTTTACTTCTTTTCCAATCTTTTATTCTCTGATTGCTGTGGCTAAAACTTCCAGAACTATGTTGAATAGTAGTGGTGAGAGTGGGCACCCTTGTCTTATTCCTGACTTGAGGGGAAATGCTTTCAATTTTTCACCTTTGAGGATAATGTTTGCTGTGGGTTTATCATTTATGGCTTTTATTATGTTGAGGCATATTCCTTCTATGCCTGCTTTCTGAAGGGTTTTTATCATAAATGGATGTTGAATTTTGTGAAAGGCTTTCTCTGCATCTATTGAGATAATCATATGGGTTTTCAATTTGTTAATGTGGTGTATCACATTGATTGATTTGTGAATGTTGAAGAATTGTTGCATCCCTGGGATAAAGCCCACTTGGTCATGATATATGATCTTATTAATATGTTATTGGATTCTGTTTGCTAGAATTTTATTAAGGATTTTTGCATCTATGTTCATCAGTGATATTGGCCTGTAGTTTTCTTTTTTTTGTGGCATCTTTGTCTGGTTTTAGTATTAGGTGATGGTGGCCTCATAGAATGAGTTTGGAAGTTTAACTTCCTCAATGGCACCCCACTCCAGTACTCTTTCCTGGAAAATACCATGGACGGAGGAGCCTGGTAGGCTGCAGTCCATGGGGTCACGAAGAGTCGGACACAACTGAGTGACTTCACTTTCACTTTTCACTTTCATACATTGGAGAAGGAAATGGCAACCCGCTCCAGTGTTCTTGCCTGAAGACTGCCAGGGACGGGGGAGCCTGGTGGGCTGTCCTCTAAGGGGTCGCATAGAGTCAGACACGACTGAAGTGACTTAGCAGCAGCAGCAGCAATTTTCTGGAAGAGTTTGAGTAGGATAGGTGTTAGCCCTTCTGTAAATTTTTGGTAGAATTCATCTAGCTGAATTTTAATCCTCATCTAGTTTTCTAATGAGAATTTAAAATATTATTTTCATAAACGTTGTAACTTTGCTATTTTTTGCATTCTAACCCCATGATTTACTCTTAATTTCCTTCTCTACAAGTCTCTTAAATTTCAGCCTTACTGGTTAGTAGATTAACATTTTTGATCCCCTTTTTCTTCCTTTCTAGTATGGGTCTTTTTTGTATTTTTTTAAATTGAAGTATAGTTGATTTACAATATTACATTAATTACTGTGGTACAACAAAGTGATTCAATAGTACATATATATACATTAGTTTTTTAAAATAATCTTTCCATTATGGTTTCTCCTAGGATATTGAATATAGTTCTCTGTGCTTTCTAACATTTCTTTTTTCTTTTTTTTGCTATAGTGCACACCTTGCGGAGATCTTAGTGCCCCAACCAGAGGTTGGACCCAGACCCCAGGCAGTGAGAACATGAGGTCCTAACCACTAGACTGCCAGGAAATTCCCTTAATATGTTTTAATCAACCTTTAGTTTTCAGTTGCAAGAACCATTTAAACATGTTAAGTTTAAAATCTTTCTCTATCCACACTATCTGATTGATTCTGTCAACTTTATAGAACTTTGCAGGATACCATTAAGGTTCTTTGGTTTATATGGTAATATTTGTAGATTTCTAGAAGTTTACTTGTTTGATTCTCAAGAGGGCAATCTTAGTTGCAGATATTTATGGACTATTTATTATCATCCTCCTGTATAGCAAGTCTTAGCTTGGCATTAACTATCTGACATTGGTAGGGCATTTCATTTATGACTGAGCTCTTTTTGGGCTTAACAATCTGTTCAAAGACCTTTCTGAACCTTAAGTTCTAAGTTATGCTAATCTTCAGGGAAATAACATATTTGAATGAATAATGTTTGTTTCAGTCTCGTACAGAAGACTCAGACTTTGTGGAGACTAGAGGCAAGATAGAGAGGGCCCTTGCCTATGTTCTCTCCTGCTTCCTCATCTCCTGATGACTGGAGTGTATGTCTTTTCCCTCTGGTAAATTCAGGTAGAAAAAAGGTTGAGAAATACCACGGTACCCTTTTGCTGTCTCTGGCTTTTTTAGGAACTGTGTTCATGTTTGAATCTAAGAAATGATATAAAAGCAGAACATCTGTTTAATCATGTCTTTAGGAAACAAAACTCAAGTGAAAAATAGTTTATGCATTATATTATTCTGGAGAAGACAGAGTAGAAAGTTGAAGTATAGCTCTCTACTTTCTACTTCTTATGAAGTTGAATTTTCCCTTTCAAGTTTATTAATTTAAAACATTGAATATTCAGAGAATAAGTTAAATGTAATAAGAGATTAAAAAATTTGTATATCTTTTGTTCTGCCAACAGAAGTTAGGTTGGCAGAACAAGATCCATTAAATGAAAAAGAGAACTGCATTTAATTTAGCCCCACATTTAAACAGAGATTTTAAAAGCAAATATTAACATTAAATGTTTCATTGAGAAGTAGCTCCATTTTATTAGTAAGGATTGTGGACCTGATGGCATATTTACTTTTACATTTATAATTGTAATTTATATCTTGCCTTCCAAAATGAATCTGAGGCAGTGTTTTAAGTATATAACTGTCCTTAAACCTAGCAGTTTGGCTTGCTCTTGGTGGTAGGGCAGGTTCTTAAGAAGAAGGGTGCAAGAGTCAAGGAAGAAATAAGGAAGATAAAACTGACTAAACCAGTAAAGACAAAGAAAAATAAAGGTTATTGAGATCTGATGGAAAGTTACCTGGCTTGGGGCAGGGGAAAATCATATCAGAGAAAGAAATACTAAGGAGAGACTGAACATTTTAAAGTTTGGGATTAGAGAGCTAATCTGCCAGTAGAATAGTTTAAAATGGATCTTACATTTTGATATTAATTTCTCATTTAAATGCTTTCTTCTCTGTAGTAACCCTCTGTGTTTTTTCAGTCTTTTAACTTTATTGAGGCTTTCAGTGGATAATCAAAGGTGGTGAATGCTACATTGTACTTAAAAATATGTGGGTTCTTTTTAAATATCTTTGATTTCTAACATAATTCCTCAGTGATAACAGAATAGACTGCATTAGACCATGAAATTTTTGTACCTTTGTCCCTGGGTATGTTCCAGTGTCTCCTGATTTATAGTCTGTGGAAACTAGAATTTTTATTGTACTGTTGTGTGAAAATTATATAGATCTTAATTATTTTGGCTTGGTTCATAGTACTTTTCAGATTTACTTATCCTTCTACATTTCTGTGTATTCATTCTGTTAGTTTTTGAGAGTTAGATACTGAAACTCCAACTAAAAATCTTAATTTATCTACTTAAAAAAATTATTGTAATATATGGTGGAACTACATGTAACTTTGTTCTATACTTTCCAAATCTCCTAGATGTGTTATCATATTTTCATAATTTAAAAAATAAAAAGAAAGAAAAATAATGGATCTTGCAAATTTATTGTTAAGGACCTGAAGATGTACTCAAATCTGCAAAGTAGAATGTCTTTTGAGTGATTTGATCACAGTTAAGCTGTCCTTGCCTCCTTCTTGCCTATAATATGGATCTTTTTTTATGGGTTACCTTCGCTATTCCCTTTAAATTCTTATCCTGAGACTTTAAAAGTTGTTGTTCAGTCAATAAGTTGTGTCTGACTCCATGGATTGCAGCGTGCTAGGCCTCTTTGTCTTTCATTATCTTCTGGAGTTTGCTCAGATTCATATTCATTGTGTCAATGATGCCATCTAACCATCTCCTTCTCTGTCTCTGCTTTTTCCTCCTGCCTTCAGTCTTTCTCAGCATCAGGGTCTTTTCCAGGAAGTTGGTTCTTTGCATCAAGTGTCCGAAGTATTGGAGCTTCAGCTTCAGCATCAGTCCTTCCAGTGAATATTCAGGGTTGATTTCCTTTAGGATTGAGTGATTTGATCTTGCTGTCCGAGGGACTCTCAAGAGTCTTCTCCAGCACCACAATTCTTTAAAAGGAGGAAAGGTTTTTTATGGGGAAGGAGCACAGAAGAGATGAAATGGGAGAGGAAGAGAAAGTTGGGCAATAGATAAAAGCTGTGCCTTTTTTTCGACTCTTACAAAAGAGACAGTACTCCCTCTTCTATAATAGTACTTAACTTTATTGTAAATCAATACTTATGACACTGAGTGATTACTTTTTTTCTGATTTGTCTACTGAATTGTGAGATCCCTAAGGGCAAGACAGGCTTCCCTGGTAGCTCAGAGGGTAAAGAATCTGCCTGAAGTGTAGGAAACCTGGGTTTGATGCCTTGGTTGGGAAGATCCCCTGGAGAAGGGAATGGCAACCCACTCCAGTATTCTTGCCTGGAAAATCCCGTGGACAGAGGTGCCTGGTGGGCTGTAGTCCATAGAGTCACAAAGAGTTGGACACGACTGAGCAACTAGCACAGACAAGGGCAAGGCATGTTTGTTATTTCTCTTTCACTAACTATCTAGAGAAGGAACGTAAGGGAATTCCCTGGTGGTGTAACGGATGGGACTCCCTACTTCCATTTCAGGAGACACAGCTTCAATCCCTGGTCAGCGAACTGAGATCCTACTGGCCTCATGATATGGCCCCCCAAAAAGGAGCTAATATATTAAAAGTGTTTAATGCTGTGCTACAGCATTGTTAAGCACACAATACATGTTTAAAAAAAAAGGAAAGTTATATTGATTGAGTTCCTATTTTGTATATATCAAGCACTTTGCTAAGAGAGAGATATCATCAAATCCACTGGTTTCAAACTTTTTAACTTCCATAAAAATGTTTTGATAAGTAAGTACTTCCTTACTCATTTAAGTATTTATGATTTTTATATTTTAGTGTTAAATAAAATTGGTAAATCATTCTTTTACTGGAGTCTAAATATCTTAGTGGTTCGATACCTACCATTCATTANATGTTAAATCATTATTAAACAAGAAAATAAGTTCTTGGAAATGCATCTTTTAATAAGATGGATGAAGTTCTTGGAAATGCATCTTTTAATAAGATGGATGAAGCTGATCTTTAATTTTTTTCAATTAATTGAACCTTTTGTGGATAAATAATACCCAGTGCTACAGTAAGACAATGTTCAGCATTAATTTTATTTCCCCCTTTTCTTTCTTTTAGAGATCTAAGTTTTGAGTACTCTGTTTGTATAATTAATTGAATGGTAATGGATAGTTTTGTTTCAGAAATTTTTACTCAATTATTTGAACTTTCCTAATTTCAAATGATTTATCATCAGAATTATTTTTATTTATCTGCTGATAACTTGATTAAGACCTTTTTCAGTTTTGTTGGAAGCAAAGAATAGAAATCACCTGACTTGCCAGAGTCATTAGAGTCGTTAAAGACTTGGAATTCTGGGAAGTATACCAAAAAGGCTTTATTAAAGCTTCTTAATATAATTATATTAAGTGGTAATTATACGTTGGTGTTTTATTCATAGGCATTGTTCAGACAGTATGGAGAAAAGCTAAACCTTGTTAACTTCAATATACCTATGTCAAAAGAATATTTCTTTGGTAAGATGTTTTTATCAGGTGACTTAAACATGTTTTAACCAAAACTATTTATTCAGTTTAAAGCCACTGTCTGTCTTGAAAACTTTTTGGCAAAACTGTTCTTTCATTGTCACACCAATGAGATTTACTTTCATGATGGAAGAAGTCTGACTTCATTTTTTCAATTCAAATAAATTGATTTGATTCATGTTCCTGTAACAACCATCTTTGATACTTAATCCTTGGTAGATAAATGTAAGGCAAGAAGACTTGTTTAGTGTTGCTTAGAAGAAATAAATTGACTTTGTCTTGTTCCTTTTTAGAAACTCTCTTAGCTTTGCTTCACAGAACTCTCCTTGAAAAGGAATGTATTCTCTGATGATGAACATGGGCTAGAAATGATGAACTTTAAAAATGAAAATTGTAATCAACTTCTGAATATATCTGAAAATAGAACAATATCCCAATTCCTCATTTTAAATTTCTGTCTTCATTCTTTACTGTAATAGTGTATAAAACAGGACACCATAAAGTCAGTTTGTAGTACTTTAAGAAGGCTTTGAGACTAAGTATTATGAATCGTTCCTTGTTTAATACTTCAGAGATTTTTATAGTTAGACATTGCAGTATTTTTACATTCAGGATGGAAAAGATGTATGGCATTCTTTTTATAAAGTGAATAAAGGCACTTGTGGAAGGGGAGGCGAGAAAAGAGAATTAGATGACCTCTCTGCTGTCAATTAGTTTTAGGAAAAGGATGAGTACAAGTGGAAATTGAAGACCTGTCCTTTGTTGTTTGCCTATTTCTGTGACCTTTAGTAGTATGAACTATATGATATTGGAATATCCCTATTCTTATATTTATGGTAGCCTCTATTTTATAGTCAGGGAAACTTATAGTTGAAAGAACTGCCTATGGTCACTAAGCTAGTTAAGAACTCCAAAGCTTATTTTTCCTCCTGTGTTACATGACCTAGTACATAGTCTGGAATATAATAAATGTTTACTGTATATTGCTTTTTTCCCTCTTTTGGCCGTACAACATGGCATATGGGATTTTAGCTCCCAGACCAGAGTAGGAACCCACACCCCGCTGCTTTGGAAGCGTGGAGTCTTAACCACTGGATCACCAGGGAAGTCCCTACTATATATTTAATGAAAGAATAACTTTGTATTGTTTTGTGAACTATTAAATCTTAACCTTGGAGTAGTTTCTTGAATTTTGTACTGCTGGATAAATGTAACATTATAGATGAGTCACTACAGAAGAATATTGAAGATACCTCACATTTTTAAAGCATGGTCAAGTTCATTTCCCTTTCGTTACTGAGGTGGTGTTGGTGGAAGTGTCTAATAGAGCATCAAAGAACTCAGACATATTATTAATGTTTTATCAATTAAGAAAGAGACTTGTTATCAGTGTAGTAGTGTTTATTTGCTTGGGGTCAACTGGCTGTATGTAGAGACTACAGTCAGATGTCCACGAGGCAAACATACTCATCTGTTTATTTGACCAGTATATTTTTGTTTCTGTGTTACAGGTATTCTCTTAAACCTAATGACCAGATTTTGGCTGAAGAGAAACATAAGGAACTGTAAGTGCATTAAACCCTAGGCTATAGACTGTCTGTGGATTAGATATGTAAACAATCTGATTTTTAAAATTCCATGAGGTTTTAAAAATCTAAAGATGTAACCAGAAGTATGTTCTTAATCCTAGTAGGATTAGGATAAATTATACTATATAAGGTTAACAAAGTTGTTACCACATGCACATTAAAATATGTTTTAATAGTATTGTATCCCATCATCTTGCGAGTTCCTTGGACTGCAAGGAGATCCAACCAGTCCATCCTAAAGGAGACCAGTCCTGGGTATTCATTGGAAGGACTGATGCTGAGGCTGAAACTCCACTACTTTGGCCACCTCATGCGAAGGGTTGACTCATTGGAAAAGACTCTGATGCTGGGAGGGATTGGGGGCAGGAGGAGAAGGGGACGACAGAGGATGAGATGGCTGGATGGCATCACTGACTCGATGGACATGAGTTTGGGTAAACTCCGGGAGTTGGTGATGGACAGGGAGGCGTGGTGTGCTGCGATTCATGGGGTCGCAAAGAGTCGGACATGACTGAGCAACTGGACTGAATTGAACTGATCCCATCATCTGAACTAAGGGCATATTGGGAAATAAGTTGTTTTGTTTCTTTTCCTGGATAAAGAATTAAATTGTCATTGTTAATTTTGGCTCTTGCTGAGTTGACTTCCACCCTGTGCTTTAGGTGGAGACATGATTTTGTCACCTTATGAAAAAGTAAATGCTTAAGCTTGTTTAGCGCAAGGTTAAAAAAACACTTTAAAATTGTAGATGTGAATGTAACTTTGTTTCTTTAAAAATTTTTAGTATTCATAGAATTCTCTATTTCAGGTAAAGTAACTGTACATGATTTTGGAATATCTCTGATGCTGTTTTTATGCCCTATGGTAGTATCTAAAAAAATTACTGCGTTATAGGAACTGTGAGGTTTTCAGCTAAAAATTACAGACTTGGTAGTTCTAAAAATTCATCTCTTGTTTTTCAATATTATAGGATTGTTCCAGGAGGGAAGCTAAAAAAAAAGTTTATGCTTCTCTTTTCTAGTAGTATACCTTTTTTTCTCCATCATGCAGTAAGAAAGTTCTGATAATGTTAATTATTATGCAAATATTTAATATCAACTAATAATGTAGAACTAAGAGTTTGAGGCTTACTATACCTTTAGTTTGGACTTAACATTATTAGCATTATTATTTTATGTTTTTAGAATTGAAGTATAGATGACTTACAGTGTTGTGCAGACCATACTTACTCTCAGTGATAGTTAAGGTTCTATCCTGTTTATAAATACATTGGTGAATTTGTTTACAGACTTCCTTCGTTGTTTCCTTAATGTTTGACATCTAATTCAAGTCCCTTGCTGTTTAGTTTGAATGAAATCTTCATTTGTACTCATGTGTATGGAGAATAACTTTCTGTAGACCAAGAACTTTTCAAGACTCTTATTTTCTTCTTAAGGTTAAGTAATGATTTTTCTGAGTACTTTTAACTGCTTAAAAAATACTCTGTCCTGGATCTTTTCCAGATTATTTTCTTCCTTTTCTCTTATTGAAGAGATTGTAGAAAGTGTTAATCATCAAATGGCAGGCTCGGTGTGCAGGGAAAGGATTTCTTTAAGAGTTCTTACAATTGATATATCCCATTATTATGTTAGCCTTTCATCATGTTAATCACAAAATGGAAGGCTCAATTGTAGGGAAAGGATTTCTTTAAGAGTTCTTATAGTTGGTATATCCCCTTGTTAATATTAGCCTTTTACTAGTGTTTTTATATTTGTTATGTCTTCATTTAATTATAATCTCCAAGCAAGTTCTCAAATTTATTGTTAAGGAGTTTTATATAATTTTTTTCTTTACAACCAGAAATTGTGAATGAGGGTACATGATTGTAACTGTACCATTGGTTGATTGCTTGTTATTTATAGGTCTTATAGCAGAGCTTTTTTGGTTTGGGAATTAGGTAGTCAACCTAGAAGTTCTCTGGGGCTTTCCTGGTAGCTCAACTAGTAAAGAATCTGCCTGCAATGCAGGAGACCCTCGTTCAGTTTCTGGTTGGGAAGATCCCCTGGAGAAGGGATAAGCTACCCACTCCAGTACTATGACCAATATTAAAAATACCAGAAAACTGCAATAGTGTAAATATTTTCATATTCTTTAATATGTAACCCATATTAATGTCATTCATATATAATTTAGCTGTCTATGATATAGTTGACCCTCAAGGATAGACTGATGTTTTTCTTTGACTTTATTATGAAAAATGTACAGTATATAATTAACCATATACTCACCACCTAGATTTTATCATTGACATTTTACTCTACTTACATTTTTACCTGTCCATTCTTTTGTCCATCCATGACTTCATCTGCTTTCTGAATGCATCTCAAAAGTAAATTGCAGACATCAGTATGTTTCCCCATAAGTATTTCAACATGCATACCATCACCTAGAGTTCAGTCTTTTAAAGTTTTTTTGTATTTACATGTAAAAATTTTCATACATTGAAACACACAAATCTTCAGTGTACATTTGCTGAGTTTTGACTGATACATGAATGTTTGTAACCCAATTCTCTATCAAGATCCAGAACAGTATCATCACCCCTGAAAATTCTTCCCTTCTTCTTTGTAGTCACTCTCTGCTCCTACTCTCCGAGAGGAACCATTATTATGATTCTTTTTCAACCATAGATTAAGGTTTTCCTGTTCTGAAATTTACTGTTCTGAATATGATTAATGGAATCATATGTCTGTTCTGTTTTATATAATGCTTCTTTCACTCAGTGTAATGTTTTTAGATTCTTTCATGTTGTATGAATTAATTTTTTTTATTGCATATTAACATTCCATGGTTTATCTCTTCTCTTATTGGTGGACATCTAGGCTGTTTTCTTTCATTTTGGCTGCTATGAGTAAAGTTGCTGTTAATATTTTTGTTCAAGTCTTTCGGTGAAGATGTTTTCATTTCTCATGCAAAATTACTCAGGAGTAGATTTGCTGCTGAGTCACTAAGATATAGGGTAACATCATATTTGGTTCTATAAGGAATGACTAGATTTTCTTTGGAATCAGGACTGTTTTACATTCCTAACAGCGATATGTGAGAGTTCTAGTTGTTTTACATCCTCATCAACATTTGGTGTTCGATGGTCTTGCTAATTTTAGGTATTCTGGTGGATATGTAGTTGCATTTCATTGTGGTTTAACTTTCATTTCCATGGTGACAATTGATATTGAGCATTTTTTCATTTGCTAAATTGGCCATATGTATTTTCTTTGGGGAAGAATCTGTAAAACCTTTTGCTGATGATAAACATTGGATTGTTTTTGTCTTTTCGTTGATGAGTTGTTGAAATTCTGTATATATTCTGGGTACCAGTCTATGTCAGCAGTCCCAGGCATACCTTTTTCCCTTAATAGTTTCTTCTGATAAGCAAGTTTTAAATTTTTATAGTCTAATTTATCAGTTTTTGCCTTTATGATTATTGCTTTCTATGTTCATCTAAAAAACTTTTACCTGCCCTCAATTTATGAAGATACTCTCATACTGTGATTTGAGCTTTTTTTGTTTAGGTCTGTGATCTGTTATGCATCAATATTTGTCTATGATGTGAGGTAGATGTTGAGGTTCATTTTTCATTACCTGGATGAATATCTAGTTACTTCAGCACCATTTGCTGAATAGACTTTACTTGTCCACTGAATTGCTTTGATGCCCTTGCTGAAAATCAAATAACCTTAGAAATGTGGATTTATTCTGTTCTGTTGATTTACTTGTCACTCTATGTGTATTTACTATACACAGTATAGTAAATATTGAAGTCAGTCGCTGTAAGTCCTTCAACTTTGTTCTTTTATGAGATTGCTTTGAATATACTAGATCCTTTACATTGCCTTTTATTTTAGAATCAGCTTATCAGTTTCTTCACAGAGACCTTTTGGGATTATCATGGGGATGTTGAATCTATTTCAGACAAGCGGTTGAATCTATTTCAGAGAGAAGCGACATTTTAACAGTGTTTAGTTCTTTAATTACTCTCAGCAGTGCGTTGTAGTTCTCAGTGAAGAAGTTTTGCTTGACTTTAGGCTACATGAATTTTAATACCACCCTTTATGACTGAATTTAGAAACAAAAGATTGAGGGTTTCACATTATATTTTCACCTTGAATGTGTTAAATTTGGATAGATGATTTTTTCTTCTCACAGTGGAAAATCTTCTGTATTTGCATTCTTCTTATAGATTATTTCTCTTTGAATATATTATATAATAATTATTTTTATAAGTTAACATTTATCAATGTTATGCATTTATCTAATAAAAGTATATTGGAGTTACTATTTTTCTACCATTTCCCCATAATTAGCTGTGTGGGAAAATTAGGTATGTTCCTAATCTTTGCCAGCTGTGGTTAAAATGAGTATGATTGGGCTATTCCAGAGGCTGGAAAAGAGAAATAGGTATTTAGCTCAAATTTGTCATAGTTAGTAGAGAAACTCTTCAAGGTGTATAGTGTGATGAAAGATTAATAGCTCAAAATTTTAATTTAATGCAATACTCTACAAAAAATAGTATGATATGACAGGAAAATATAGTTGCATTATTGATTGAAGCAGATTTTTTGGTTAGACCTTTTCTTTTGTCACTATTTAGCATTAAAAAAATTACATGTTTTCTAGCTTACTCTTTGCTTTACTTATTTAAATTTAAAAAAGATGTTAGAAAAGAGTCTAGAATCTTGTTAGGATTTAAATAATATATACATATTTTACAGAAAACACAAATTTTTCAATTGTCTTAAAAGGCAAGTGCCAAACTCTCGGATTAATCTTAAATGATTTATTCTCTTTTTCCAGTGAAATTAAATAGTTAACTGTATAGAATATTATGTAGTTGTTAACATGTTTTTGGAAAATATTTAATATCACAGTGATAAAATAATTGAAAAAGCTTGCTTACAGATACTATAGAAGAGAACTGTAGTAGAATAGTAGATCTGTGGGTGAAAGGATTATGGGTGAATTTTGCTTTTTTTTCCTTGTCTTTTTATATGTGTTTTAAATCTTCTCTAATGGGTTGTGTTAATTCTCTAACCAGAAAAAAGAAAGAGTAAAAGAAGTCATAAATTCCCTAAATTTAAATTGGTTATTAAATATATTATCTGTTTCAGGATGAACTTTTTCAACTTTATGATCATAATTGGTGATCTAAGTTAGGAAACATAAAAATGAGGGTCTAAAGGTTGAAATGACACAACTTAATTTTTTTTAGTGCAACTTGAAGTCTTCTTTCTTAATAACTAGTGCTTATGCAACAAAGACGGAGAAGGCAATGGCACCCCACTCCAGTACTCTTGCCTGGAAAATCCCATGGATGGAGGAGCCTGGTGGGTTGCAGTCCACGGGGTCACTAAGAGTCGGACACGACTGAGCGACTTCACTTTCACTCTTCACTTTCATGCATTGGAGAAGGAAATGGCAACCCATTCCAGTGTTCTTGCCTGGAGAATCCCAGGGACGGGGGAGCCTGGTGGGCTGCCGTCTATGGGGTCGCACAGAGTCGGACACGACTGAAGTGACTTAGCAGCAGCAGCAGCAGCAACATGCAACAAGGATCTTAAACTTGTTAGTTAGTACATGCTTGATTGATTTGGCATTGGTTGATGTATCTTAATTCTTTTGACTGCTGGTTCTCTTTAGTTTTTGACTTGTACACCTAAGAAAACTTTCAGTTGGGTACGCCACTGTCAGAGCAGATATTAATTCAAAAAAACTCAGCAGCAGCCTTTCATGAAAGCTGTTTATAAGTAATTTCATTTGTATTTTATACTTAAAATAGCTGAGATCTCTTTATGTTTAAGACCAAGGTTTTAAAAATATCATAAGAGGTGTAGCTATAAAACAAAATTATCCAAATTAATAATTCCATGCTTTATTCCTATAAAACAGTATTATTTGCTTCTTAATTATAATCTGCTGAAAATCTTGATTTAAGTTGTAAAAATGTAACATTAAATTAACTGACCTATTGAAAGTCTACATTAATTCTTTGTATGCCAATCGGAGAGTATAACAACATTATTTGGACATTACTTTGTGGTAAATATTAAGTATGCTTTTATTTAAAGTATTCTTAGTACCCGAGATGTCATAATTCAGACTCCATATACATTTAGTCACTTGTGCTTCTCACTTGTTCTTGTTATTTCCTTGTTTGGGGAAGACTGACATGCATGAACACAGGGAAGATTGGTCAGCAATGAAAGTGACACTTGTTTGTTTTAAGCATAATGGCTTTTCTCAAGTTGCTGTTTTTCTGTGTACTGAAGATACTGAGAGGTGATTTTTAAGTGGGGAAGGCCAAGAAATTAAATTTGTGATCCGGTTAATCCAAAACTAAAGCATTTATACTTTGTACTGTATGTGATCCAATAATGAACTGGTTTCATTAGTCTTCTGCAGATTTTGCTCAGTCTTCTAGAGTTTTAGTTTTCTAGGTGGAGATACTTAAATGAGAAAAATGTCACTCTTTCACTGAATAAATATTTTTTCACCTACTTACCGGTTGCTATGCTCGGAGATATTTAAGAGAAACATTTATCAGTATAGACTTGCTGCTGCTGCTGCTGCTAAGTCTTCAGTCGTGTCCAACTCTGTGTGACCCCGTAGATGGTAGCCCACCAGCCTCCCCCGTCCCTGGGATTCTCCAGGCAAGAACACCGGAGTGGGTTACTCCCCAATTAATAGATCACATTTTAAAAGTTTTGTAGTTGGAGATTTTATAATAGTGCATTCTCTCACTGTTGGACATCTACAGTTATAGGAAATAGAACTCTTTTGTTTTTATTTATGAATATCTAAATCTATATTACATTGAACAGAATATTGAGATCAGATCATAAAGATTCAGATAAGGAAAGATAAAAATTGGCTTGAGTAAGAGATAAATTTCAAAGGCAAATATAAGTAAATTCAAAAGAATTCATGCTGTTTAGCACATACAGAAGTGACTTGATAACTGAGAGTTGTTTTTCAGTTTCCTGTACTCCATAAAGCATGGGGAAAGCCTCTTTTTAGAAGAGATTCACATTTATTTACTGGGCTTTTAAATATAGTTGCCAAGATAAAGGGTGAATTTCTACCTTTACCTCTAGAACAGTTCATGCTCTTCTAGATATGGAGTATATTTTACTTTTTGTTACTGAATGAATTCTCCTTATTGACTCTTTTTTATGTCGAAAATTGTGTTGATTTGTTAGAATTAGTCTTGAATTTAAAATTTTGTCTTGCAGTAAGTATATTTAAGTTTTTATCAGTTTAGGGTTATGATGAAATGGGAAAAATGAATGAATTATGTAAGAGGTATGAAGTAGAAGTATTGGAAAGTGAAGTCGCTCAGTCGTGTCCGACTCTTTGTGACCCCTTGGACTATAGCCTCCCATGGACAATATCCTCCATCCCTGGATTTTCCAGGCAAGAATACTGGAATGGGTTGCCATTTCCTTCTCCAGGGGAATGTTCCCCACCTAGGGATGGAAGCTGGGTCTCCTGCATTGCAGGCAGACTCTTTATGGTCTGAGCCACTGGGGAAGGACACTATTAGACCTTAATCTTTGATTCAGTGTCAAAACATTAGAATTTCTTAGAGAATAATGCCCATTTATTAACCAGTAGGGATCTTAAGTATTTAAGTGGCACGTTTGAAAACATGTTCAGAGCCGTTGGAGACAATCAATAGCATCTGTCTGATATGTTCCTAAATTCATTATTATTAATGGTGTGACTTAGTAATTCTTTGAAAATATCAGGATTGTTTTGTAAGAGTAATATAAGGATATTTGCCTATAAAGCTGATAGATTTTGTTCATTGCAAATACCAAAGAGAAAAAAGAAAGCCTGGGAAGTGAAAAGTCAAAACTGAAATAAAGAACATCTAGGACCAGCAACAAGGTTACATGGTTAGTGTTTTGTATCTTTTACATTATGGAATGCAAGATTCTAGAAATGAGCCCTAGAATTGGGTTACCCTGCCCTTTAATTACAGCATTGGACCAGAATCCAAATCTCCTGATTCCCAATTAATTGCTTTTTTATCACACCCAGAAGCTCCTTGAGAATATGATTTTTTTTTTTTAATAAAATGGGTTGATACTCATTGGCAGATTCACTGATTATAATGAACTCAACTGTATCAAGGCTCAATGGCTAATTAATTTTAAAGGATTATGGTTTTAGAAACTACCTCAGACTCACTGAGTTGAGGACAGTCAATCAAATAAATGCTACGTGTATCTGAATTCCAAATACAAGGCACTTATTCTTCCAAGGAGAGGGTATAATACAAAGCTTTTTGGCCATCTTGATTCCAAAAACTTTCAGAGAAGTTTGAAAAATGTCAAATTTGTACTTGTAATTTAGTTTCATTATATACATTTTACAATCAAATATTATGTGAAATGATATTATAATTATTTTTTCTTTTTTACTTGTTATTTGTTTGAATATCCAGAATTTTCATAATCTAATCACCACTGGAACTGTTTTCTCTAGAACACAGCAGTCTTCTTTAATCGAGGTTGTTTGATTTCATGTATAATACTTTCATAGGACATTTTATTCTAAGCTACCAATTCCTCTTACATGGGAAACATTTTGTGTTGTTGTTTGGGAAATAGTTTTTAATTGATTTTTTAATGTATAGTCATGGTCTTTGTATAGTAACTGTTTACTATATTGCTTTTTGAGTTGATCTTTAAAAGGTGCTATATAATAACATTATCATGTGTGCTTCTGAAGCTGTGCCTCCAGGAATAAGTACTAAATGTATGTTCATATTCTTTGTTCCTTTTTTTTTAAACTAATCAGGTGACTTTTCTAAGAATCCCAAACTAGCATTGACTGAATTTATTTCAGGCAACTACAAATGGTTCATACTGTTCATGGGGTTCTTAAGGCAAGAATACTGAAGTGGTTTGCCATTTCCTTCTCCAGTTACAGCTTACTCCTTGGAAGGAAAGTTATGACCAACCTAGACAGCATATTAAAAAGCAGAGACATTACTTGGCCGACTAAGGTCCGTCTAGTCAATGCTATGGTTTTTCCAGTGGTCATGTATGGATGTGAGAGCTGGACTATAAAGAAAGCTGAGTGCCGAAGAATTGATGCTTTTGAACTGTGGTGTTAGAGTAGACTCTTGAGAGTCCCTTGGACTGCAAGGAGATCCAACCAGTCCATCCTAAAGGAGATCAGTCCTGGGTGTTCATTGGAAGGACAGATGTTGAAGCTGAAACTCCAATACTTTGGCCACCTGATGCGAAGAGCTGACTCTTTGGAAAACACCTTGATGCTGGGAAAGATTGAAGTCGTGAGAAGGGGATGACAGAGGATGAGATGGTTGGATGGCATCACTGACTCAATGGACATGAGTTTGAGTAAACTCTGGGAATTGGTAATGGACAGGGAGGCCTGGCGTGCTGCAGTCCATGGTGTCACAGAGAGTTGGACACGACTGAGCCACTGAACTGAACTGACTGAATTTACTTGACATCATTTTACTATGTGATATCAATTGGGTAAATACTTACTGGGGTCAACCTGAGTTTGAGAGAGTAGAAACTGCTGTGTTGAATTCTCTTTTCTTCTTGGTCTACAGCAGACAAGAATATTTTGAGAGTGAAGCTATGACAGATATCAACTTGAAAAATAATGAAAAGCTTATGCTGACACAATCTATAGTTCCCTAAAGAATTGAGTCAGATTATTTGGAAATGATATGAATTTAGAAGTTTCGGGAAAGTTTTAATGTCTGTTAGCAGCTAATGTAGCTCTTGAAAACTGTTGACTATAATTAATATTTTCTCGTATCTATAATGATTTCTTTTTAGAAAATATTGAAAAATTGAATAACATGAGTATGGGATGAGAGCAGTATTTTAATTACTGTTATGTGATAATTTAGCTTTCACAACAACCCTATGATGTAGATATAATCATTCCCATTTTACAGGAAACTAAAGCTTGGTGAGACTCTCTTACTTGTTTTATAGTAGAAAAGGATAGGCTCCAATTTGATTTCAGTTTTTTTTTTTTTTAACTGCCTTTTAGTTGCTTAAGTTCGGCAACCCACTCCAGTGTTCTTGCCTGGAGAATCCCAGGGACTGGGGAGCCTGGTGGGCTGCCATCTATGGGGTCGCACATAGTCGGATACGACTGAAGCGAATTAGCAGCAGCAGTGACTTAAGAAAAAAAGAGTATTTAAAGAAATTCTTTAGAAGAATGATGTTATTTAAAACGGGCATTTACTTCACACACTCTGGTTTGGGTGGATGCTATATTTCATTAGTTTAATGTGATTTACCAGAGAAATGCCATACTTTGTAGATAATATTGTGGTTTTTTGGGGGGTTGGCTGATGGCCAAGGTGTAAAAACCTTGGAGTATAATCCAAGTTTATGTTGATGAATAGAAATCTAATATTTCTAACTGAATAGGTCATTTCTTGAAGTTCAATGTATTACAGAATTTTTCCTTGTGATGTTAGCTCCCTCTGTAGAACTTCATTAAGATTGCAACTTGGCTATTTCAGTCGTTTTGCAAAATGATTGAAACATTATCCAGAATACATTAAAATTTTTTCCTTTAAAACTTTTGGTTTATATTCTAATAACTTCTAAGTGTTTTTGTTTTCGTGTGTGTGCGTGTATGTGTGAAAATGTTACCTTTATAAAAAGTCTCACTTTGTATATACTGAATTTTAGTAGCAAGTAGAAAGGGAAACCATCTTTCCCAAATATTCCTACTACTTTAATGTTTATTTAATTTGTGAAAGCCAGAGATACTTTTGATTTCTAGGTCTATAGGGTCTGTGTTGGATAAGACCAGAGGAGATAGGAAAAAAGCTGATGGAAGATTTTGAAAAAAACAAAAACAAAAACAACAAAAACCAAAAAAAAAAGTTTTCTGCAAGTATAACTGGTTTCCATATATCATATTTTAAATTATCTTTTTTAAAAGAGTTTTTCCAGTGTTAAATTGGATGAGAAAATGGTCATTAAGGGAATTTTGGGGGGAGGGATCTTGCAGAAAGGGCACGAACAAAATTTCTGCATGCTAGAAGGATTCATTTCTTTTCAAATTGAATTCAACAAAAAAGTCCAAAGGAATGCAGGAAATACATACATAGTTTCCATAAACTTATGTTCTTGTGGGAAAATCCTTTATTATCAAATCCTACCACCAATTTTCCTTTGTTGGAATGTGGATACTTCTTTCACCTCTTTTCTCCTTTCTCTTCCAGATTATTTTATATTTAAATATTGAGTTGTATAATTATCTCTTCAGGGAAGTTTTCCCCATTAGAATGAGGGCAAAGTGAATGTGTCTAGCTTCCAAAATGAAATTTGGAAAAATGGACAAATCGATGTCAACTTTAAAGCTAGGGACGTTATTAGGATGATGCATGAATCGGCTTTTAAACAATTTTATAAGTTAATTATGTTTGAACTTTTTGTTAATTTTGAGTGTATTTATTCTGTTAAAGTATAATATAGTTTATAGAAACACAGGTGTACATTATGGTAGCACAAAAAACATCAGGGATGATTTTTATTTTTTATTTGTTGAGCTTCACTGAATTTGATAACAGAATTATTTGAAAAAGTATAATTGAACTATTTTATTGATATAGCAATACTCTTCATGATCTTTTAAAAAAAACTGAGATATAACTGATTGTATTAGTTTCAGCTAAACAACATAATGATTCAATATATGTGTATTTTTAAAATTAAGTATATAGTTGATATACGATGTAAATTTTTGTTGTACAGCAGAGTGATTCAGTTATTTATATATATACATATACTTTTTTAATATCCTTTTTCCTTATGGTTTATCACAGGATTTTGAAGATATATGTGTATATTGTAAAATGATCACATCTAGTTAATATCCATCACCAACATAGGTACAAATTTTTTTCCTGTGGTGAGAAGTTTTAAGATCTACTCTCTTAGCAACTTTCAAGTGTCTATATTCTTTTTTTTTTTTTCATAATTCTTCCTAGAATGTTACACCTTGGGACCACCTGCCTTATCCTCACCCCTTCTCTTCACTTCACATTCTTTGTTTAATGTTTGTTGCAGTATTTTGTTTTTTTTTCTGTCCTATTGATTGTCCACCTTTCTAAGAGACTGGTTTGTCCCATCTAGTTTGACCATGTTATTAAGGCACATTAATAGTTCTCTGTTGGCTATTGGATGAATTGCTCTCTGCCTACTGCCAAAGAATGTTCAGACTACCACAAAATGAAAAGTGAAAGTGAAGTCACTCAGTTGTGTCCGACTCTTTGCGACCGTATGGGCTGTAGCCTGCCAGGTTCCTCTGTCCATGGGATTTTCCAGGCAGGTATCCTGGAGTGGTTGGCCATTTCCTTCTCCAGGGCATCTTCCTGATCCAGGGATTCAACCTGGGTCTCCTGTACTGCAGGCAAACTCTTTACCATCTGAGCCACCAGGGAATACATGCTAGCAAAGTAATGATCAAAATCCTTCAAGCTAGGCCTCAGCAGTGTGTGAAAGGACAACTTCCAGATATACAAATTGGATTAAGATAAGGCAGAGGAACCAGGGATCAAATTGCCAACATTGTTCAATCATAGAAAAAGCTAGAGAATTCCAGGAAAACATCTACTTCTGCTTCATTGACTATGCTGAAGCCTTTGACTGTGTAGATTACAACAAACTGGAAAATTCTTAAAGAGGTGGGAATACCAGATCATGTTACCTGCCTTGTAAGAAACCTGTTTGCAGACCAAGAAGCAACAGTTAGAACTGGACACAGAATAACAGACTGGTTCAAAGTTGGGAAAGGAGTATGTCAAGGCTGTATAATGTCACCCTGCTTATTTAACTTATGTGCAGAGCACATCATGCGAAATGTTAGGCTGGATGAAGCACAAGCTGGAATCACGATTGCCGGGAGAAATATCAGTAACCTCAGATATGCTGATAACACCACACTGATTTCAGCAAGCAAAGAGGAATTAAAGAGCCTCTTGATGAAGGTGAAAAGAGGAGAGTGGAAAAGTTGGCTTAAACCTCAGCATGCAAAAATGAAGATCATGGCATCTGGCCCTATCACTTTATGGCAAATAGACAGGGAAACAATGGAAACCATGACAGACTACTTTCTTGGGCTCCAAAATGGCTGTGGATGGTGACTACAGCCACGAAATTAAAAGACGCTTGCTCCTTGGAAGAAAAGCAATGACAAGCCTAGACAGTGTATTGAAAAGCAGAGACATTACTTTGCTGACAAAGGTCCATATAGTCAAAGCTGTGGTTTTCCAGTAGTCATGTATGGATGTGAGAGTTGGGCCATAAAGAAAGCTGAGCACCAAAGAACTAGTGCCTTTGAACTGTGGTGCTGGAGAAGATTCTTGAGAGTCCCTTGGACTGCAAGGAGATCAAACCAGTCAATCCTAAAGGAAATCAACACTGAACATTCATTGAAAGGACTGATGCTGAAGCTATAATATTTTGGCCACCTGATGCAAAGAGCCAACACATTAGAAAATACCCTGATTCTGGTAAAGGTTGAAGGCAGGAGGAGAAAGGGACGACAGAGAATGAGATGGTTGGTTGGCATCACTGATGGTTCGATGACATCATGGATGTGAGTTTGAGCAAACTCTGGGAGATGAGAAAGGATAGGGAAGCCTGATAAGCTGCAGTACTCAGGGTAGGAAAGAGGTGGACAAGACTGCTGCTGAACAACAGCAGCAGTGCGTGACTCGGAAGCAGTTGATCTGAAGCTGGCTTTCCCCCGCTAGTCTGTCACCTGCCAACAGCTTTCTTCTGCTTTAAGCCCCCTTAAGGTCCAACTGCTTGTTTTTGTCTTTGTATGTATTGTCCTACCCTTTCCCAATCCTATCTGCCTAATAACCTCAAAATTTTGCTGCTTCTTCCAGAAAGCTCCCTCTTCACTCCTGAAAAATTTGCTTTTTTTTATTGTACTAAAACACGTCTGTGTTGTTGTCCATATTAGACTGGACCTCTTGAGGCCTGTGACTACTTCATACCAAGTTTTGCTTGTGTGTGGTACGTAGGTCTGCTTATTAAATGCTGTGGAGTCAAATTAAATGCCTGTGGACTAAGGAATAAGTGTTAGTTGAATTGGAAGTTGAATTTCAAGAAAATGATGCTTTAGGAATTTTAGGCAGTGTTAGTTTTTTAAGCATGATATCCAAAATGATAGTATTCTTAATTTTTATTTATAGAAGTATTTTTAGACAGCATAAAATTTCTTTGTTTTGAATGTTGTAGGAAAATATGAAAAAGATTGGTCCATAATTTAATCCTTTTAAAAACAGAATTAATTATCAGAACATTTCTAGAGCATAATTTTATTTCCATGTTGATTTCATCCTTCCACCTTATTTGTTGTCAAGTAAAGGTCAGGAAGTGGGGAAGGGGGAAGATGGAGAGAACGATAGGGAGAGGGGAAGGGAAAGGGTAGAGTTAGTTGTGTGTGGATGTGTGAGTATGTGTGTTGGGGGCTGAGAGAGAGAGAGAGAGAATATTTCTTCTTTCCTGTCTTCCTCCTCAGGCTTTGTGTGGTGATATAGTTCAGCTCAATATTTCTGTTGCTTTAAAGACTTCAGTGTATTATGGATATTTTGTACCAAAAATATCCTTGGAAGTTTCTTATCATTTTAGTGCAAGGAGCAAAGATGAGCTTTGCTTTAAGTTTTTTGTATTTAAGTTCAAGTTAATACTGGTTGGGGTGTCTTTAATATAGAAGCTGTATAAATTGAGATGTTCAATTCCTTTACGTTAGGAAACAACAGCATAATTAAAAGGGAGAAGAATTGCTGCATTTGCAGGATACTTAGTGGGGAAAACGATAGCTGCATTGTAAGTCTCATGAGAAAATGGGTTTATGTCTCTGTGTGTTTGTGTTTCCTTTCCGTTGTATATATAGTGCTTAACTTTGTGTAACCATTAGTTCCTTTTTCTTGTTAAACTGTTTGTGTGTGTGTGTTAACCAATAATTACTGAAAAAATGTAACATGTAATTTTTATCTTTTTAGATAAAAAAGTACATCAAGAAGTATGCTACCCTTTTGGGGACTTTTTCATATTTTGATCCTGTTCTCATTCTCCATTTCACCCTTAAAAGCCAATAATTAATGTCCTGATTTTTGTTTTTAGTTTATTTTCCTTTCCATAGTTGTTACCATTACCTCGTACAATTATGATGTAGTTTATGTTTTGGCCATTATCCAGCACAGTACTTAGTATTCAGAAAGGTTTTATTGTTAATCAGCCTTGAGATCAGCCTTATTAATTTAGTTGATTATTTAGATAAACTTATTTTAAAAAAAAATCAACGCTGGGAATTCTCTGGTAGTCCAGTTAGGACTACGTGCTTTTACTGCCTGAGGCCTGGGTTCATTCTCTGGGAACTGAGATCCCACAAACCTTGTAGCATGTTCAGGATGGGGGGTGGGGAACCATAGTATAAACACGAACAGCAGAGAGCGCTTTTTTATATCTTTCCTTTTTTATACTTATTTTTTTGGCTGTGGTTGCACAACTTGCGGGACCTTAGTTCTTTGACCAAGAATTGAACCTAGGCTCTCAGCAGCAAGAGTTTGGAGTTCCAACCACTGGACTGCCAACAAATTCCTTGTTTTTTTCTGAAGATTATCTAGTATCTCATATCTCATCCTCTTCATTTAGTATACATGTATTATATCAAAGGTCTGTTTAGTCAAAGCTATGGTTTTTCCAGTTGTCATGTATGGATGTGAGAAATGAACTATAAAGAAAGCTGAGTGCTGAAGAATTGATGCTTTTGAATTGTGGTGTTGGAGAAAACTCTTGAGAATCCCTTGGAGTGCAAAGAAATCCAACCATCCTGAAGGAAATCAGTCCTGAAAATTCATTGAAAGGACTGATGCTGAAGCTGAAACTCCGATAGTTTGGCCACCTGATGCAAAGAACCAACTCACTGGAAAAGACCCTGATGCTGGGAAAGACTGAAGGCAGGAGGAAGAAGGGGATGACAGAGGATGATTGGATGGGATCACCAGCTTGATGGACATGAGTCTGAGAAAGCTTCAAGAGTTAGTGATGGACAGGGAAGCCTGGTGTGTTGCAGTCCATGGGGCTGCAAAGAGTCGGATATGACTGAGCGACTGAACTGAACTGATTATATCAAAAATAAAATTCTTTTTATATTAAAAATTGACATTTCCTTCTTTTTAAACAAAGACCCCAAGGTTCTGAGGAGATGTCATCCTTAATGGCCTGAGAATAATGGTTAACTTCTTAGTAATTAAAACAATGCTGTATGTAATCTTGTTTTTTTCAAGTATACTTTTGCTTGCTAATCAAGCCACTTTTTATTATTCATTTATAGTACTTTATAATGAGTCCCTATTGTGCAATTTTCCTAAAATAGAATTAATAAGGTAAATTTAGAAATTTATTTTAAAACTGAGGTGATATCCACCAGATGGTGCTATTTCGCCTGTTTTGTCTGTGGGGAAAAGGAAAGATGAATAAACCAATACAGTATTGTAAAGTGAAATAAAGTAAAATAAAAAAAAAAGTGGAAGATCTCAGCGCTCAGTGGAGAGAGGTATTCAAGTATTGTAAGCTTATAGAATATAAAATAAGTTTACATATATAAGTTATACTAATGTGTTTTAATAGAGTTATAGACCATTGCTACAGTTAATATGGCAGAGAACTTTCTATTTAGTGTAAAAAATATTAAGTAGATATTCTTAAGTTTTACATAATGTGATGCTATCTATCAACTGTCATAATTCCATAAGCATGAAAACAAAATTTATATTTCTGTTTTCTTTTTGTTTTGAAGTAAATAGTATTACTGTCTGACTGAGTTACATAGTTATTTACAAGTGAGGCAAACCTTGTGATTATTTTGTATATTCTTAAATATTTCTCAGGTTGAGAAGAGAGGATTAGGCTTGAATTCTTTACTTTTATAAGGGATAAAAGTGATCCAAGTTAATTTGTATATTAAAAGAAAGCAACTGTGTGGCACACTAGTCATTTAGATGCTGCAGTTGAATGACTGACTATCCATTGTAGTTAAAACAGCTAGGTAATGAAATATATTTTTCAGTGACATAGGAAAGATCATTGAGCATTTCTAGGATTTTAATATACTTTACTTTTTCTGGTCTTACAATCACTCCGTATTTGTGTCTGGCCTTGAGATCGAAGCATAAAGGTATATTGGTCCTCTTATAAGGATTTGCCAAAGAATTGTGCCAACAATGATTCTGTTTGCCTATGTGAAATTAGAAGTTAAACTTGCATTTATTTCTTATATTTAACTTTTTTCTTTGGAAAGATACACGTATTACTTTGTAGGGGAGGAAAATTTTTTCCTATACCTTTCTAGGTTATTTTGGATGGTCTGGTAATTCAATTGTTGGAAGATTACAGGAAAAAAAAATTAATTACTTATGTATGGGATCCCCATAAAATATGAAACGCAAGGGCAAGCCTGGTAGTTTAGGCCTTCTTGAGGTAAGGAATGGGATAGGGGCCTGGGGCTTTAAGGGGAGGAGGATATGTCACAGGACAATAAGAAGAGCAGATGTTTGGTAATTGTATGTCATACATATAGTCCATTCAGATAAACTATTATCTCTGGTAGCTGTGTCTCTGAGCCATGCCCCTTATCTGAATGTTTTTTAGGTACTTACCTACCTACCTACCTAGAGTCACTCAGTCGTGTCTGACTCTTTGCAACCCGTGGACTGTAGCCTACCAGGCCCCTCTGTCCATGGGATTCTCCGGACAAGAATACTGGAGTGGGTATCAGGGAATCTTCCCAACCCAGGTCTCCCGCATTGCAAGCAGACTCTTTAATCTCTGAGCCACCAGGGAAAGGGAGAGGTAAAAAGCTCTTCTTGAGTCTTTTGGGCATTGATTGTCTCCAGCTCAAAATAATCCAAATGCTCAAGTGACACATTTTTTGGGAGACTTATTCTGAACCCCTTCAACTTCCGAGTCAGTGAGTGAAACTTAGCTCTTTAGGCTAGGAAATATAGTCAGTAGATTTTCTTGTATTTTTAGACTTTGCGAATGAATAGTTCAATCATGATTATATTAACTTAGTTGATATTACAACCTGAAGATTGTGAATCATCATAATATAATAACTCCCTTTGTGTTTTATTTCTTCTGTGTAGTGATTTCCATAATAATAGTATGCTATGTTGCATTTTTAATCTTCAACATCTTTTCTTATATGACTTTTTATAGTTGGTTTAAAAGGATCATCTCATTGAACTCTCTTAAAATGATATTAGTGATACATTCTGTCATGGTGAAGATGATGTATTTTCAGTTTTTTTTTTTAATATCAAACCTTGTCATCAGTCTAGTTTCATGTGGATCTTGAGAATTAGAGATGGTCTAGTCTGATAGTGCTCCAAGTGTGGTTCAGGGCCTCTTTGTTGAGGGGGAGTTCCTAATACCTTTTCCAGGGGGTCATGAAGGCAGAGCTATTTTCAAAATGATAGTAAGATATTGCTTGCTTTTTCATACTCTCTCATGAATGTAAGTGGTTTTCCAGAGGTTACATGATATATGATAGATTGAATGCATAAGCATATGAGGATGTAGCTGTCTTCTATTAAGCCAGACATTAAAGAGATTTGCAAACATAAAAAACAGTGTAACTCATGTCACTTAAAGTTTTTTTGTTTGGAAATAATTTTTTTCCCCATAAAATGTTGTTTTGATATTTAATGCTTCTATTATTAAAGGTAATACATTAATAAGCATTTAATAATCTTAAAAATTTTCTAATATGGTAACCAGGGATAGATATAAAAGCTCTTTGAAGTATTCAGTACTGTTTTTTTTAAGTATAAAGAGGTTCTGAGATCAAAGTTTATGAGCCCTTCTGATCCTAATTTTTCATCTTCACTTCACAGATGAGAGTACTCTGTGGTCTAGAGAGGTAAAGTAAGTTTAATCAAGTATACTCAACCAGTTTTTGGCTTAGCTGATACTTGTGTTACTGATTTCTGACTGCTTTGATTTATTTTATTAGCTATTTTGCTATTTAGATATTTTCTAACCTAATACCAACTCTTGAGTTTCTTAAACTGTTTTGTAGGTTGGTATTTTAACTGATTTCATTAAGTGAGTAAATTGGGAATATTTACCTGATTTTTTAGCTACAATAAAAATTTTTCTTACATTAAATTTCTAATATGACTTTGCTATAACGTATGAACTTTCGAGAAAGAAAAGGGAATTGATAGATGAAAAAGTGTAGCCTTCGTGTTAAAATTGAGGTCAAAGAGGTAGCCTCTTGTGTTTTAGAGAGTCTTTCACTACTCTTTACTTGTTTGTTCGCCGTTCATCCACAATAGAACGTAGGCTGCAAGCTTCCCTTGACAGTTATGGCAGTCTACTCGTAGAATAATGAGGCATTCTATTCTTAGGTTTGAAAGATTAAGAGGATAATAATTCCACATTCTCTTTTGGTGGATATGCATTATTTCTTATGTTGAATTTCGTGCTTGGAAGAGTGAATTGTAAAACATTCTCTCTTTTTTTTAAATTGTGGAAGGAATTTCAGTTCATATCACCATGAAGATGGGTGGACAACCTGGGTAGCTTTAGCTTGAAGAGAGAGGATCAGGAGATATATATGATAGCCCGTATCATTTGAAGGACTTTCTTCATTTGGAAATATTAGGTTTATTGATTTATTTGTAAAACCTCAAGTATAGAAGAACCAATGGGTTGTTGACACAGACTGGATCATTTTAGCTGGATAAAGGAAAACTCTTTAGTAGTAAAGAAGTACAGAAAAATCAGTTTCTTTTGGAGGTACTATGTGTTAAATTGTAGACCAGATTGCTTGGTGGGAATGCTGGCAAATGAATCGAGAAGTTAAGGTTAATTGAATTAGATGATCTTTCATAAGATTCTTTCTGTTATTATGAGTTTGCATATACTTGTTGAAAATACCTTGTTAAATGGTAAGAATTTATTTTAGAAAGGTAGTTGGGTTAGCAGATGTATTTTACTTTTATATTAACTAGTCATTAAACTTCATGGATCTGTGTTGCCATGAGCAGTATAATTGATTCTCCTAGAAGGACAGTGTGTTTTGTTCTTTCCTTTTATTACAAGCCATTTGAAAAGATGATAGATTGGTACCAGAAGTTAGAAGCAAAAGGAATGATAAACATTAGAAAGGAAGATGAAAGCAATTTTGAAGATGTACTTTGAATTGAAGATACTTTGAGATATGTTTTACTTTATTGTTATGATCACAAATATTTTCTGCCTCTTATTACCGTTTTTTCCCATGTCTGTTCCTTTCCAAGTATCACAACAAAATAAACTATTCTATAATCAGTATTTTTGTGAAATTCTTTTCAATTGTTGCTGGTTTTATAAGTTATAGGCTGCTTTGTAGTATAACCAAAATGATGGCAGCATTAAAACATATTCTTAATTTAACAGTGTTGGCCTGGGGAAGATCTAAGTCTAATATTTTTAACTCTTTTTTTTGGGGGGGTATACTAGAGGAAAGGACATGTTCTTACTATTATTAGAAGTATTAATAAATGGATTATAGCAAAATATTTGACTTTATTTTCATTTGTGAGTGGATGTCTGTCTTTCTGTCTATGCATGTATCTTTCTCTGTATAACATGTATATTCTTAATACTTTCAAAAATGATTTGAGATTTTATAATGTCTTATTGTACATGTGCGTACTCACACATACAGATGTACACAGTGATTTATTTGTTCGACACACATTTATTGAAGACCTGGCAACTACAGGGCTCAGGTAGGAAGTGAATGAGAGAAATGAGCCAAGTTGGAAAAATAGTTTTTGGTTGATAGGTAGACTGTATTCTCTCTTCAAAATAAAATTTGTGGCACTGTGGAATCTTGCCCTCTGTTACACAGTGTAAATAAGATTGTTGTATTTGCTATTTAAATAGTTAAGAAATTCTAGCAGAACTGAATGCAAGGACTTCTTGGTCAAATTGTCATTATACAAATTAACTAATCTCCCCATTCTTCAAGAATGCTGATGTTTTCCTCTCTTTATTAATTCATGTGTTTATTCATTTAATTAGCATTAGTTAATCTCCTACAGTGTGTAAAGCCTTCTTCAGACATTGGATACTGTATCAGATGATAATTTTTCTTCACTCATAGAGTTTATAGTCTAATGGGAAAGGCAGATTTGAACATTACATTTCTTATTCAATAAATATTTCTAGTAAAACATAAAGTAAAAAAGCTTAGAACGTGGAGTCTAATGATTTGAGTTCTTACTCAGACACTGTTTGGCTTTTCATCCAGTTAATGCTTATTATTAACTGTTTATTGTATATACCAGAAACATAGAGATGAGTAAGATATAACTGCCCTGGAAAAAACTCAGTCTCTCGAGGATTATAGACAGCTAATAGCTAGTGATAAATGCTATGATTGAATTATGTGTGAAATCCTTAAGGAGTAGTACATTCCTCTAGCTATGAGGGATACAAGAACCTACAAAGACTGATACTTGAGCTAGGCCTTGAGGATGATTAGAAATTATTTGGGAACAGAGGAATCAGTGTGAATAAAGGAGGAGTTACCCTTGTTGACTGGAAAACAGAACAAACAGGAAAAACAACCCATGACGTGAGAGCTATGCGTTCTCTTTATTTGGGACTTGCTGAAGACTGCAGCCCTGGAGACAGCCGCAGATAGCTCTGAGGAACTGCTGCGAAGAGGTCGTGGGGAAGGTCATTACAGTGAATACATGTGATTTTGATCAAGGGGGTGTGTGCAGCCAAGCACACATCGAAACAGAAGGTTACTGCCGGTCACAAGGGACAGATGTCTTTGTTAATGATTTTAGTGCTGTTCTAGGTATGAAAATATGCACGCAATTGGACTCATAGAATTTTCTCCTTAAAATATCTAATCAACTGAAGACTTGTTCTGCCAGTTTTTCCCAGAGTACAGAGTGCCTCATTCCTGATCTCCACCCTAAAATCCATTCAGGGTATGTCAAAGGTCACTTCATTGGCTGGGGATTTGATTCTTTAGAACCAGATGGTGAGTAACATTCTTTGGTTTATACCCCTATGCCTAATAGAGGGATGTCCATGAATGCACAGAACATGAATGAGCAAGTTTCATGCAGAGAATGATACACTGTTTTGTACTGTTTATAACTCTAGGTATGCTATGGAAGGAGAAGTAGCAGAAGAAGCTACATGTAGGTCGGAGCCAAATTATGAGAGGTCTTACCTTGTTGTCCAGTTGTTAAGAAGTGTCCAGTTCTTTTTGACTCCATGGACTTTAGCTTGCCAGGCTCCTCTGTCTTCCACTGTCTACCGGAGTTTGCTCAAATTCACATCCATTTGAGTCGGTGATGCTATGTAACCATTTCATCCTCTGCCGCCTGCTTCTCCTTTTGCCTTTAATTTTTCCTAGCATCAGGGTCTTTTCCAGTGAGTCAATTCTTTGCATCAGATAGCCAAAGTGTTAGAGCTTCAGCTTCAGAAATCATCCTTCCACTGAATATCAGGGTTGATTTCCTTCAGGGTTGACTGGTTTAATCTCCTGTCCAAGGGACTTTCAAGAGTCTTCTTCAGTACCACAGTTCAAAAGCATCATACATATAATAGACTTATATGCTAGGCTAAGTTGTTTGGTAAAATTGGGAGCTGTTTGGGACCTGTGGAAGGCTTTAAAGCTGGCAAGCATGATTAGACTATATTTTACAAAGATAATTGATAGAATACTGTATAGGATGAAGTAGAGCAAAGGTGAGACTGGAAGCAGTTGTACTAGTTTAAAAACTGCTCATATTAGATATGAATGAGATAATGAGGATCTCTTACAGGGTGGTAGTAGTGACTTAGCAGCAGCAGTGACTTTAGAACATGGGATGAATTTGAAGTGTACTTCAGAGGTTGAACTGACAGAATTTAGTAGTGGATAAGGAGAGGGGACATCCAGGAAGATTTTGAATTTTTGTCTTTGTCATGTGTATAGATAAATGATGGTGCTATTAAATTTGAAAGGAAAAGCAACATGGTTTGGGGGATGTAATAAATTTGTTTCTGTAATGTTAAATTTGGAGAGTGAGTGAGTGAAGTTGCTCAGTCGTGTCCAACTCTTTGCGACCCCAGGGACTGTAGCCCACCAGGTTCCTCTGTCCATGGCATTCTCCAGGCAAGAGTACTGGGGTGGGTTGCCATTTCCTTCTCCAGGGGATCTTCCCAACCCAGGGATCGAACCCAAGTCTCCTGCATTGCAGGCAGAGGCATATACGGTGTAAGTTGAGGAAATGCCTGTTACAGAGAAAGGAGAATTAGGAGAGAGATAGTTAGCTGTAGGTATGTCATTGAATCTCTTAAATTCTTAGTTTGTGATTTATAAAATATGGCAGGTGGGATCAGTTATTTTTATGATTTGGAAATAAGCAATGTTTTTGTTATCACGAGTTCTAAATTAATGGTGCAGAAATCATAATGATAATTATGTATGTTACAGACTAATAATATTAGTTAAGATTTATTGGGTGAGTTAAAGTTGAGTGCTCCTGTGAAACTTAGCTGAAATGTTAAGCATTTTATGTTCATCATCCTTTTAATTCTCATAGCAGCATGATTAAATATTATACTACATGGATTTTCAGAAGAGGTGATTTGTTGATCGAGAGTAAATAAGTGAAGGGTTGGGTATTGAAACCCAGGTTAGTCTGACTTTAAAATCCTGGCTCTTAACCACTATGCTAATTGCCTGTTTTGTAGAACATGAGAGCTGTAATAGATCTAAAGACATTATCTAGCCCTGCCCTATAATCAAATATATGTCATAGCTAAAATCTGTAATTAATGTCAAGATTAGCTGTCCAATTTACTTAATAAAAAGCTTACCCAGCAGCCATTCATTACTGCTGTTGTCCTTGTGGCAGATCTCTGTATGTGTGGGTGGGGGGGATGGGCTCAGCCCTCTACTCTGTGACTTGAGAAAAATCATATCAGTCTAGGCCAATCATGTTTGTCTCTCTCTCGCTCTTCTATTGCTAGTAATTAGGTAAGATGTGGGCGTGTGACTACATATCTGGCCAATGAGAGGGGATGCTTGATGAGGGGCTTCGGAGAAAGTTTTTTCCCCACTTATTTCTGGATGTTATCCATCTATGTGGGTACTTGGAGTTGTGGGGTTTATTTTGTAACCATTTGAGGGCTAGTTGAGTATAAAATTTAATAGGAAAAAACCCCACTGTATGGCAGAGTGAGAAGATGGAGAGAACCTGGATCCTTAATGACTTTGTGAGCTGCTAGACTGCCCAGCTCTGAAACTACTCTATCTCAGGACTAAGTATTATATGAAATTAGAGTAAGTCTCGTAGGCTGTGTGAAAAAATAAAGAGAGATTTATTAGGCCATTTTGGATTGGAATTTTTTTTTTTCTCATAATTTCCACTGAAAGAAACCTAACTGGGGTCAGATTATCTACTCTTGATCTGAAGTACAACAGAAAGCATTGTAAGACCTGCATTACTATTAAGGTGCAATTAAAACGGGACTAGTAGACAGTTTTATTGGCAAGTGTGCCTAATCTAATTGAGGTAGAAGCTATGATAGATGATTATGTTTTGGAGAATAGATGTTATAGTTTAAGGTAGCAAAGTGTCATTAAGGAAATAAGCCTGTTTATCCTAACAGTTTCTATAGTTAAAAGGAATAGAAAAAAGGGTCTTCAAAATAGGGTAGGGAATGGAGTTGGCTTTACTTTGTAGTCAGCTAACTTGCTTCGGGGTACACAGGCCCTTCCAAGGCCCTGAGAGGATCCCAAGCGATATGTTTTCATAGTTTTTTTTGCGGGGGGTGGGGGTTTAAATTTGCAAAAGTTAGGTATTTTAAACAGTTAAAACGGTTGTCTCTTTCACTTTGAACTTCCTGCTCTCTGTTCAGTAGTACCCTCATTGAGCTGGGATCTAGTTAAGGGGAAGTTTAGTAGCAGACTCATTTACATTTGCAGCTGCCTGACTCTAGAGCTCAGGCCTAGGAGTTGCGGCACGTGTGTTTAGTTGCTCTGCGGCGTGTGGGATCTTCCCAGGCCAGGGATCATGTCCCATGCATTGCAAGGTGGATTATTAACTACTGGACCACCAGGGAAGTGCCGTTTGAAGTTTTTCTGTGTATACTTTAGTTATAGTTATTCTGGCATAGGGGTGACTTCTAGGAACATTCTTACTTTCCATTGATACATAGATGCAGGGCCAAGGGTCTTAGAGCAATATGAATATGTTTGTGTCTGGCACCAGAATTATCTAGGCAAGGAAAGGGGAATATGATTTCACTATTAATATATGGAGTCAGAAGCTTGTCTGGAAAAAATTTCCAAATCTTAGAGCATGTATATGAAAGAAAATAGGAGTTTTCCTCAATCTGACACTTTTAACAGTGCATATGACCTTACCTGTAATATGTTGTAAAACTGATATAGACTTTTTAAATTATTATAATCATTGATCAAATAGACTGGCAGAAATAATTGTCTATTTTCTTGATATTACAAAAGTGTTGTATGAAGGGACAATAGATTATGCAGCCAGAAATGTAGGAAATATGAGTATTAGAGAGGTTGGTCAGGTAATGAATAAAAATATGCCATTCTTTCTGAAATTTTTGATGTTTTTGGCATTAGTTTTTTAAAGTGTGTAATTTGTTATATTTTCACATTCTAATTAAATGTTTACTTCATAACTAATTTTGTATTTTATTTATTAAAAAGAATTCCCCTTGTTATAAAAGATTCTGGCCCACAAAGCATGGATCCATTTCTCATAGGAAACAAAAGCTAAGATTTGTTTTGTAGAAGTGTTGACAGAATAAAATCAAATGACAGTTAAGCAAGTACCATGTTTCATTATTGTGGCAGAGTAAGATAGAGGTAAAAAGTTTGAAATGAACACAGGGAATTGGGGGTTTTAATAGCTATAGTGGGTTTGAATGATAATGTTTTCCCTTAACATTTTATCAGATTATTTCTGGTGCATGGCAGTGGCGGCCTTGACGATACTGTCTTTGCTAATGTTCTTCAGGAATTGGAATGGGAGAGATTTGCTGAGTGGAAAGAAGGCCAGTACCGTGTGGCAGCTAATGAAGGCTAGACAGAATCACTGTCTGTTGTATAATAAAGAATTTGTTTTTTTTTGTCCTGGGTTCCTGGTACAGAGCAACTGAAACCCTTGGAATTTCCCAAGTGATGGAAATATTGTTGTTATTCACGAGCTGCTTGAATCACTGTACTATGGCTGTCATAATGCTAGTGACTAAGGGGGGGGCCCTGGATAACTTCATGTGGGGGTGCACTGGTCACCCAGGAAGACCAGATCATGTGATTATATGGTAGGGACTTTGAGCCAGCCCAGCTCCGGGAAGGGGGCGCGTAGGTTGTGTTCAGTCATGTGGCCAGTGATTTAATCATTCATTGTAAATGAAATCCCAACTCTGGACATTGAAGCTCGGTGGAACTTCCTTATTAGTGAACAAAGTAGGTTCCAGGAGTGTGTCCAGCTTTGCTTCTACAGAGGCAGAGGGCATGGAAGCTCTCTGAGATTCTTTCAGACCTTATTATGTCTCTTCATTTGACTGTTTGAGTGTTATCAGTTATAGGATAACTGTGAGTATGCTGCTTTCCTGAATGGTGTGAGTCTTGTTGTGAAATATTCAACCTGAAAGGGTAATGGTAACCCCCAAATTTGTAGGCTGTAGGTCACAAGTGTGCGTGGCATCTGATGAGAGGGAATCCTGCTGTGAAGTGTCTTTTAACTTGTGGGTTCTGCCCTAACTCTGGGTGGTTGGTGTCAGAATTGAGTTGCAGTTCCCAGGTGAGATTGGAAGACAATACCTCCAGAAAGGCAAATTCTAAAATTATGTGTGAAAATTGTTGTGTAGTCGCTAAGTCATGTCCAACTCTTTTGCGATCCCATGGACTATATAGTCTGCCATACTCCTCTGTCCATGGGATTTTCCAGGCAAGAATACTAGAGTGGGATGCTATTTCCTTCTCCAGGGGATCTTCCTAACCCAAAGATCAAACCTGAGTCTCCTGCATTGGCAAGCAGATTCTTAACTACTGAGCCACCAGGGAAACCATGTGTGAAAATACTGAACACAATTTAGGACTTGGTTTGCAGCACCAAAACGAAAAACATAAACAGACAACTCACGTATAAGCAGATGTTCAATTTCATTCCTCAGAGATGGAACATTTTATTTTTTGGCCTATTATGTGTTTCAGTGTTTGCTTTTCAGGAGAATGTTAATAACCAGTTCACACGTTATATCAATTAGAATTGATTTTGCATGTACTGGAAAGCCCAAGATCACACTGACATAAATAAGATAGAACTTCATTTTTCTTTTATGTAAAACATATCTAGAAGTTAGCTAGTCCATATTGGTGTAAGAGCTTAATAGTTACCCAAGCTCTATTTTCTCTGTTCTGGCTTCAATTTTCAGGTTCTTTATGGTGACTGTTAATATGTTTAAGTCTTCTAGAATTCCTGTCCTTAGAGCAGTCTATAAAAAGACCCAGTTTCTGACCTCCTGGAGTTTATAATGAATGAAAAAGCAGCTTGTAAAAGTGAAGGTGTAGCAGGCATCAAATAGTAGCTTCTCTTGGGGAAGGCGGCTAAGGAGAAGGTGATTTCTGAATAGGGTAGATTAGGAGCAAGCAAAAGTGGCAATAATTCCGATGACATAATCGGAGAACTGTGATTGACTTTAAACAGACAGCAGTAAGATAATTATATGGTATGCTTAAGGAAATAATAAAGGAATTTGTGTAAAATATAGAGCCAGCTTTGAGGAAGAAATGATTAACTTTGTTGGGATAGGGTCAATGATTCAAGATCAATAGGACAGTCTTCAAATGATTTGGAATCCTCTATCTGTTAACCTCTTATTTATTCAGACTTATTTATTCATATTCTGGTTAGCCTCAGGTATTCTATTTGCAGTTTGATTGTGCCCCGACTTTAGTGCTTATATATAATTTTCTATCTGGAAAGTTCTTCCTCTCCCTGTAAGACTCATATCTGTTTTTCCTTGAAAATTCACAATTCCTTAAAAGATTACAAGCCTTCCCCCTATCCACCTCCTTCCATCATGCTAATCTCTCCTACATTTCCACAGCATGTTAATGCTTTTTTTTTTTTGCATTATATTTAAGCTGTTTTCATTTGTCACATCCTAAAAATTGTATAAACTTGAAGATAGAAGCTGTTCTGATTCTTTCATCTCTACTGGAAATAGCAAATATTTACATGAAAAAAATTTTTACTGTAGTATATTCACTTGCACATACTTTCTCAGTATTTCTGTATGTCTAAATATATAAGAGCTACTATAATCATTATTTTTAAGTATAATTTTCCTAAAATACCTGGGCTTTTAGGTCACTTTTGTATTACATAAATTATGTAATTTTATAAAATCTATTTAAATGGATTTGTACTGAACATGTATGTGAAAGGATTTTTGTACTTTTGAAAAATACTAGTATAACCAGACTTAACATCTTTCTGTCTAGAGAGTGTAGAAAGTGTCTGGAGAATGCAGGAAACTCTCTCATTCTATTTATTATTTTTTAATTGTTTTAAGTTACAGTTATAAACTTATAAAAAATTATTTTTCTTTGATTCCAGATATTAGCCAATTGCATGTTCCTTGTGCAAGATCAAAATGATTCCTAAATATATAGAAAACAGAAGGCCCTCAGAATTTGTTATCCATGAGATAACTAATACCAGTAACTTGGTATATATTTTTCAAACATTTTCCTGAAAAGTATTTGATATAAACAAAATAATATGTGTAAGTCAGACAGGGAGAGACAAATACTGTGTGTTTTCACTTATATGTGGAATGCAAAATGCAAAACAAATGAATAAATAATAACCAAAGAGGAACAGGCTCATAGATATAGAGAACAAACTAGTGGTTGCCAGAACTGGCAGCAGCATGAGGGTATGAGTGAAATAGGTGAAGAGGATTAAGAGGTGTAGACTACCAGTTATAAATGTCATAGGGATGTAATAGAGAGTAAAAGGATGCTTAAACTCAACATTTAGAAAACTAAGATCATGGCATCTGGTCTGATCACTTCATGGCAAGTAGATGGGGAAACAATGGAAACAGTGACAGATTGTTTTCTTGGGTCCCCAAAATCACTGCAGACAGTGACTCAGTTCAGTTGCTCAGTCGTGTCTGATTCTTTGTGATGCTATAGACTGTAGCAGACCAGGCTTCCCTGTCCATCACCAACTCCCGGAGCTTTCTCAAACTCATGTCCATTGATTTGGTGATGCCATCCAGCCCATCTCATCCTCTGTGAATCAGGGGCCTTTCCAGTGAGTCAGCTCTTCGCATCAGGTGGCCAGAGTATTGGTGTTTCAGCTTCAGTCCTTCCAATGAATATTCAGGACTGATTTCCTTTAGGATTGACTAGTTGAATTTCCTTACAATCCAAGAGACTCTCAAGAGTCTTTTCTAACACCACAGTTCAAAAGCATCAATTCTTCAGTGCTCAGTTTTCTTATAGTCCAACTCTGTACATGACTACTGGAAAAATCATAGCTTTGACTAGATGGACCTTTGCTGGCAAAGTAATGTCTCTGTTTTTTAATATGCTGTCTAGGTTTGTCATAGCTTTTCTTCCAAGGAGCAATCGTCTTTTAATTTCATGGTTGCAGTCACCATCTTCAGTGATTTTGGAGCCTCCAAAAATAAAGTCTTTCACTGTTTCCACTGTTTCCCCATCTATTTGTCATGAAGTGATGGAACCAGATGTCATGATCTTAGTTTTCTGAATGTTGAGTTTTAAGCCAACTTTTTCACTCTCCTCTTTCACTTTCATCAAGAGGCTCTTCAGTTCTTCACTTTCTGCCATAAGGGTGGTGTCATCTGCATATCAGATGTTTTTGATATTTCTCCCAGCAATCTTGATTCCAGCTTGTGCTCCATCCAGTCCGGCATTTCATATGATGTACTCTGCATATAATAAATAAGCAGGGTGACAATGTATAGCCTTGATGTCCTCCTTTCCCAACTTTGAACCAGTCCATTGTTCCATGTCCAGTTCTAACTGTTGCTTCCTGACCTGCATACATGCTTCTCAAGAGGCAGGTCAGGTGGTCTGGTATGCCCATCTCTTTCAGAATTTGCCAGTTTGTTGTGATCCACACAGTCAAAGGTTTTGACATAGTCAATAAAGCAGAAGTAGATGTTTTACTGGAACTCTCTTGCTTTTTCGATGATCCAGCAGATGTTGGCCATTTGATCTCTGGTTCCTCTGCCTTTTAAATCCAGCAGGGTGGTGATTTGCAGCCATGAAATTAAAAGACACTTGCTCCTTGGAAGGAAAGGTATGGCAAGTTCAGTTCAGTTCAGTTCAGTCGCTCAGTCGTGTCTGACTCTTTGTGAAACCTAGACGGTATATTAAAAAGCAGAGACATCACTTTGCGGACAAAAAGTCTGTCTAGTCAAAGGTTGGAGATGGAAGCAACCCACTCCAGTGTTCTTGCCTGGAGAGTCCCATGGACGGAGGAGCCTGGAGGACTGCAGTCCGTGGGGTCACACAGAGTCAGACACTACTGAAGCGACTAAGCAGCAGCAGCAGTCGGAGGTATGGTTTTTCCAACAGTCATGTATGGATGTGAGAGTTAGGCCATAAAGAAGGCTCAGCACCAAAGAATGGATGCTTTTGAACCGTGGTGCCGGAGAAGACTCTTGAGAGTCCCTTGGACTGCAAGGAGATCCAACTAGTCAATCCTAAAGGAAATCAACCCTGAATATTCATTAGAAGAACTCATGCTGAATCTGAAGCTCCGATACTTTGGTCACCTGATGTTTAGAGCTGACTCATTGGGAAAGACCTTGATGCTGGGAAAGAATGAGGGCAGGAGGAGAAGGAGACAACAGAGGATGAGATGGTTGGATGGCATCACTGACTCAAAGGACATAGTTTGAGCAAACTCTGGGAGTTGATGATGGACAGGGAAGCCTGGCATGCTGCAGTCCATGGGGTCGCAGAGTCAGATACGATTGAGCGACTGAACAACAACTGTACAGCAGAGGGAATACAGTCAGTAATACTGTAAGAATTTTGTATGGTGCTTAACTATAAAAGGGCTTCCCTGGTGGCTCACAGGTTAAAGCGTCTGCCTGGAATGCAGGAGACCCAGGTTCGATCCCTGGGTTGGGAAGATCCCCTGGAGAAGGCAGTGGCACCCCACTCCAGTACTCTTGCCTGGAGAATCCCATGGAGGGAGGAGCCTGGTAGGCTACAGTCCATGGGGTTGCAAAGAGTCGGACACAACTGAGCGACTTCACTTAACTATAAAAATATTAAATCACTCACACAAAAAGAATAGGCTTGTGAAGCCTATTAATGAAACTAACAGTCACAGACCCATCCCAATTTTAGAAATAAAATGTTTTTAATAGCTTTGAGAATCCCTATGTACTCCCTATGGATTTTATTCTCTCAAATTCCCTACAGAGGTAACCATTCTCCTGAATGTAGAGTTTTTCTTTTGAGGGTGGGGTTTGTTTTTACAGTTTATTTTCTGAATGGTTTTCTTCTAAATGTATATTCCTAAATAGTATGTTCTTTAGTTTTACTTGTTTTGAAACTGTAAAGTTAATGCATTTTTGTATGTTTCTCTGATTGATTGTTGTTGATACATGTAGTTCATTGATTTTCATTGTTAATTTGTGTTCCATTGCATGAACATATATCACTTTATTTTTCAGTTCACCTGTTGATGGACGTTTATGTCATTTCTGTTTGTTCTGTGATTATGAACCGAATTTTGTAAATTATGTTATATGCGACTCCTCTTGTACATATGCAGTCGTTTATTTAGGGTAGTACTTATCATAATACTGTGAATTACAGCTTGGAACAAGAAACACATTTTATATTTCAGTGCATGAATGTAGACACATGCTCCTACAACTGAAACTCACTATTTATTGTTATCAAATATAAAAAGTTAATGACAATATGATTTTTAAATTTACAGAATGAGTAGTGAAAAATGAATATAAATGTTTTGTTTTGGAAATATTTATACAGTTTTGGAAATTTTTATTACAGATGTTCTTTCCTACTCATAAATTGCTTTCAGTTCACTTCGTAGAAGAGCAGTGTTTAACTGGCATACTGTTGAACCTGTTGTTTTCTGGTGTTTTTAATTGTCAAGTTGAAATCTTTGTTCATACTAATAGATTTTTGTCAGTGGTAATATGCTCTTTCTACATAGAAATAGAAATTTCCTTTTGGTCCTACTCTACAATAATTCATGCTGTTTGAGCATCAAATTTAATGTAATTTTTGATTCAAGGTTTAAAAAATGAATCTGTCCTCTAAAATGTTTTTCTTTTAAGTTTCAAATTTCTTATTCAAAAATTAATCATGAAATGTTTTACACAGAGAAGTAAGAATTTATAATACATCAATTCAAACTTGTTTCCACTAATATTCTTTTCAGTAAGGGAACAATGCTTTTTGGTTTCCATGGCTATTTCTGTTGTATTAAAATATATCATTCCTTGTTCCCTGTAGTTTGACATTTATTTCTCTAAGTGTATTGAAAATAATCAAACATACCTGTTTTGTCCCCCAAGTTTTCAAAAGTACTTATCTGAAAAGATTTTTATTCACTTTAGAAAAGGATATCTTTTTCCTTCATTTCATACCATCTTCTCTTCTTAGTATTTTCTTTCTCAACAGCTAATAAGTGCTCTTCAAATGTAATTCTAACTGGATACGGTTAGTTCTAATTTCTGAACAAAATATTTCAGAAAGTCAGCTATTCAGTGAGCCTCCTGTCATTACATTAACAGATTTTATTACATTTTACCCATGAGATTTGATGGAATTTGTGTGTTAAAGCTTTACTACATAAAATGATGATTCCAACAAACTCTTTGTTTTAGTAGCCTAGTGGTTTTTAAGAATAGCCATTCTTTTCCAAGCATATTTGCTGCTCCATCACTTACAATTCCTGTAAATTTTTTAAATTTTAATTTATTCTGATCAGCAGTACACTTTATTTAAAAGTTTTTTTTTTTTTTTTACATTTTCCATAAAGTTTCACTGGAAATTATTCTAGTAATTTGTCCTGAATATTTTGTCTATTATATCTCTAGTAGACCTTTGATATTCATGACTATTATACCCGTTATCTTTATGAAACTCCAAAGTATCAAATGCTTCTTTAGCATATATTGCCACCCACAAAATGAAACCAACTACAACTCAAGAAAGTGAACAAGACTCTTTTAGGTCCTGTTCTACAAATAAGGAACTAAACTTTTATAAAGCTGTTAAGTGTTGCCAAAGCAATTGGGTGAATTATTTCTCTTGTTTGCATTGGACTTTATCACATCAGATGGCTGAGATACCTCTGAATAATGCCTTTGTGATAAACCCAGTCATCTGAAATTTAACATGTCCAAACCTGTTTCTCCCACAGTCTGCCTCACTTTGATAGATAATTCCAGGGCAGAAAACTGGAAGCTATCCATGGCACTACGCTCTCTCTCATTCCCCACCTCCAGTCCAACACCATGTTTTGCCTACTCATTCTTCCTTCAAAATGCTTCAAGTTCACACACCTCTATGTTTATCCATCGGCAACACCCCACCTCTTCTCTTTCAAGAGCCTCCTGTCTTTCTCTTGCCAATACTGCATTTTATAATTCAGTAAATGTATTTGAGCTAGTTGTTCAGTTCAGTCGCTCAGTCGTGTCCAACTCTCTGCAACCCCATGAACTGCAGCATACCAAGCTACCCTGTCGCGTCACCAACTCCCGGAGTTCACCCACACCCATGTCCATTGAGTCGGTGATGCCATCCAACCATCTCATCCTCTGTCATCCCCTTCTCCTCCCACCCTCAATCTTTCCCAGCATCAGGGTCTTTTCAAATGAGTCAGTTCTTCGCATCAGGTGGCCAAAGTATTGGAGTTTCAGCTTCAACATCAGTCCTTCCAATGAAAACCAACACTGATCTCCTTTAGGAAGGACTGGTTGGATCTCCTTGCAGTCCAAGGGACTCTCAAGAGTCTTCTCCAATACCACAGTTCAAAAGCAGCAATTCTTCAGAGCTCAGCTTTCTTTATAATCCAACTCTCACATCCATACATGACCACTGGAAAAACCATGGCCTTGACTAGATGGGCCTTTGTGGACGAAGAAATGTCTCTGCTTTTTAATATGCTGTCTAGGTTGGTCATAACTTTCCTTCCAAGGAGTAAGAGTCTTTTAAAATTTCATGGCTGCAGTCACCATCTGCAGTGATTTTGGAGCCCCCCAAAATAAAGTCAGCCACTATTTCCACTGTTTCCCCATGTATTTTCCATGAAGTGATGGGACCAGATGCCATGACCTTAGTTTTCTGAATGTTGAGTTTTAAGCCAATTCTTTCACTCTCCTCTTTCACTTTCATCAAGAGGCTCTTTAGTTCTTGTTCTGCCATAAAGGTGGTGTCATCTGCATATCTGAGGTTACTGATATTTCTCCTGGCAATCTTGGTTCCAGCTTGTGCTTCCTCCAGCCCAGTGTTTCTCATGATGTACTCTGCATATAAGTTAAATAACTAGGGTGATGATATACAGCCTTGACATACTCCTTTTCTTATTTGGACCCAGTCTGTTGTTCCATGTCCAGTTCTAACTGTTGCTTCCTGACCTGCATACAGGTTTCTGAAGAGGCAAGTCAGATGGTTTGGTATTCCCATCTCCTTCAGAATTTTCCACAGTTTATTGTGATCCACACAGTCAAAGGCTTTGGTATGGTCAATAAAGCAGAAATAGATGTCTTTCTGGGACTCTTTTGCTTTTTCAATGATCCAGCAGATGTTGGCAATTTGATCTCTGGTTCCTCTGCCTTTTCTAAAACCAGCTTGAACATCAGGGAGTTCACGGTTCATGTATTGCCGAAGCCTGGCTTGGAGAATTTTGAGCATTACTTTACTAGCATGTGAGATGAGTGCAATTGTGCAGTAGTTTCAGCATTCTTTGGCATTGCCTTTCTTTGGGATTGGAATGAAAATGGACCTTTTCCAGTCTGTGGCCACTGCTGAGTTTTCCATATTTGCTGGCATATTGAGTGCAGCACTGTCACAGCATCCTCTTTTAGGATTTGAAACAGCTCAACTGGAATTCCATCACCTCCACTAGCTTTGTTCATAGTGATGCTTCCTAAGGCCCACTTGACTTCACATTCCAGAATGTCTGGCTCTAGGTGAGTGTGAGTGATCACACCATCGTGATTATCTGGGTTGTGAAGATCTTTTTTGTACAGTTCTTCTGTGTATTCTTGTCACCTCTTTTTAATATCTTCTGCTTCTGTTAGGTCCATCCCATTTCTGTCCTTTATTGAGCCCATCTTTGCATGAAATGTTCCCTTGGTATCTCTAATTTTCTTGAAGAGATCTCTAGTCTTTCCCATTCTGTTCTTTTCCTCTACTTCTTTGCATTGATTGCTGAGGAAGGCTTTCTTATCTCTCCTTGCTATTCTTTGGAACTCTGCTTTCAGATGCTTATATCTTTTCTTTTCTCCTTTGCTTTTCGCTTCTCTTCTTCTCATAGCTATTTGTAAGGCCTCCCCAGAAAGCCATGTTGCTTTTTTGCATTTTTTCTCTTGAGGATGGTCTTGATCCCTGTCTCCTATACAGTGTCACGAACCTCTGTCCATAGGCACTCTGTCTATCAGATCTAGTCCCTTAAATCTATTTCTCACTTCCACTGTATAATCATAAGGGATTTGATTTAGGTCCTACTTGAATTGTGTAGTGGTTTTCCCCACTTCAATTTAAGTCTGAATTTGGCAATAAGGAGTTCATGATCTGAGCCACATTCACTCCCGGTCTTGTTTTTGCTGACTGTATATAGCTTCTCCATCTTTGGCTGCAAAGAATATAATCAGTATGATTTCGGTTTGACCATCTGGTGATGTCCATGTGTAGAGTCTTCTCTTGTGTAGTTGGAAGTGGGTGTGTCCTATGACCAGTGCATTCTCTTGGCAGAACTGTATTAGCCTTTGCCCTACTTCATTCTGTACTCCAAGACCAAATTTGCCTGTTACTCCAGATGTTTCTTGACTTCCTAGTTTTACATTCCAGTCCCTTGTAATGAAAAGGACATCTTTTTTGGGTGTTAGTTCTAGAAGGTCTTGTAGGTCTTCATAGAACTGTTCAACTTCAGCTTCTTCAGTGTTACTGGTCAGGGCATAGAGTTGGTTTACCATGCTATTGAATGATTTGCCTTGGAAACAAACAGAGATCATTCTGTCGTTTTTGAGATTGCATCCAAGTACTACATTTTGGACTTTTTTGTTGACTATGATGGCTGCTCCATTTCTTCTAAGCGATTCCTGCCCATAGTAGTAGATAAAATGGTCATCTGAGTTAAATTCACTTGTTCCAGTCCATTTTAGTTTGCTGATTCCTAGAATGTCAACATTCACTCCTGCCATCTCCTGTTTGACCACTTTCAATTTGCCTTGATTCATGGACCTAACATTCCAGGTTCCTATACAATATTGCTCTTTATAGTATCAGACCTTGCTTCTATCACCAGTCCCATCCACAACTGGGTGTTGTTTTTGCTTTGGCTCCATCTGTTCATTCTTTTTGGAGTTATTTCTCCATTGATCTCCAGTAGCATAATGGGCACCTACTGACCTGGGGAGTTCATCTTTCAGTGTCCTGTCTTTTTGCCTTTTCATACTGTTCATGGGGTTCTCAAGGCAAGAATACTGAAGTGGTTTGCCATTGCCTTCTCTGGTGGACCACATTCTGTCAGACCTGTCCACCATGACCCGTCTGTCTTGGGTGGCCCCACATGACATGGCTTAGTTTCGTTTAATTAGATAAGGCTGTGATCAGATTGTCTAGTGTTTGTGATTGTGGTTTCAGTCTGTCTGCCCTTTGATGCCCTCTCTCAGTGCTTACCGTCTTACTTGGGTTTCTCTTACCTTGGACGTGGGGTGTCTTTTCACAGCTGCTCCAGCAAAGCACAGCCGCTTCTCCTTACCTTGTACATGGGGTAGCTCCTCTTCGCCCCTGCCCCTGAGTTTGGGCCTGGGGTAGCTCCTCTTGGCCACTCCTGTGCCGTTGCAGTGAGCTAGTTATATGAGAGGTTAAAATTGCTGCAATATAAAAATCTTAGGTTAAATTGTCTTCCCACATGTATCTGACATAAATTCATGGAGTTCTTATCCAGTTAGGTCATGAAATTTATGCCAGACTAAAACTGAGAAGTTTCTTGATATTTTGCAGTAGTACCGATTTTATGTAGTTTAGTAGTATATCATTATCAAAAGATATAGCTATTAATGTATCAGCTTTTTTTAAAAAAATGCATCTTCTCCCTGTCTGTACAATGCTAAAAGTAAAAAAATGTTCAGTGACTGTGTGTCATTGTTTTTGGCAAGAATTTGGCCACTAAATAAATGATGACTTACTTTTGCAATTGTATCCCCATGAGCTATCAAGACAGTTATTCTTTATTTATCAAAACATACTGCTTTTCTTTAAGAGCATTCATTTGTCGCTATAGAATGGTAGTTATTTTTCTGAACATTTTTTTTTTTTTTGTTAATCACCTATGATGTCAAGTGCAAGGGTCAGAGGTAGATAAGACTGTCTCCCTTTTGCAGTGTTCCTAGTCTAGTAGGTGCTAAATATGTCAGCAGATTTGACAAACTCAGCAGTGGCCATAGGACTGGAAAGGTCAGTTTTCGTTCCAATCCCAAACTGGGCAGTGCCAAAGAATGTTCAAACTACTGTATAACTACTCTCACTTCACATGCTAGTAAGGTTATGTTCAAAATCCTTCTGGCTAGGCTTCAGCAGTACGTGAACCAAGGACTTTCAGGTGTACAAACTGGGTTTAGAAAAGGCAGAAGAATCATAGATCAAATTGCCAACATTTGTTGAATCATGGAGAAAGCAAGGGAGTTCTAGAATAACATCTACTTCTGCTTCACTGACTACAGTAAAGTCTTTGTGTGGATCACAACAAACTGGAAAATTCTGGAAAAGGTGGGGGTAGCGAGCCACATAACTTGTCTCCTGAGAACCATGTATGTGGGTCAAGAAGCAGAAGTTGGAATTTTACGTGAAACAACTGACGGTTCAAAATTGGGAAAGGAGTACATCAAGGCTGTATATCATCATCTTGCTTATTTATCTTACATGCAGTCTACATCATGTGAAATGCCAGGCTGGATGAAGCACAAGCTGGAATCAAGATTGCCAGGAGAAATATCAATAACCTCAGATATGCAAATAATAACCACTCTAATGGCAGAAAGTGAAGAAGAACTGAAGAGCCTCTTGATGAGGGTGAAAGAGAAGAGTGAAAAAGCTGGCTTGAAACTTGACATTCAAAAAACTAAGATCATTACTTCATGGCAAGTAGAAGGGGAAAAACTGGAAACTGTTACAGATTTTATTTTATTGGACTCCAAAATCACTGAGGTTGGTGACTGCAGCCAGGAAATTAAAGATGCTTGCTCCTTGGAAGGAGAAATATGACAAACCTAGATAGCACATTAAAAAGCAGAGATGTTACTTTGCCAACAAGGTTCTATATAGTCAAAGCTATGGTTTTTCCAGTAGTCATGTACAGATGTGAGAGTTGGACCTTAAAGAAGGCTGAGTGCGAAAGAATTGAGCTTTTCAAATTGTGGTACTGAAGAAGACTCTTGAGAGTCCCTTGGCCTTTAAGGAGATCAAACCAGTCAAATGTAAAGGAAATCAACCCTGACTATTCATTGGAAGGACTGGTGTTGAAGCTGAAGCTGCAGTATTTTGGCCACTTGATGTGGAGAGCTGACTCATTGGAAAAAACCCTGATGCTGGGAAAGATTGAGGACAGAAGGAGATGGGGGCAACGGAGGATAAGATGGTTTGATAGCATCACCGACTTAAAGGATATGAATTTTAGCAGACTCTGGGAGATGGTGGAGGACAGGGGGCCTGGCATGCCTCAGTCCATGTGGTCTCAAAGAGTTGTACATGACTGAACAACTGAACAACAGTAACAACAGTCTACTGGGTGGCCAATGAACAGTCAGAGTGGAGATGTGCAGTTAGTGTGTAAGGGAGTACAGAGTCTTTGGTTGTTCTATCAGTCAGGCAAAGCTTCATAATGGGGGACTTAAGCTTAGTTGAAAGAAGAGTAAGATTTCATCAAGCAGAGGTGGAAGGGAGCCCTCTGACACAGACAGCCTGTGAAAAGGCAGGGAAGACTGAGTTCAACATTTGTACTAATTTTGTCTCCCTGGAGCATTTTGTAACTTGTATTGGGTATTCTGACAGGACAGAAAAGCAGGCAGAGATCAGTTCATGGAGCGGGGGAGTGAGTCTGAGAAAATTAGAGTAATCTAAGTTGGTGATGTGTTCAGATTTGTAGTATCCTAGTTATAGTTTTGGCTGTTTTGGCGGGAACTGATTGTTTAGATTTGATAATAAATTAATACAAAAAAATTGGGATTCTCTTTGTTTTCCGAAATCTTTATAAATATTATCTAACCTGTCTTCATAGCCTACTTAGTGAATTAGATGTCTTTAAGAAAAATTTTTCTTCTGAAATTTAAACTTTTTGAAGATTTATCTTTCTCAGATAATTGATCTAATGAGTTGTGAGCAGAAGTGAAATGTGTTTTTTAGGATGGAGCATTTAATTACCAATGCAGGTCATTTCAGAGCTCTCTTTCTATTAATCGTGATGACTGGCAGTATTTGAGATTGTGATTGCTCCATCATCTTGGTTAGTGAAATGAAAAGACCTGGAGTGGAGTCTTTAGAAGACCCATGAACGTCTAGTAACGTCAGGAAAGGACCTGATTGTCTTAAGCCACTGAGGTTTTGCAGTTGTTACCTGATCCTAACCTGACTTCTCTTCATTGATGCACAACCTGTATATTAAAGCAGTCTTAGCTTATAAATAAAATTGTTTGAGAAGAAATCATTATAGAAGTATAAAAATAGGTAAAGAAAATTTTCCTATCTGGTTTAGAGATATTTAAATCACAATAATTCATATATGTGGTAATGTAAAAGTTTTCTTGATATATGTAGACTATGAGTTATTGTGTCTATAAGAAAAGTCATTTTAAAGAGATTAAAATGGTGTTATTTTTAGCGTAAATATAGTAAATGTGATATAAACCCATTACAAACTGGGTAAAAATTGAAGATAACTGCAATTTTATGTCACTGCATTAATTTTACACTAGATATTATTTTCCAGTAAGTATTTACATAATTGGACACTTAAGGGGTTTATTTGTACTTTGATATTCAGAGTGCCAAAAGAACCTACATGTACGTTTTGTGATGGTAAAGTGGTACCATTTCAATGGTAAAGAATCAGCCTGCCAATACAGGAGACTCAGGTTCAGTCTGTGTGTCAGGAAGATCCCCTGGAAAAGGAAATGGCAACCCATTTCACTTCTTGCCTGGGAAATTCCATGGGCCAAGGAGCCTTTGTGGGCTACCGTCCATGGGGTTGCGAAAGAGTGAGACACGACTGAGCAACTAAGCAGAGCACAGCGTAAGAGTTACTAAAGCAGTTCACACTTTACTGACATCATGTAATCATTTTAGATAATCATTATAAAATATGATTAGGATAATCATATAGATACAGGTAACTTAATGTTTATGTAACACATTTTTGTGGTATTTTGGTTATCCCAATAATGAATGCTGAGTAAAAATTTTATTTCAAAATGTGCAAGCTAACATTAATATAAGCTTAGAATTGTCATCATTTACTGATAGTAAATTAGATTTCCATACTAAATTATTCCTGCTTATTTAGGCAATACATTTAAACTATAGGGAAAAAAATGCAATGTAACTTGTACTGTAAATAAACTATTAGTAATGAGCATCGCAGTGAGAGCTGGTAGTATATGAATTATTCACTGAAAACTTATTATCTCTGTGTCATTAGCATGTAAGATAATGAACCTAATTACCATGGCTTTAAGCTCAGGGGAATTAGCAATTTATGTGGGACTTTGTGGGCTGTAGTTACCACCCACACGGGTATTGAGAGAACTGCAGATACTACTGTGTTTTGTTGCTGAGATACTCTTTCTCCTTATTTGCTGCTTTGCTGGTAAATTTGTTTTTGTTTATTTTTAGGTAAAGACAAGAGATTTTTTTCTTATTTGAATACCCTTTAAAGGAGTTAAAGGAAACACTTCAATATTTTTATATGTTTTCTTTTTAGTGTTATTTAGGGTTATAGGTAGACAAAGTATTATTGATACACTTTCATTGACCCACATAAATTAGCATCACCTATTACAGTAGATTACCATAAATACTGTATTTGAAAAATCTAGGCTAAAGGTTAATAATCAGTTTTCTCCTTTTAAAGAATTTGGGCTAAAATGCTTACTTTCAAAGTACTAGATATTAGCATATAGCCCTGTCAAATCTGTGATATTGTATCTGTGATAATAGTTTAAGGTTTTGATGAACTTCTTGCCTCTGTTTTCTTTATTATAGTGTAAGTTATCTATAGTAAGTCATTCTAATTAAAGTTCGTAAATCTACAACTGCTTCAATTATACAGTAATCAATTATACACTAATTCCTCTTAGCACGGTATGGCACATCATTAATTGGTTTCAGACTTAATACAACAGATTTAGAAGTCATCAAAATTTTAAGTATTTTATTTAGCTGGGAAAAACTGAAGGATCATAATATCAAATAATTCACATATCTGCTAAATTAACTGGTTTATCGCTTTAACAGTGAAAGCATGCAGCTGCCATTTATGGTCCTTGTTGAGTGCTGTGGGCTGTCAGGGTGATTATATAATAGCATCAGATATTAATAATATACTTGTTTTATATTCTGTCCTTTAAATTTTTAATGTTACTAACTTACTTTCTATACCATGGTTTTATCTATATATATATATTATATGTATATGTAATATGAGAGTATACCTTAATTCATTGGTTTTCAGCTTTCTCCTGTCATGGCCCACGCAGAATATTTATTAGTAGCTGGTTTTAAACATGTAAGCATGTGCTAAAATTATTGTTTCTAGAATTATGTTAAAGAAATAAGATAATTTAATGTAATTAACTTAAATCTTTAGTGAAGTAATCTTCTGTTATGGTTTTATTCTTGTTGAGGTAGTGACTTCAGTGTGCTTCAGAAGTCTTAGGAATGAGTTATAAACTCAGTGTAATAACTTTTCTCAATTAACTGCTCATTGAATTAAATGATTCAGATTACATTCCATTACTCATTCTTTCTCTGTATGTTCATATTAGGGAATACTCCTTGCCCTGCCCACCTTTCTTTCCAATAAATTATTTCTTTGTAAGAATGTTATATAGATGGGGGTTTCTAGGTTATGAAGACTATGTTAAATGCATTTTACCCTTTTGAGAAAGTTATTTTTGGGAGCAAGTTTCAGGGAATCCCATGGGCCTTTGATCCATTATATCTCAGGACCACTTTAAAAAAAACTCCAAGTTAATATATGCACATGGTTAGAATTTAGATAGAACAGATGGTCTTATAATGAAAAACAAGAGAAATCATATCCCACGTTTCCCCTTCCCACTCCCCTAAAGGCAGCTACTTTTAACTCAATCTGTTTTGACTGCTTGTTGTGGTTATCTCTACCTATAGTAGGGATTGTGTATTATTTCTTGGTATTTCTGCTCTATATTCTTCTATGATGGGGTGAATCTTTATCACATACAATCTCTCTGTTTCCCTAGCTGTTTCAGTTCTTAAATTGGTTACTTTGTATTTCAAATAACAATAGGAATGTTACATTGTATGGCTGTTCCCTGCTTTCTTTCAATTTCCTTTAATTTTAACAGTATCAAAGTTGATAATACTAAGGATGTTTTTGTATTAAAATAATTGTTGCTTGTAGGTAAAAGACTGATTAGTGCCAGGTTTACAATAAAATATAGCAGTTTTCTGCCCCTCAGTTTTCTAGAAGTAACCACTTTTTAATGCTATTATTGATAGTTTCTTTCTTATGATACCACTTTATTTCTAAGTAATATGGTTGTTCAGCTTTTCTTGACTAACCAATTTTGGCTATAATTATTGACTTTTTAATGTTGATTTGTGAGTCAAATCATAATACACACCTACTTCTTTCTTCTCTAGTTTAAAAAAATATAATAATTTTGGGTAAATCTGTGAACAGTCTATACTTAATGTTTATATTATAATGATCATGTAAGCATTGAATAACATAATGCACTATATTACATCCATTTACTTAAATATTTGTCCTTTCCCCCTCTTCTATGATATATTGCTTTGTTTATTCATTTACTTAGATTTCTGTGGGTTAATTTGCTTATTTCTCCCTATGTTTCAACAAATCTCTTAGGCACTGCTCAGTTTTTTTCCAGAGTTTAAGTATAGGTCTAAAAGCTAATTTTTTTTTTTTTTCTAGAGCTTTCTCTCAACTTAATGTTCTGCTTCAGTCTTTTTTTAAATGTTTCACAGCCCTGATCCTGATCCTCTGACTTTTCTTTTAGGGCTGTTTTCTCCTATATTAGTTTATTTCCTCATTTTACTGGTTTATTCTCACATTTTACTGAATCATATCATTCAAAGATTGCTGAAGAAAGAATGTGTTGTAAAGTGAAATTTTTGAATACTTGTAAGTCTTAAATATCTTCATCCTTTCTTCACCTTAGATAGTATTTCAACAAGGAATGGAACTGTAGATTGAAAATAATTTTTCAGTTAAATTATCAAAAATTTTCAAATTTTTCAAGAATTTGAAGGCCTAGCTTCATTGGTAGCTATTGTTACCTATGAGCGTTATATGTAACCTGTTTTTTCTCTTTGGAAACATTTTGATAGAATTTTTTCTTTCCCTCTAGTATTCTGAAATGTCTTTATGCGATTTTTCTTAGGAGCATGTGATGAAACCTTATCATCCAGAGACTTTAATGTTCCTCTTGGCATTTTTGTTAAGCATTTTTGACAATTTCCTCATTACCATTTTCCCTGTTCTTTCTCTGTACGAACTGTAAATTATCTTTATTAACCATCTTTCTATTAATAAACACTTTGAGTTTTTCATTGCCAATTATTATCTTTTTGCATGTGTCTTTACACAGTTGTGCCAGTTTTAGTAAGCTGTAACTTAAAGTCAAAGCTAATACCTTTGACTGTGTGGGTCATAACAAGTTGTGGAAAGCTCTTTAAAGAGATGGGAATACCAGACCATCTTACATGTCTCCTGAGAAACCCATATACGAGTCAAGAAGCAACAGTTGGAACCTTCTAGGGAACAACTGATTTGTTCAGAATTGAGAAAGGAGTATGACAGGGCTGTCAGTTTTCACCCTGTTTTATTTAACCCACATGCTGAGCATGTCATGAAAAATGCTGGGCTGAATGAGTTACAAGCTGGAATCAAAATAGGCAGGAAGAACATCTATCTCAGAGAGCAGATGATATCACTCTAGTGGGAGAAAGCGAAGAGGAACTAAAGAACCTCTTGATGAGGGTCAAGCAGGAGAGAGAAAAAGCTGGCTTAAAACTAAATATTAAAAAAACTAAGATCATGGCATCCAACCCCATTATTTCATGGCAAATAGAAGGGGGAAAAGTGGAAGTAGTGACAAATATGCCCTTCTTGGGCTCTAAAATCACTGCGGATGGTGACTGCAGCCATGAAATCAGAAGACAATTGCTTCTTGGCAGGAAAAGTATAATAGACCTAGACGGTATTTTGAAAAGCAGAGACATTTCTCTGTTAACAAAGGCCTGTATTGTCATGACTGTGGTCTTCCCAGTGGTCACATAGGATTGTGAGAGCTGGACTGTAAAGAAGGCAGAGTGCCAAAAAGTTGATGCTTTCAAATTGTGGTGTTGGAGAAGACTCCCTTGGACAGCAAGGAGATCGAACCAGTCAATCTTAAAGGAAATCAACCCTGAGTACTCACTGGGAGGACTGAAGCTGAAGCTGAAGCTCCAATATTTTGGTCATTGATGTGAAGAGTCGACTTATTGGGTGGAAAAGTATCATCTTTCCTGATGCCGGGAAAGATTGAAGGCAGGAGAAGAGGGCATCAGATGAGATGACTAGATGGCATCACCAGTGCAATAGACATGAACTCGGACAAACTTCACGAGATGGTGAGGGACAGGGAGGCCTGGTGTACTACATACAGTCCATGGTGTTGCAGTCGGATGCGACTGGGTGACTGAACAAGAACAGCTTAAAGGGATGCACATTCTAACTCTTCAAAGATGCCAAATTGTCTTTCACAAAAGTTGTATCATTTACTTATGATAGAGCATAATGGTGTTCATTTACACATGCAGCCAAGGCAATAGATGGAAATATGACAGCAGTTCTAGTAAATTTTCTTTGATATTGAGGACAGTTTTATTGGCCCTTTTTAAGCATATATTTTGCCTTTGTCCTGGCTTTGTCATTTTTCAGACGGAGGGGTTGTTCCCAAATGTAAATGTACCAAGCAAAGCAGAACACCTTCCGAAGACATGAGATTTTCACCTTAAAATTGGGATTGGGCTTTAATCCTGTTTTTCGTTGTTTCCTCTGAGAGAAGGAAGGTGGGCGGCAGAAAGCTGTGAGAGGAAGTTTTGTGGTTCTGCTGACATTCTGGTGTGAAGCGCCAACATTTAGAACTGCTTTTTCAAGCATGTTTATTTTCAGTTCTTCACTTTTTTTTTTGTCCTACGTAGTCATGAATCATAACAAACAAATAGGGGACATGTTTGATACTGATCATAGATAGTTGGATTCGTTGATTATTCGTGTATTCATTCAGTCATAGTGACACTCTATCTGATCTCTTGGAACATACAGTCCTAGGGATTGGTTGGTGTCTAACAATAAAACATGTAGTTTGTACTTCTTAACAATAGAAGGATTGAATAATTCAAAAAAACTTTAGAATTCAAACACAGGCTTACTTTAAAGTGGAATGTCAAGTTTGCTTGTTTATATTTTCATAAGTACATTTCTTAGCTTTTGATTTTTAAAGCTAGGAGAGAACAGTGTCTTGGAAGAAAGGCCTAATATGTGATCCTTATGAATTTCTCAATTACTGCAAAACATAAACATTTAATAAGACATTCAACAAAGTAGATTAAATGTTATTTAAAACATATGTTATAGTTGACCTCATGGCTAAATGGCCTGGTTCAGGAATCTGTGAATTATCCCAAGGGTAATTCTTATATAGGAGAGCTTTTTGTTTTGTTTTCATGCTGAAATACTTGATTTCTACAAATACTGCACAAGGGAATTGAGTAAGAAGTCAAAAAGTCATAGAAAAAGAGAAGCCTTGACTTTTTACTGCTTTAACGAGGACATAGAGAACATTTTTAGTAAAAGACTACGCTTCATCATGAAAATACAACTGAATGTTTTAGGCCTTCACAAATTTGATTTCACTGTGTTTAGTGATGAATGTTAGTAAGCTAAATGAGATGGGAAGAAATTAAACAGGAACTCTCACACTTTTGAAGTGGTTGTGTTCTATAGTTTGTATCATGGATTTTCTTGTCTTTAGATTTTCCTTATAAAATATCTTAAGTATATAGAAGAATTGAACAGTACTGAATCATACACCCAGGTACCCAATATATTAAAACTGTGCTATATTTGTTGAAGGTTTTAGTGTGGCAGGGAGAGGGAACAAAACATACAGATAGAGTTAGGACTTCGTATGTACCACTCTGCAGTCCCATTCTCCCTGTTATCCCAAGTCACTGGAATTTTTAGTTGCTCTTCATGTTTTTCAGCTAATACATCTCTTAATGTTTAATGTGAACATATGTGTATTCATGCACAATATGAGTGAATTGATTAGAAGGTTGTAAAACATTATGTAAATGCTGTTTTACTGTGTCTATCCTTCATGGTTTTTTGTGCAGTATTACTTTTTGAGATTTATATATTTAAATGTTATTTATGTGTTGTATTATGCATTTAGTCATTTAGTCATCTCCGACTCTTTTGCAACTCCAGTGGACTGTAGCGCCTGAGGCTGTGTCCATGGCGTTTCCCAGGCAAGAAGACTGTTGTGGGTTGGCCATTTCCTTCTCAAGGGGACCTTCCCAACCCAGAGATCAAACCTGTGTCTTCTTCATTACATGATGAATTTTTATTTTCACTGCTGTGCCATCAGGGAAGCCCTATATGTTATATAAAGCATTTAAATTTCATGGACATAAATGTTATAAAATAAATATGTATTTTCTTCTGTGTAGTACTGTATGAATGTGTCAGTTTATACTCCAGTTGAGGACTTAGAAGTTTTTCAGTTTTAGAAACTTTGCTGCAAGTAAAGTTCTTATATTTGTGTATGTCCGTGTGGAAGATTCTCTTGGGAGGTACTGTCTACTGCAGTAGCAAGTCGATGTTTGAATTAATTAAGATTTAGTAAATTTAATTCCTTAGTTAAACTAGCCACATTTTAAGTGCTCAGAAACCATATGTAGCTAGCAGCTAAATGTACTGGGTATTGTAGATACAAAATTTATCCCTTTTTCCAGAAAGCTCTGTATAACAGCACTGACTCAGATTTATATTTATTCCACCTGTGTGTGGAATTGTCATTCATGCGCATCTTATACTTTACTAGATATTGCTGAATTGTTCTTGCCATCAGCATCTGAGCATTCCCTTTCTCAACTGTCATGCTAAGAATTGGTGTCAGTAGAAATTTTTAATTTATTTTTACTTTGATAGGTGTGAATGTATCTCAATGTGGTTTTCACTGACATTTAAAAAATGTCTGGTGAAGTTGAGCATGTTTTCCTACAAGTTTATTTGCCTATTTTGTGATTGCCTGTTAGTGTCATTTGCTCACTTTTTTTTTCCTGCTGTGATATTTTAAGTGGCTAATTTATAGTTTTTTATATTTTATGGATACTAACTCTTTGATTGTATTCATTTACATATTTCTGTGCCCTGTGTGTGACTTATCTTTGTGGTGTCTTTTGTTTCATGTAAGTTTTGTAATTTGATGTTAACTAAATTTATCTATCTTTTTCTTGTATACTTTATGCTCTTTTGCTTTAAGAAATTTCCTCTACCTCCAAGTCAAAGAGTTTCTGTATGTGCCCTACAGAGTTTGATCTTTCATCCAATTGAATATAAGTTTTGTGTATGGCGTGAGGTAGAGTTTGACACTGCATTTTTCATAAATGGATAACCAGTTATTTTGGTATAATTTTTTGAACAGTCCAGTGTCATATATTGAGTTTTTTGTATATGTGTGAGTCTGTTTCTGGGTTTTAATTATGTTTCATTCTTATCCCTACATTTTTGAAGAATTGAAAAAAATGGATAACATTTTGAAAGTCAGACATTTTCAAGTGGTAGGTTATATTTTTTTAAATTAACTTTCACTTTTATTTTCTTTTGAAATACAACTTTTTTTGTTTTCTTTTGGTATGCAACTGAATCACTCACTCCCAGTTTTATAAATTGGGTTTGTGGTTTGGCCATAATATGAAAAAAAAGAAAAAGAAATATGCATCTTGTGAGTAGTAATTAAGCAAATGGGTTTTGGAGTCTTACAGCCTGTCCAATAATTTGTGATCTTGGGTCGTGAATGGGATACTCAGAGTAGTAATTTTACTAAACTCTTTGTGATGATGACCTGCATTAAGCACTAAGTGCCTGGCAAAGGTGAAGGGCATTCTAAACAGTTGTTCCAAAAGTAACAAGACAGTTGTTGAGAGAGGAATGACAGGAGACTTAAGACAACATGGATGTACATAGGAATAAAGGAATGGATTTTGTACAAAGGAATGGATTTTGAAATAATTATTAAATACAGAAAGACAGTAGGAGACTTGCCCGTGTTCCTTTAGCTGTGAAGGAAGTGGAAAGACAGTGGATCTCAGACAGTGACCAGTGCAGGGCACTAGGTGGTGCCATTAGTCTAGACTGTTTACTTGATGTCACTGGAGGCTGAACAGCCTCAGGGTAAAAGAACGTCAGGAATCCGACTCATTGGGCATGAGTTTGAGTGATGAGTTGGTGATGGATAGGGAGGCCTGGTGTGCTGCAGTCCGTGGGGTCGCAAAGAGTCGGACGTGACTGAGCGACTGAACTGAACTAAAGGTGTGAATTGTTTTTTTTAAGAGTACCTTTCAAAGTAATGTGATAGTTCTTGGTTTTCTTCTCAAGTGATCATTGTGAAAATGTTTCTGTTTTGAAGTAGTTTGTTACTTTTTAAATAGTTTATTTGATGGACAATCCATTTTTCTTTCCAATTTTAAATTAAAGATTATATATAAAAATGTATTTCTATTTAGAACTCAAGGTGAAACTAGATAACAAGTTTTCATTTGAGAGGATAAAGTCAGAAGGAACTTGGTGTTAAGTTTTAGTGACCTTACCTCAGATCGGATTATGACTCCATTAAACTTTCTAAAGTACTGAAAATAATTTAATTGCTGTTAATTTTTTTTAAAGATGCCTGTTAATTTCCTTTAAGATTCCAAATTGAGAATAATTAAATGCATTATTTGGCTTTTATGAATGATATATACCACTTTTTATTGATATGTACATTGAACAAGCGGCAGAAACCTCTAATTTAGACAGGCTTAAGCAAATGGAAATTTATTGGGTCACATAATTAAAAAGATATGACATGGCCGATTTCAGGTAAAGCTTGATCCAGTGGCTTAAATAACATCTTTGGGTCCTCTCCAACTGTTAACTGTGTTTCTCTTGGTTTTAGCTTCTTTTGCAAGGCTCTCATCTCCTGGAGGTAGGGTAGGCCCCAGTAGGTTTATATCCTTTTCATTTTTTTTTTTTTTATTTGCATCTAATCTCTCCAAGAAGAGTTACGGCATTAAATCATGTTAGGTCTGTTTGGCTAGTCTTGAGCTGCCTGTCTACTCCTGCAACTGGGGGTAGAATTAGCTCTCCTGGAAATTTAGAGATTAAGAGTTTCGGAGGGGTAGTTTCTTAAAAGCAGATTTGAAGGTTGTTACGGGAATAAAGAATGGTTATAAAAATGATAGTCATTCCTTTAAGAAAGTTGACTTAAAACTGCTTTCATTCTTTTGATTGTATTTTGCTAGTTTGTTTTGACTTTAATTCTGTTTGTGCTATATCTTAGTTGTGCAACTTCTCAGAATCCATTTTGTCGTTGGCACGGGGAATATGACACCTATTGCTTTAGTTATTGTGATGACGAAATACAGTGATAAGTGTGGATTACTTAGCTGAATGCCTGGCATATATTAGATATTTTAGAAATGTTAGTTCACCTCTAAGCATGGCCTAAGCCAGAAACTTTTGGGTTTAATCAACACTTGTATTAGTCTGTAATCAGTAAATATTACAAGTGTAGTAACTTTTATTGATAAATTTCTAAACTCAATGTAATTTATTGATTAGCACTTTCAGTGATTAAAATGGTAATTGATAGACACTGTCCTAGTCATGACTTACCTGTATCTTTATATTCTGTTGAATGTATAGATTTAGCTCATGAAGACTTTTGTAATTAATCTATGCTGGGAAATATAAATTATCTTTAAAGACAGCAATAAATGTAGTTAAATTATGATAAATGGTTTTATTGTTTGGGGAAATAATATAAACTGTTCCATGTGTTTGAAGAATAGAAAGAAGTTGGCAACAAGAGAGAAAGATGAATGATTATGGTTTAAACTTGTTTTTTAATTAAGGTGCTTCATTGCTGTGTACAGTATTCAGAAATGTATTTTTAAATGTAACACTAATTTTTCAACTACCATTAATCTTTATTTGAAAATATTACTTACATTTATCATAATATTTTTTCACCAACCTTAACTTTTATAATCCATTTAGGTTAACTAGTGTGTAGTCTCAAGAAAAGAACCTTCATAATGGTTTTTAAACTATTTAAACATTAGCTATTCGGTAACCTACATTTCTAGCAATATACATAAAACTCTCAATAGTGCTGATGTAGAATTAATTATGTTCTTTGTAATATAGCACAGTACTGGTATCTTTTGTTCGGTATTGATAGCAAATATAAAAATATTTAACTGTATAAAATTTTGTAACCAAAAATAAAGCCACATCAGACCAAAAGATATTGAAAACTCATGTGGCCCATCTTTTATTGTTGGTTATTGTGTTCATTATTGTTTGTTTTAATTGCAATTTATTTTTTAAAACACTGTATTATGTATACATAAAAGCAATTAAAAAACAAAATGCTAATGAGAGATATCAATTTGATGGTAATTAAAAGTATAGAAAGTTTTTTAAATTGAAAATGGTGAAAAATTGATTTGTACAATAACAGAAATTATTTTGAAGGCAAAGTTGGTGATTAAATATGTGAAAAGTATTATTCCTTTGTCACAGTGAGTTCTTGCTTCTTGGTTATATTTCTTGATATTTTATTGTATCAGAAATTAACATGAAGACATTTAAAATTTTTATTTAAACATTTAAAGATAGCTGTAATAAACCCATTATATATTAATATAAGTAATATATAAGTAACATGTTTTCTAAAACAGAAAATAATATAAAAAGATTGATTTTGTTTTACATTTTTGCTAATTTTTTTAACGTCTGAATTAGTAGAAGCAGGTGGATTCTTACTGTCTGTGTTCAGTCTGTTGCAGTATATTGTTTTGATTGAAGTATATGAATGAAATAGGGCCTTATACCAAGATTATAGCATGTATAGCTAGTTAAGAGTGTATAATAGAAGTAGCAAGAACAAATTAATTAATCTGTGAAAATGTCCATGCCAACATCCTAGATCTATTACCGTAAAAAACAAACTTCTCAAAGCAAAATGGAACACAAACATATAATCATTTATTTCATTAGCTAACCAGAGTGATATCATTGTTATGTAGCCTATGAAAAACTTTGCTATATAATCATGCAAGAATAGATTATAAAATGAAAATAATTTTGCATGTGGATTCTCTGAAAGAATTGTTAGGGTCCCTTGTGGTCCATGGACCATATGTTGAGAACTCCTAGCCTATATACTTGAAAACAATCACTGTGAGGCATTGGTAGAAATTCTTTTTAATTTATAGTAAAGTTTGAGAGTTAATATCAGATGTCTATTGATCTTAAACTTATGTTTAAAGACCAGGAGTTTGAGAATTTTAAGTCTTAACACAGTGTGTAAAGCTGCTGATCAGATTTGTAGCAGCCAGGAATAGTATAGTCCTTTAGGGTTAAGGCTCTTTAAATTTATTTGATACTCAGTTAAATGGCAAGGTAGCTCTTGTGGATGTTATAGCTGCTAAAATGTTTCTTAGGATACTTGTGCAGATATCATCAAGAAGAGAGAAATTATTTCATGACTAATTTTTATGTGAACAGACCAGGACTATTTTGGAGAAAGATGCAAATAAAATACATGGGTGAACAAGTTAGGAATAGAGGATAACAATGTATTTTTTTATTTGACAGGACTCATATAGGGACTGGTCATGTGTGATTGAGAAACAGAGGGGATTTAACTTACTTACATGCAGTGAAAAAAGTGAAGTTGCTCAGTCGTGCCTGACTCAGCGTACCAGGCTCCTCCATCTATGGGATTTTCCAGGCAAGAGTACTGGAGTGGGTTGCTGTTGGCTTCTATATAGAGAACTTTCTTAGTATAACTTATATTCACCCCAATATCAAGTTGTGGGGGATTTTGATACCTTCCAGTTGGCCGTTGTTCAGCTGAGGCATGGAGACAAAACACATGTTGGTTAGTATCTTGCAGTAACTGTAATTTCTAATGTTGGAAATTTTAGCTCTAATACGACGTATTAAACAATTTAAACATTCATATTTTCTTGCTTAAAGACAAAGTATTTCTGTTCTACATTTTTATCAAGTATGTTTTAAGGCAGTTTTCTTTTATGTATATCATTTGTTTTCTTAATAGTTAGTGTTTATCAAAACCGATTACTTGTTATGACAGAGCTACTTGGCATTGTCCTGAAAGCTTCCCTTTGATATGTCCAAATAAATACATGCTTTTCCTGAGTGGAACTCAACTACACTGTAAATCCATTGATACTAAATTATTTGTGAAGAATTAACATGCAGGGAAGCCTTAATTATTCAGAATACACTTATGTTATGAAGTGTAGATGATTTGTTTACTATCTTTAATGTAACTCAGTCAAAATATATGTAGATTTTTGCATAAAAGGGAAGTGTTGCTAATATCTTTTACATTACTTAATGTTACATATAAAATTAATTTTCCTTGTTAAGAGATGTGAGAAATTTTTTCATTCTTTATTTCTGTTTCTTCTCTTCAGTTTCTGTGAAAATGTAGATTTGATCTTTTTATAATACAAGGAGAGTAGAACAAATGTGGCAAGCAGCATTGGTTTCTGGGAAGGTCTGAAAGTGCCAGCCCATCAGCTTTCAGTCACAAGTATTTATATAATTCTTTACCAATTAGCAGCAGATTAAGTGGCAGGAAGAATGGTTGATCCTGACAGAGACACTTTGAGTGTAACTTGCCTCATGTAACCCACTCCAGTGTTCTTGTCTGGAAAATCCCATGGACAGAGGAGGAGCCTGGTGAGCTCCAATCCATGGGGTCGCAAAGACACAACTGAGAGACTAACACTTAACCTCATGTAAAAGCGCTCTTGCTCACAATGCTTCAAGGACGCCGATCTTAGTCTTATTTCTTGAACAGCTGCTGATTCCTATATCCGGACTTTGCATATGTTTCCTTTTTCTGGAATACTCTTCTGTATAGTTCTTTTGGGTTTCTTTCAGTTCTCAGTTTAAATTACATTTCTCTGTGCACTTCCCAATATCTGAAGTAACTTTGTTTTCTTGTTTATTATCTGTCTAGAATATAAGCTCCTTGAAGGCAGGATCTCTGCCCAATTGACTTCTATATCCTGCTCCTAGGAGTGGCTGGTACATAGTAGGACCTTAAATATTGTTGTATGAAGGAAGATTATATTTAAGGGATTTAAGATGAAATCATTTAAAAATGCCTTTCTCATTATAATTTAAAAGGTATTGTTATAAATGCTTAATCTTATAACCCCCAAGTAGTGATATTTTACTGCTTCTTGTTGTGATGAATAAATTATAAGTCATCCTGTGTTTAATTCTAGTTGGATTTGGTGGAAATGTATTCCACTTTCAGAAGTTTGCTGTTAGATCATTTGGTCAACTATTCCCATGTAATTACTTAGTCCATTTACAGCCTTTCCCAACAATTTACAAATAAACTTAGGTCAGCGGGGCCTCCTGTTGCTCCTCTACCCGTGTGCAGTTTCAGTCTGCCCGCAGTTGATAGTGTACCTTCTGTAAGGGCTTTATAGTGCAGATCTCCGCTTGTGCTTTCACCTTAAGCAAGCACACACATATAATTAGAAGTAGAAAAGAGAAGAAAGGAGTAAAGTGGAAGAGAGGAGAGGATTTTGAGAATGGATGAAATGGGTTCCTAAGTGGAAGTGTGGTGGACATAGAGTTGTGCAGCCCACATCCTTCAAGGAAGAATTACTAGGGGAGAGAGGAAGGTAATCAGAAAGCTTTCAGCTATCAGCTTGTTCAAGGTCAGCTTCTGGTACAGAGAATCTCCTGCCTAAGGTTCAAACCTTTCCAGGGCAGTTCTCATCCTGCACCTGACCCAGGCAGAGGTGTAAAAGCCCAGCCTTTTTGTTCACACTGAGAAAACCCAGACAAGTAACTACTTCCAGAGATCCTTGCCAGGTTGCCTGAGGCTTTGTGAGGTCTGTATTGTCATTTGACTTCTGCCTTGCAATTCTGCTTTCCCCTCCTTCCTTTCACAGGAATCATCTCTAGTAAACATCTTTCATTCCAAACTCTTTCAGTGTCTGGTTTTAGAGAATTTAGTTGTAACAGGGAGGTCTATGGGTGTCGTCCTTGAATTTTTCATAAAATTTATGCAAATTTGTGTGTGTGTGCAGGTATGTGTGTGTGTGTGTGTGTGTGTGTATCATTCTGAGAGGGTCTACAGCTTTCATTCTATTTTTAAAGCTAGATTGAAAGCTACAGGTCATTTTTTATCCAAGAATTAGAAGGAAAGGCTTTCGTTTTAGTTTTTGGTGTTCAGGTTCAGACTAAATATTGTGAACTTCTAATTTTGGCTAACAACTGAGCCAGAGCTTTGTTGACTGGGGAGCTTTCTCCAGTATAGCACCCTGGCAGAAGCCACTGGATCTTGTTCTCATCTGCTGCTGCAGTGGCTCTTAGAAGCTCGGGAAAAGTGATGGCCCATGTTAACTGAAGTCGGTATGTTAGAGCTGCTGTTTATCAAGAATGTAATAAGGAAGTGCAATAGTGAGGGGGTACCAGCATCATAGTGAAGCTTCCCGTGGCTATTTACTGTAGATGGAAGCTGATGGTGGTGGTTGTGTCCAGTTGCTCAGTCGTGTCCAGCTCTTTGCAACCCCATGGACTGCAACACACCAAGCTTCCCTGTTCTTCACCATCTCCTGGAGCTTGCCCAAACCCATGTCCATTGAGTCGGTGAGGCCACCCAACCATCTCATCCTCTGTCGTCCCCTTCTCCTCCTGCCTTCATTCTTTCCCAGCATCAGGGTCTTTTCTAATGAGTTGGCTTTTTGCATCAGGTGGGCAAAATAGATACTTTTATAAAACTGGACTCTAGTCGTGAAGGAGATGATGAGATCCTGGAATAGTAAAGCCTCGGGAGCAGTACTTAACTACAAGGAATGTATATTAGTTTTCTGTTGCTTCCATACAAATTGACACAAATATAGCAGCTTAAAGCAACACCCGTTTATTATTTCATAGTTCTGTGAGTCAGAAGTAGGTAGGATGTGTCACACTGAACTGCTTCTCGGTTCAGTTTTCACCAGACGCAAATCAAAATATTGGCAGGACTGCATCCTTTCTAGGGACTCTAGGGATGAATGCTTCCATGCTCATTCAGGATGTTGACTGAGTTCAGTTACTTAGAGTTGTAGGGCTGGGGTCCCATTTGCTTGCTTGCTCTTGGCCACAAACTTGTATCTGCTTAATCTCTGTTGTTTCTGTAGTTATATATATGTGTATTTTCTCTCTTTTTTTTGTGTGTGTGTGTGTATTTTCTAAATTGATCTTTATCTTACCTTTGCTTTCTGTTTCCTTAATTTGTAGTCTTTATTTCCTTCCTTTTGGTTATCTATTGTTGCTTTCCTAATATCGTAATATGAACTAAGAGTTTGTTCATGTAAACACTTGGCTCATTAATTTACAGATTTTTTTGCTAAGACTTTCAATCAAGCTATATGGTTTTTCTCAGAACACTTTTTGTGTGGTATCATGTAGACTTTGATAGTGTTTTAACTATCATTCATCTATAAGTATTTTAAATTTCCCTTAGCAATTTCTTTTTTACTCTTTAATTGGAAATTCTTTTTACAAATTTGAAATATGGACTTAAAAGAAGTTATATGTTTGTTTTTTAATTCCAAATTGTAGTTAGAAAGTTATGTATGATATTTGCTCTTAGAAATTTTTGTAATTTATCTTACGTATACATTTACTCAGTATACAATTACTTTTGTAATTTTTTACGTGTACTTGATATGTACTCTCTAATTGTTGGATGAAAAAAATCCATGTGTTCCATACGTCATTGTATTATCCACTCATGTGTGTATGTGCTTGCCTGATCAATAATGTAGAAAGGTGTGTAGAAATCTGTTGCAATATAAGATTAGTAAATTTCTTTTTCAGATTATTTTTATTTAATGTATGTTGCTCATTTTATTAGATGCATATACTTTTAGAATTACTGTTCTTCCTTATAAACTTAGCTTTTAAAAAATCATTATTAATGACCCTTTCTGTCCTAATTGATGTCTTTTAAAGTTTATCTGATAACAGTT
>SJYQ01000714.1:362776-420038 GCA_006410935.1 Redunca redunca | reverse complement strand
ATCAGTATATCCTCTTCTTCCTTTCAGAACATTAGATGTCCTTATGCTTTTGATGTATCTTTTATAACAGCCATTAGTTGAACTTTTTCTTTACCTTAAAATCTTTCTCCTTTAGCATATATTTGTGACTTTTAAATTTGTGTTGCTTGTTTTTTTTTTCCTCTCTTCTTGCCTTAAAAAAAAAAAGTGTCTTTAACCTGGAGTCTCACTAACAGAGTTGTTAAACTTTTTTATTTTTTCCCTCAATCACTAAAAAAGGGTTTTCAGCCTACTTCTAATTTGTGTGTTTTTTATGAGTGAAGTTGAGACTCTTATTTCAAAACCATTTGCTTTTCTGTTTTACTATGTAACATTTTTTATATATTCTACACCACATTTCCTTTTTTGCTGAATTGTTGATCTTTTTAATGATTTCTGGGAGTTTTTTATATGTTAGAAACGATAAGTTGTGTAGATATGTGTTATAGACATTTTTACAAGATTATAATTTAGATTTTGTTTTGCTAATTTTATTTTATTGATCTTATTTCTTTTAAGACTTCTTAATTCAATATTTTACTATTAAGTATTTGATCGATTTGTTATTTATCCTCATATGTATGTGGGATGTGGACTCTACATTTTGATCAGTATATCCTTTTTTTTCATAGCTGGTTATTTAGTTGTTTCATGCTCTTCAGAACATTAGATGTCCTTATGCTTTATGATCTAATTGACATTTACTTATATTACAATGTTGTTGTTCAGTTGCTAAGTCATGTCTAGCTCTCTGTGACCCCATAGACTGCAGCATGTCAGGCTTTCCTGTCCTTTACCATCTCCCGGAGCTTGCTCAAACTCATATCCATTGAATCAGTGATGCCATCCAACTATCTCCTCTGTCATCCCTTTCTCTTCCTGCCTTCAGTCTTTCCCAGCATCAGGGTCTTTTCTAATGTTGCAGCTCTTTGCATCAGGTCACCAAAGTATTGGAGCTTCATTTTCAGCATCAGTCCTTTTAATGAATATTCAGGATTGGTTTTCTTTAGGATTGACTGGTTTGATCTCCTTGCAGTCCAAGGGACTCTCAAGTCTTCTCCAACACCACAGTTCAAAAGCGTCAATTCTCTGGCATTCTTTATGGTCCAACTCTTATATCCATACATGACTACTGGAAAAACTGTAGCTTTGATTATATGGACTTTTATATGTATTAATTTTTTAACCCATGTCCCTTACCACATTCTCTTATTGTTCATAAGTTTTCTACTGCTTTTTTCAATTTTTTAACTGTGCACCTTTTTAAAACTATGCAATAATATATCCAATATTTATAGCTCCAATTTCCTTCATTTTGTTAGTGATGTTGACTAGTATTCCAATATACTGGTAAATGGTGATGATGGACTTTCTTGTCTTATTTCTAACTTAGCAATTTAGAGTGGTATGTTGTGCATTTCATGGTACTCCTCCACCTTCAAAAAGTATATTTCCACAGACTCATTCAGTGAATTTCCATCAGTGAACTGTCTTGTCACATTTTGTGCTTTTCTTCCTACTGCATGACAGCTGCTTTTGACAGCTTACCATGTGTATTTATAGTTGTTCTATACCATCATTGATTACTCTAGCTTTTTCTTATTAATTTGTAGTACCTACTGACTCTATTAGAGCTTTTCCAGTGGCCTAGGGGGTAAAGAATCTGCCTGCAATGCAGGAGACACAGGAGATGTGAGCTTGACCCCTGGGTGGGAAAGATCCCCTAGAGAAGTAAGTGGCAATCCACTCCAGTATTCTTGCCTGGGAAATCGCATGAATAGAGGAGCCTGGCAGGTTACAGCCCACGGGGTCTCAAAGAGTCAGACATGACTGATCAACTAAGCACGCAGGCATGCACTGCCTATATTTGTCTCCTACTTTTACTAAAAATAAGGTGCTGTTTTCATTATCCTTGATGTTGCGTGATTTCCAATAGGAGGAAGAGAATGTTCCATGAACATTAAAGTTCTAGTCGGAAGTTTTTAACAGACTTGCGAGCATCCTTAATTAAACCACAGCTCCATTTTTCTTGTTCTCTGTATAGAATTGAAATATTTAGAGTTGTTGAGATTTGAGTACTTTTAGTCCTTTCTTGCAGTACTGGCTGTTGTATAACCAGCTACTTGAAGCAGACATTTTTGGTACAAAATATTCTAAATCTCAGCAGTGTATTTTTTGCCAAAATTGCCTTTGTATTTTCAAGGCAATGCTCCATTATCTTCTAGCTTTCAGTGTTGCTCTGATTAATTCTGATTCTTTATCCTTTGTTCAAAACACTTTTTTTTCCCCCTGCAAAAAAGCCTTTAGGCTTATTGTCCTTATAATGTCTTTGTATGAGTCTCTCTTTATCCATTTTGCTGGACACATTGGTGGTGGGATTCTTTTGATATGGATCTTGTCCTGGAATCTTTTCTCTTTTTTTTAACATTTGTATTTGTCTGTGCTGGGTCTTAGTTGCGGCATGTGGCATGTGGCAAGTTCGGGATCTTTAGTTGCTGCATGTGGAATCTAGTGCCCTGACCAGGGACAGAACCTAGGCCGCCTGCATTGGGAGCACAGAGTCTTGGCCACTAGACCACCAGGGAAGTCCCTTTCTTGGAGTTCTGAAAAATGTTCTTTAATCGTTTGTATGATTTCTTCCTATTTGTCGTTCTTCTCTTCATGGGTAGGGAACCCAGTTATTGGGATATTGGACATCTTCGATAGATCCTCTAAATTTTCTCTTCTAATTTAAAATTTCATTCTCCCTTTTTGAGGAATTTTGGTTTTTACTGTCATATTTTTAATTTCAGAGGATTCTTATTCTGATACATTTTTTTTTTAGTAGCATCTGTTCATGTCTCATGGATGCAGTATCTTATCTTTCTAAGGATTTTAATAAGATAGGTTTCATATCAAGGTTTTTTTCTAATGTATGTCTCCCTTTCTTCCAAGTTTGTGATTAACTTTGTTTTGACTTCTGTCTTTCACAGCAGAGAGTTTCAGATGTCTTGTAATATTAACCTCTTTGCTTAAGAGTGGAAAATGGAAAGATAATAACTGCTTGGATAAGAGTTGATCACTCTTAAATGATCTGCTGTGCTGTTTTGTAGCAGAACTCCATTTGATGTTAATCAGATTATTTCTTATACTAGGTCAGTTATAGGAAGGCTTTTTTCCCCAACTTCCTGATTCTGGAGCGAAGAAGGAGAAGAAAATTAGATGTCCGAAAGTTCAGTGTATCAACTTTTGGTTAATCCTCCTTATGTTTTCAGTATAGTTTTATAGCACTCTTATCCGTTTTAGAAAATGGACCTCTAGTCTTCCGCATGGCCGAGAAAAAAGGACATTTGCCCTGATATATAAAGTACAGGGAGGGATCTTAAGCAGACTTTACGCACTAGCTTCACTCCCATTCGTAGAGGTTCCCAGTGCTGTCTAGTTTGATGCCTTTGGGGAGTATGGCAGTGTAAATTTGATAACCCTCAGTTTCCTTCTACCTTTTTCCCCTCCTATTTGATCTAACTTCCTTGGGTCTGTTGAGTTCCTTGGGTCCATTCTTTTTTATAGTGTCCAAAGTTTTGCCACATTTTGTTTCCTTTTCTGGAATTTTTGTCCTTGAGAATAGTTTTAGTGGCATTCAGAATGAATCAGAAGTTTATCTAAGTATACAGTTCCTTTTTCTTTTGCCTGAATGTATGAAACATGTTTTGAATTGCTGCTTTTTCTTATTTTGGTCTCTTAATTTAGATGAAAAACTATTGCATTATATAGTTTTCTAGTGAGACATTCAGTTATCAGAATTGAGAATTTTAAGAGGTATATAAAAGGATTTTCCACATTGTTACATATAATGTTCATTTGAAGTATGTAAAGGAAATAATGACAATTGTGTATTATAGGTAATATATGAAAATAGTGTAATTTGATTCTTCACATTTTATGGAGTTCACTTGATACTTCAGTTTTTATCACTTATCAAAGGCCCATGTACTTTCTGGGAGACTAAATTCTTCTTTACCTTCAGTGACTGAATTTGAATTAGTCTAAGCTAATCATCGTTATTTCATTCCTTTTGATTGATTTAATAATGACTGGCCAATGACACTTGAAATTTATTTGGGAGGTTTTTCTTTTCTTATTTTTGTGATACATAAGAAAGAGAGCCAGTCTTTCTCCTTTGGACCTTAGATAAAATGATACTTACAACTATTGCAGCTATCTTGGGCCATTAAAAGACAAAAGTCATCACGCTGAGGATGGCGTGGAGAAAACATGAAAACAACCTACGCCAGTGATGATGATGTTGAGTCATAAATTACCTAGCCCAGGAGCACTGCTCTAGTTCTGGTACTTTTTATGTGAGATGATTACTCTTCTAATTGTCTTTAAAAATAATCAAACTAACCATTATACTTAGCGAGTTAGAAAAAAGAATCCTAAGTAAATAAACATTCTAAAATTCAAATTACATAAATGTTAAAACTGCAGGTTTCTGAGAAGTTAGGAGGTTCCCCCCCCCAACTAAAACAAGCCGAATTGGGAATTTATATTGTATTCTTTCATTATTACTATTTTTGCCCATAGCTTGTGCGACTCTGACATTTTAGTTGTTTGGTAAAACTGGTAATTTTATTCTTTTGTTTTGGTGTGACTCAGGTTGACATGACATTTTAATAAATCTGGCTCCTAGGACTGATTAAAGGAACAACTTATTTGTTGAAATATGTACATTTTTCTTCATGAAATTTTAAAAAAAATTTGTGATTTGCCTTGCCAAAGCTTTGGGATTCTATGTTTTTGATACTGGTGTTACATTTTTAATTAATATTTAAATGCAAAAGGTGACAGTCTAAAGGATTGTTTTGTTAGTGACTTATCCTTAAAAGCAAGTGGCATTTGGTTTTATTTTACAATAGAATTTAATCCTACATGTTTTTTGTTAAAGTAATGTTACCAAAAAATCTCTTATTGAACTATTTGTGGTGAGCTTTTTAAGGATGTTTAAGATTTCACATGCAGTTTAACTGATCACAGATGAAGTTGTAAATTAATACCTCATGAGTGTATTTGACTGCAGGGCATTGTTTGTGAATCAAAACTCCTTTGTTCCTGTAAACTGTGAAAGAGGTTTAAGCATATGGATTAAAATTGCATGGTGATACCAATGTACTTATGAAAAGACACTGTAGTTGGATCATTTAAAATGTACTAAAATATTATGAATAGCCATAAATTGTAATAAGTACCTTAAAGCTTTTAAGGGTCGTAAGATTTAGTTTTATTCCTTTGTTGGATTTTACCACCTTAATAATAAATTGCTTTGTTGTTTTTAAAGCTGAGCTTTGTGCTAAGTCACTTCAGTCATGTCTGACTCTTTGTGACCCCATGGACTGTGGCCTGCCAGGCTCCTCTGTCCATGAGGGTTCTCTAGGCAAGAATACTGGAGTAGTTTGCCATTTCCTCCTCCAGGGGATCTTCCCGACTCAAGAATTGAACCTGGGTCTCTATGTCTCGTGCATTGGCAGGTGGGTTCTGTACCACTAGTGCCACCTAGGAAGCCCCTTTTAAAGCTGTACAGTGAAAAGAATAACCTTTGATACAGTATGGTGGTAAGAACAGCTGAAGTTTCTTAGAAAACATGTAGTTTTACAAAAGTGTTCACGGCTTTATCAAATAAACACGGCAAGTTTTTTCTTCTTTTCATTTAAGCCATAGTCTTAATAAAACCTGTAGAATGAATAATTGTTCATTGATATTTTCTAGTATAAGATTATTAAGTAAGCATTTTTAGTGTAAAGTCACTTTTTTTTTTGCTCTATTTTTGTTTTACAATATATGTTAGCCACCTGATGTAGAATGAACTTTTCTGGTTGTGACAAATGGTCAAGTATCTATTGAAAAAAAATCAGAAAGTAGGGACTTCTTCTAGAAGGCAGTGATAGGTTAGAGGAAGCAGGAAGAAGCTTTATTTAACATTTTAAGTGAATAACGCAAACACTAGATCTTACTAGAAAAGATGGTTGGGAAGCTTTTGGGGTTCTGATCTGCATCACCTTTTTAGACTCCTTCATTCTTTGAAGACGTTGGTATCTGTTTTACAAATATTCTCTTTCTTACTGTCTTCTTAGTTCTCATGTGTGTGAGTAGCAGTCATCACACTTCATTAAACTCCTCTGTTATAACTACCTTTATGTTCATTTCACTTGAGCAACCCTCTTTTCACATTCTGAACCTGCTCCATCCCCAGAACTGTTTTAACAAAATAATCTGTGTCTTCCTTTTTAGCTTCTTCATATTTTCACCTTATTCTCTTTATCTAGCCTGAGTGGCAGGGACCGTTATTTCAACTACCTCTTACCATTATCTTCAACTTTGTTCCCTTTGACCAAGCCAATATCTAAACCTTGGTTAATTTAATTTTATGCCTTGTTTTTCAACTTTTTTTTTTTAAATCACAATTAACTTATTTTGTCATACTAGACATTTTCAGCCATCTTTGATCCTACTGCTTAAGCCTTCATAAGCAAGTTATTCACTAGTTGTTGTTAGCAAGTTGTTCAACACTAGCAAACTGTTCTTATTGCCATCTGAAATGGATCTAAGATTTCTCCTTCTCTGCTCCTTTCATGTTTATCGCCCATATCGTCTCTTGGATTAAGCACTGTAGCCCTATCATCTCTGGTTTTATTTCTGCAGTGGTTCTTGCTTTCTACTTTTTCTCTCTCAGCAGTATATGAGGGATTAGATACTCATCTAACCCTTTCCCCCTAAATTATGAGTCACCCGTCAGTTGTTGTTTTGTTGTTTAGTTGCTAAGTTATGCCCGACTCTTTGGGACCCCATGGACTGTGGCCCACCAGGCTCCTCTGTCCATGGGATTTCCCAGGCAAGAGTACTGGAGTGGGTTGCCATTTCCTTCTTCAGGGGATCTTTCTGAGCCAGGGATCTCCTGCATTGGCAGGGAGATTCTCTGTGGCAGAGCCACCAAGGAGGCCGTCCCTTGAGTAGTAATTCTCGTTTGAGGTGCCAAATCCTCTATGTCTCGGTAGCATGTGTATTCAATTTTGAAAACACCCTAACAGTGGTTCTCTTCTTCTGAGGTCCTAAAGTGTCTATTGCAGGAATTCCTTCATTCCATTATCTGTAGTGCTACAGGAACTGTCTTTTTGAAACATGGATTTGTTTGTTTGGTTGGTTTGGTTTTTTTGGAGCTGCACTATAGCTTGTGGAATCTTAGTTCCCCAACCAGGGATTGAACCCAGGCTCCAGCAGTGAAAGCTCTGAGTCCTAACCACTGGACTGCCAGGGAACTCCCTGAAACATAGATTTAATTCACTTTACAAATGTACAGTCACTTTTTTTTTTTTGGCCATACAATATTAGTTGCTGGAGTAAGGCTAAGATGCTTGCCTTTGAAATAAATATTAATGTCACAGTACATCTATCATTTAGTGAAACTTTTATTAAGTGCCAGCTACTTCTTGAACTTGTCTTTCTAATAGTCCTTCAGTGTAGATATTGTTAGTCACTCTGTAGATGAGCAAACTTGAGACCCAGTGAATTCTGAGTAATAAACAAGTGATAAATGTTATGCTAAGTACTTGAAAAGTTACCTCTGAGAGCTTTGAGGTGGGATATCTAGTTTAAAAGGATTAGAAGATTAATGATTAAGATTGACTGCAGTAGAAATGATGATGTTAGTATGAAGTTAGACAAAGAAACTGATAAATAGGAAGGTGTGTGTGTGGCATGGTTGTATTGTGAACAGCCTTTGCAAAAAACATGCAGAGACTTGAGAAAGCATTTTATGGACACACCACAATATGACTGAAACATAGGACATGAGTGAGGGACCTGAGAGTGAGTTAGCAGATAAAAGATGTTAAATGCAGCCTGGTTTATATGTGTTTAAATACCCTGCTAAAACGTTTAGATTTGTTGTTAGTAGGTGATGGGAATAATTTTAAATAGGGGAGTTAATTGATTAAACAGTGTGAGAATGGATTGAAGGAAGGCCTTTCTGCAATCGTAAAGACATGTCAGACTTTTGAAATATCCTGAATACTAAATAAGGAGGCCCTACATGTCCCAGTGAGATTGAAGGGAATAGAGGTGGGATTTAAAGCCTGTTTGCAAGCTGAAACCAACAGATTTTATGTAAACAGTGAGAGGAGTGATTTCTCAGGTTGTGTTCGGTGTGGGAGAGCGGTTGTGTCAGTCTGAGATAAAGCATGTTAATAATATATAGTGAGTAATGTAGACATGCTTAAGGCATTAATAGGCTCTGAATAAATATTTGTGTAAGCTGCTTCCTAAATAGCCTTCTAGTTTTTTTATTGGAGTGCATTCTTTAAACATCTGAACAACTGTGACCATTGAGACCCTTTCATTTATCGAGCCTTAACTAAATATCTAGGGCCCAGGGATACCGTGGTTCCTGTGGGCTGTGGGAGCTACAATAGAAGTTCTGGGATTGTCCATCTAATTGAATTGCTTGAATTTAAACAGCTTATGAACTTCAGTTTTCACTTTCTCCAACACTGAAAACAGACTTTTTTTACTAGTGATCATATAAATCAATATTGTGGTTAAAAAAAACAGTGACCGTAATATATAGAAGCAAACTTTTAAAACTTCACTATAAAGACATTTACCTGAAGGTCTCATTGTTTTTCTTTTTTTACCAAAATTTAGACATTATTAAAATACAGTGAAGATGAGCTGTATTAACATCTGTCTCCTTAGATATGTCTAGAATGGAACCTTGATAACGAGTGTAGTAGAAAGTAGGATCTAAAATGGGCAACAGTGTTACTTCACTTTTCTTTATTAATATTCATAGAAGTTAGTTGGCCTTAAACTGTTTAAGAGATTGCAAGCAATGTTTTATAAGCATCACAAGTGACGAGGGGGAGGGGGAGTACTTTGAAAATTATGTCAATATGTAGAAAATGAAAATATCAGAATGAACCAGTTTACACTTCGTTGTTGAAGTGAGTCCTAACGTAGTGGATTAATTTCTGGATTAAACTTTATTACAACTCAAACATGCTTTACACACGTACATACACAGATACACACTCATTCTCCCTCTCTCTCAATACATGTACATTCACTGAAGTCTTATAGCTACTTTTTTATGACACTCTGCTTGGAGAAGGCAATGGCAGCTCACTCCAGTACTCTTGCCTGGAAAATCCCATGGACAGAGAAGCCTGGTCGGCTGAAGTCCATGGGGTCGCTAGGAGTCGGACTCGACTGAGCGACTTCACTTTCACTTTTCACTGTCATGCACTGAAGAAGGAAATGGCAACCCATTCCAGTGTTCTTGCCTGGAAAATCCCAGGGACGGGGGAGCCTGGTGGGTTGCCATCTGTGGGGTCGCACAGAGTCAGACACGACTGAAGCGACTTAGCAGCAGCAGCAGCTTTACACATAGTAGGCATTTGATAAAGACTTGTTGAATTGAACTAAATAAACACTATTTGTGAAAGCTATGTGAAGATTAAGCCTAAGTAAAGATGTCTATTGGACCATCATGAAAGTTAAAATTATGTAAAACATACTCTTAGTCAAATAGTAATTGTTCTGACTGTTGAGAATTTGGAAAATACATAAAAATACACAAAAATATAAAAATCATCAGTAATTCCACCATGAATAGAGTACTTTTGTTACCATTTTGTATTTTCTTTCAACTAATTTTTCTGTGAAAATGGCACTATGAACTTCCAGTTAAAAAATAAATCATGGGGATGATATTTACAGTATGGGGAACATAGACAATAATAATATGTAACATAGCTGATATATAATATAGTAATAATATTATAAAAGATGGTAACTAAACTTACTGAAGTGATAATTTTTAATATATAAAAATGTTGAATCACTGTGTTGTGTATCAGGAATTAATGTAGTGTTGTAGGTCACTTGTACTGTAAAAAAACGAACAAGCAGAAAAAGAGATCAGATTTATTGCAGGTGGGTGTAGGAAGAGGATGTTGGGGAGGGGGAATTGGATGAAAATAGCCAAAAAGTGTAAACTTCTAGTAAGATAAATAAGTACTAAGGATATAATGTATAATATGATTAATATAATTAATACTGCTATATGTTACATATGGAAGTTATTAAGAGAGTATATCCTAAGAGTTTTTATCACAAGGAAAAATATTTTTTTAATTTGTATCTATATGAGAAGACAGTTACTAACTTGCTGTGATAATCATTTCATGATGTAGGTATGTCAATTCCTTATGCTATACACCTTAAATTTATACAGTGCTGTTTGTCATTTGTATCTCAGTAAAGCCGGGAGGGAAAAAATGGTACTACAGTTTTGAAAGAGATGAGTACTTAAGGGAAGTTACTGTCTACTTACTTTCTTACATTGGTGCTTTTCAAAAAAGTTGACTGAAGTTTTCTGCTGTAGTGAATTTTATTTTGATGCTTAAAAAAAAACCTCTCCCCTTCACCTAAAATAAAGGAAATAAAGTTCTCCTTCCTGGAAAAAGGAGACGAGATGGAATATATGTATGTCATCATACATGTGAAGATTGATGCATTTCTGTAAATATATGGGCAGTTAGTAGTTTACTCTTTCTTAATACTTTTATACTTTATTAGGGTTCTTGGCTCCATGTGACAGGAAACTTAACTAGCACTAGCTTAGTCTGGAAAAGGAACTTAGCAACTTAAGTCGCTAAAACTGCATACACACAAAAGTATATGGGTACAAGTTGGGCCTTAGGAATGACTAAATTTACAGACTCAAAAGCTGTCAGATTTTTCTTTCTTCAGTTTTCTCTGTCTCTGAGAGTTATCTTCAGGATTTTGCTTCAGTTTGTCAGACTTCTCTTTTCTTACTTTGACCTACTGTATATTATGGTCGTCTGCTAGCTTTCCTTCTTGTTTGTTTGAAAAGTTATCAGTACTGTTGATTAACTAGTAATTGCAGATACTGTTTTTACATTTTTATTTTATTTTATATGCAAAACAAATATCCAGAAAAATAATTTGGTTTCATAGTTTTTGTAAGATTTATGGTGTATTTCATTATTTGTCCTCAGAAGAGTAATTTCAAATGAAATAACCATGACTGGAATCTCATTTGTTTAATAGCTGAAAAAGCCTTTGAATTTACACTAGGGACCTGCTGATAAATTTTACTATTTGCGGCATTAGTATTCATATTCTGAGGTGTTAAAAGTGCTTTTATGAAAGAGGCTAACTGTTTTACTTAAAGAATGTCTTTTTTCTTTCTTTGGTAATTTGCAGTGTTTTCTCCATTTTTGCTGAATGCTTTTTCTAAAAAAGACACTTTACATTGTTTCCGGTCTTTCTTCTTGCTGATCAACTAAGGTGACCCTTTAAGGTTGCTCTTACAGACTAAGGAGAGGCACTGAATTTTCCAGTGCTGAAGAGGTTATATTTAGCTGTTGGTATTTCAAGTTGGAACACTTCATTCTACTTTGCCTTTAGTTAATGAGTCATCTGGAGAAAATGGGCGGCCTCTTGCTTTTAGGAAGAGTCTGTAGCAAATAATAATAATGAATTAAACGCTGTGGGAGATTTTCTGCCAAATTACAAACTTAAAATGGAAAATGTTTTGTAATACATTTTATTGTCCATATGTACGATATAAGCTAAAGAGTATACAAGCATTTTGCTCATTATTATCTTCAGCTGATAAAAATAAAAAATAATCCTGATGTTCCATATAACAGAAAGAAAGGTTTTTTTTTTTCCTCCTTTTTACCAAAGCATTATATAGATTATTATCAGTTACAGGCACGTGGGAAGCCAGATTAGCTCTGAAATTCTTTGATATACAGGATATATTACAGTGGTCAAACTTGAGTAATTGTTAGTAATTGAGGAAACTATTGTGATTATTGATGTACTGTTTTTTTTTTTTTTGGTCTTCTTATATCTGCTTAGCTTTTTCCACATTTAAAAATTGTGGTAAATGCATATGATATACAATTTGCCATCTTAGCCATTTTTAAGTGTACAGTGGTATTGAATATAGTTGTTCAGTCATTACCACCATCCATTTCTTTTCATCTTATAAAGTTGAGTCTCTGTGCCCATTAAACAATAACTCCTGGTTTTCCCTTTCCCTAGCCTTTGGCAACTACCATTCTACTTTTTGACTCTATGGTTTTGATTACCTCTAAGTACCTCATAGAAATGGAATCATATAGTATATATATTTTTATGACTGGCTTCTTTCTTGTTCTTGAGATTAATTACATTGTAGTATGTATCAGAATGATAGTCCATTATGCTTATATTTCACATTTTGCTTATGCATTATCTATTGATGGACACTTGAATTACCTCCACATTTTAGCTTTTATAGATAATGATGCTATGAAAATGGATGTGCAAATATCTTTTTGGTATCAGTTGTTTTGGTCATAAAGACAGAACAAAAAATACATACCCAGAAGTAGAATTGATGAATCATATTGTAATTTTGCTTTTATTTTTTGTGGAATCCTATACTGTTTTCCACAGTGTCTGTACCATTTTACATTCCCACCAACAAGTATCCAAGGGCTCCAGCTTCTCCCTGTTCTGGTCAAACAGTTATTCTTTTCTTTTTTTTTGATGGTAGCTTTCTTAATAATACTATTTCCTAAAATAGTAAGTTTGAGGTAGTATAATTCTGATTTGCATTTATCTAATGATAGTGATGTTGAACATCTTTTTTTGTGCTTTTTGGTCTTTTTTTTTTTTTTGAGAAGCATTTATTCAGGGCCTTTGCCCATTTTTGAATCATGGTGTTTGGTTTTCCTTGGAGTTATGTGTAAATTCTAGATCTTAATCCTTTATCAGATATATGAGTTGCAAATATTTCTTCCCATTTTGTGGGTTGTCTTTTTCTTCTGTTGATATTTTCTTTTGATGCACAAAAGTTTTTCACTTTCATGAAGTCTATTTTTTCTTGTTGTTGCCTGTTCTTTCAGTGTCATATCCAAGAAGTCATTGCCTAATCTACTATCATAAAAGTTTTGCCCTGTGTTTTCTTCTAAGAGTTCACAGTTTTAGTTCTTAAATTTAGGTCTTTGATCAATTTTGAGTTAATTACATATATAGAGAGACTTAGATGAATGTCCAACTTCATTGTGTTGCATGTAGATATCCATTTTTCCTAGCACAGTTGGTTGAAAAGACTGTTCTTTTGTTCATTAAATGATGTGGGTATCCTTGTCAAAAATCATTTGACCATATATGCAAGAATTCATTTCTGGACTGTTTATTGTATTCCATTGGTCTATATTTCTGTCTTTAAGCCAGTTCACACTATTTGATTATTGTAGTTTTGTGGAAGTTTTGAAATCAGGAAATACATGTCCTTTATCTTTGTTCTTTTCAAGACTGTTTTGGCTATTTGGTTTCACTTATCCCACATGAATTTTTAAGGTATATTTATTTCTGAAAAAAAGGTCATTAGGATTTTTGATAATGTGCTAAATTTTTATAGTTTTCTTTGTTACCTCATATTTGGTTTAGTATGACAGCTTTGCAATATTAGAAACTCCTTGAGAGATTAGCAAAGGATATGGAAGATACCGATTCTAATTTTGGTTACCTTTATGCTATACCTGTCGTGATATTTGCATACTTTAATTTTTCTCATCTGTGGAATATTTTGTTTCTCATGACTTTTCTTGCAGGAGTGAAAGGAGATAGCATGGGATAAAGCAGAGCTTATCTTTTGGTTCTGCCTTAGTAAAGCCTGCATTTGGGTTCTTTATATGTACAACCCTGTACATGGCTGTCAAGCTATAGGACAGTTTCTATCTGAAAAGAAACTGGAAAAATGGCAACTGCTGTAAAGTCTTTATACTTTTTTGTGGATCTCATGGATCATTTCTTTGCAGTGAAGTAGAATGTCTTGTGGCATAGCTCATATCCTAAACTCAACATATCCAAAATCAAACTCTTAATCTTTCTCCAAAACCTATTCCACCTATAGCCTTCTTTTGTTCACTGTTTGACAACTTTATCCTGGTTTTTTGGGCTGCATTATTCTTGATTCTTCTCTTTTTCTGATGGCACATAACCAATCCTTCACAAATCTTATTGGACCGCTTTGAAATACATCCTGAGTCTAGTCACTTTTTAACCGTTGATACCACAATTGTCATATGTCCCTTGCTTTATGCCACCATCATTCTTTGCCTTGGTTATTGCAGTAGCCTCTATCATTGTTGCTTTTTCTACCGTTCTCACCTTCATTATATTCTTAGCAGGGCAGACGAGTTGAATTTTTAAAAATATTTAAGTCAGATCATGATGCTCTGATAAAAAGTAAGCTATAGAAATCAAAAAGAAAGGATACTATAGTTTGTAGGTGAAATGACTCTGTTTTTGTAAAACTCAAAAAATACCAACAAACAAATATTTAGAAACATTTACTTGGTAGGAATTTACTTAGTGGAGGTGATGGAATTTCAGTTGAGCTATTTGAAATCCTAAAATATGATGCTGTGAAAGTGCTACATTCAATATGCCAGCAAATTTGAAAAACTCAGCAGTGGCCACGGGACTGGAAAAGGTCAGTTTTCATTCCAATCCCAAAGAAAGGCAATGCCAAAGAATGCTCAAACTACCGCACAATTGCACTCATCTCACACGCTAGTAAAGTAATGCTCAAAATTCTCCAAGCCAGGCTTCAGCAGTACGTGAACCGTGAACTTCCAGATGTTCAAGCTGGTTTTAGAAAAGGCAGAGGAACCAGAGATCAAACTGCCAATATCTGTTGGATCATTGAAAAAGCAAGAGTTCCAGAAAAACATCTGTTTCTGCTTTATGACTATGCCAAAGCCTTTGACTGTGTGGATCACAACAAACAGTGGAAAATTCTTTAAGAGATGGGAATACCAGACCAGCTGACCTGCCTCCTGAGAAATCTGTATGCAGGTCAGGAAGCGATAGTTAGAACTGGACATGGAACAACAGACTGGTTCCAAATAGGGAAAGGAGTACATCAAGGCTGTATATTGTCACTCTGCTTATTCAACTTCTATGCGGAGTACATCATGAGAAACACTGGACTGGATGAAGCCCAAGCTGGAATCAAGATTGCCAGGAGAAATATCAGTAACTTCAGATATGCATATGACACCACCTTTACAGCAGAAAGCAAAGAACTGAAGAGCCTCTTGGTGAAATTGAAAGAGGAGAGTTGTTGGCTTAAAGCTCAGCATTCAGAAAATGAAGATCATAGCATCCAGTCTCATCACTTCATGGCAAATAGATGAGGAAACAGTGGAAGCAGTGACAGATTTTTATTTTGGGAGGCTCCAAAAATCACTGCAGATGGTGACTGCAGCTATTAAAAGACGCTTGCTCCTTGGAAGAAAAGTTATGACCAACCTAGACAGCATACTAAAAAGCAGAGATGTTTCTTTGCCAACAAAGATCCATCTAGTTGAGGCTATGGTTTTTCCAGTAGTCATGTATGGATGTGAGAGTTGAACTATAAAGAAAGCTGAGTGCTGAAGAATTGATGCTTTTGAACTGTGGTGTTGGAGAAGACTCTTGAGAGTCCCTTGGACTGCAGGGCTATCCAACAGGTCCATCCCAAAGGAAATCAGTCCTGAATATTCATTTGAAGGACTGATGTTGAAGCTGAAACTCCAATACTTTGGCCACTTGATGTGAAGAGCTGACTCATCTGAAAAGCCCCTGATGGTGGGAAATGTTGAAGGGAGGAGGAGAAGGGGACAACAGAGGATGAGATGATTGGATGGCATCACTGACTCAATGGATATGAGTTTGAATAAACTCTGGGAGCTGATGATGGACAGGGAAGCGTGGAGTGCTGCAGCACATGGGATCGCAAACAGTTGTACATGACTGAGTAACTGAACGGAACTTGGTAAGGGATTATAGAATTAATACACAAAACCATTTTTTATACTTTTCTCTATACAAAGAACCATAAATGATTAATTGGTATTTTAGTTGCTAAGCTGTCTCAGATTCTTTGTGACCCCATGGACTGTAGCCCATCAAGCTCCTCTGTCCATGGGATTATCCTCTCAAGAATACTGGAGTGGTTTGCTGTTTCCTCCTCCAGGGGATCTTCCTGACCCAGGGATCAAATTTGTATCCTACTTGGCAGGTAGGTTCTTTACCTCTGAGGCACCTGGGAAACTCCAAATGATAAATTAGCAGCAACATAAACAGAATACAGCTACATACCAAGAGACCAGCACAAGTGGAGGTTCTTCCCTAGTAGCTCAGATTGTAGAGACTAGGACAAGTGGGGTTTATTCTGAAATGAAAGGGTCATTCAGAATTAGGGAATCTTTGAATAGGGTTTACCATGCTTTTTCCCTGGCTGCTTCCCAGAGGTCATTGTTATTTGCTCATCAGCTCCAGACCAGCTAATCTAATGAACCCTGCTATCTGGTGGCTGAGCCAAACCTTGTCAAATGAAGTCTGATCCTTTACATGTTTTTCCTTCCCCTCGAATACCATATGGGCATTCTTATATCTTTTAGTTACTGTTTTATCATAGTTAATTCTTTATGTTAAAATTCCCCTGTTTAATCTGCTGTGGTTTTAATCTTTTTAGTGAATCAAACTAATGAACCATATTAGTAGATTTTTGGAGAAATTTTATATATTTTTTTCATAGATGCCAAAAATGCATTTGCAAAACTCAACATTTATTCTTCTTTTCTAACTTTTTGTGAATTGAAATATAACACACATAGAAAAGTGTACAAATCATGTGTCCAGCTAAAGGAATTATCTGAGTAAACATACTTGGTTTAACTGCCATCCAGTTCTAGAAATAGAACTTGGCTAGCAGCCTGGAAGCACTCCTGTCCCGGCTCTTTGTTCCCGAAAACTGTCCACTGTCCTGACTTATAACACAGAGATTAGCTTTGCTGTTTTTGAACTTTAAATAAATGGAATCATACAGTGTGTATTTTTTTTTTCTCATACCTTTCTGGCTCGTCTTTGTGTGATTTATCCACATCAATTCTGGTAGTACTGCTTCATTCATTTTCTTTTCTATGTGCTATTCCACTGTATAAATCAATCTCAATTTACTTTTGTATTCTACTGTTGATAAAAATTTGTGTTGTTTCTAGTTTGGCTCTGTTATAAATAATGCTAGTTTGGCTCTGTTATAAATAATACTAATAAAACATTCTTGTATATATCTTCTAGCGTTAATGTGTGCACATATCTTTTGGAATTATGTGTAGCATTGGGTCACTGAATATGCTTGTCTTAATTTTTACTAGATACTGACAAAAAGATTTCCAAAGTTTTGTATTTCCATCAGCAGGACTGAGAATTCTAGTTTTTCCACTGTTATTTTCAGTCTTTAAAATTTTTGTTTTAGCCAGAGGGTAGTATAAGTAGTGGTATTTCATTACTGTTTTAATTGTATTTCTTTGACCATAATCAATAAGTTGTTGAGCATTTTCTTATTTTCTTATTTACTGTTTGTGTGTATACTTGTTTGTGAACTGCATGTTTAAGGTCTTTTCCCAGTTTTCATTGGGTGTTTAATAATATTGATTGATTCATAGGAATGTTGTATATATTTATGTTATAGCCCTTTTTGGTTGGCAAATGCCTTCTGTGATTTTGAGACTTGCCTTTTCAGTCTTTAAAGGTATCTTTTTGTGAATAAATGTTCTTCATTTTAATGTGGATACTCCCTTTTGGTGTTCTTCTCTTTTTGTGCTCTGTGATTTTGACTACTGTCAGTGTTATTTCATTCTTAAATGTTCTGTAGCATTCAGTGATAATGATGTCTCAACTTGGAGTTTTCTTTGTGTGAATATTCCATTAAAAATAGATAAAGGACTTTTTATAGTTTTCTATCTATTCTTTTGCCACCTTTGGTAAGATTTGTGTTTATAAGTATTCATACATTTTGTCTAAGTAGTTAAATGTGTTGTTTATACAGCCCTTGTTCATAATGTCTTCCTGTGATCTCTTAATTTGTNTACTAACGCATATATATGGAATTTAGAAAGATGGGGATGATGACCCTGTATGCAAGACAACAAAAGAGACTCAGATCTATAGAGTGAACTGTTTGACTCTGGGGGAGAGAGGGAGGGAGAGGGTGGGATGAGGTGGGAGAATGGCATTGAAACATGTATACTATCATGTAAGAAACGAATCGCCAGTCGATGTCCTATGCAGGATGCAGGATGCTTGGGACTGGTGCAAGGAGAGGACCCAGAGAGATGGTATGGGGTGGGAGATGGGAGGGGATTCGTGTTTGGGAACGCATGTACACTCGTGGTGAATTCATGTCAATGTTTGGCAAAACCAATACAGTAATGTAAAGTGAACTAAAGTAAAAATAAAAATTTAAAAAAAAAAATAAATAAATAAATAAATATATGACAAAATGTTTGCCTAAAGTCAGAAGACAGTTCATGAACTGATCAAAATAATTGCCAATTAAGTCAGAGTCCAAGTCCAAGTTCTTTAATATGTTAAGAGCTTCTAGAAGTCAACATGAAAAGAGCAACAAGTAGATATTAATAATGAGCAATGTCTATGAGCAGATAATGGACAGAAAAGTTAATATCAGTGGCACTTAAACATATGAAAGGATGTTCATCCTCTCTCCTAAGGGGATTTCAAAGTAAATGTGTTGTGATAATTCTTACATAATTTATTGGCAAGGATATGGGAAATGGGCACTTATATGCTATGGTAGGATATAAATTGCCACAACCTTTTAAAGGAACAATTTACATTATTTAGCAAAATTTTAAATGCCCTTTGATTCTTATGTATCCATAAGTATATTTGTTCTCATATTACCTGCAAAAGCAAAAAGAAAAAAAAATCCTGGAAAAAAATCTGTTAGTATATGTTTATTCTACAGATTAGGTTGCAGCTATGCAGTGTAAAGCTGTGAAACCACTGAAAAGAGGTAGTTTGAAGGTGTTGGTTGTTAGGGAACAAACTCTGTGAAAGACTGTTTGCTGAAAAATGTATCTTGTTAAAGAGTTTGAGGGTCAAGTGTGGGTTTTTTTGGGTGCATAGGGAATTTCTGAATTGCCTAGCTGTGTGTCCTGTGTAAGGTAAATGCAGAGTGTTTGTTTTATGTCTATGGAATTGAATTGACTTCATCTGGTATTTATTTAACACAGGATATTCAGCATTTCTCTTAGTTATATTGTAATTTTTCACTCATATTGTAAATTCATTGAAAATAGATGATATGGACCATGTTACATGCTCTTTATGTGCTCCACGCTGCATAATACATTGAATGTTGTACAGACAGTATTTTGTGAATGCAAAATAGAATTAGTTCACACACAAACATTCATTTTTTTTTTTAAATTTTTATTTCAACTTTAGTTTACTTTACAGTACTGCATTGGTTTTGCCAAACATTGACATGAATTCACCACGAGTGTACATGCGTTCCCAAACATGAATCCCCTCCCACCTCCCACCCCATAACATCTCTCTGGGTCCTCCCCATGCACCAGCCCCAAGCATCCTGCAACATTCATTTCTTTTACAGTTTCCGAACCTGGTCATAGTTGCATATGTGGTAGATGGATAGGATAGTCATTATTTAATTTTCATGTTACAGAAGAGTGAGCTGAGCTCAAGTGAATAAATGATTTCTCTGAAGCAAGGATTGGTAAAGCTTGTGGACCACACCTGTCCCTTCACCTGTTTTTGTATGATCTATAAGCTAAGAATGGTTTTTAAATTTTTTAATGACTGAGGGGGAATTATATTATATGATAGGAAGCTTTTATGAAGTTCAAATTTTAGTGTCCATAATTAAAGTTTATTAAAAGAAATCATAAACATTTATTTATGTGTTTTCTGTGGCTGCCTTCCCACCGCTATGGCTGACTTGAATAGTTGCAGCAGAGATTCGATGTGGCATAAGCGTCATGCATATTGCTGTACCATAACATTTTATTATTTTGTAACTGTTGTATATCTCATTATGAAAAAACAAGGAGAAAAAAGGGGACTTTGAAACGTACAGTTTTAAGGGAGTGTGGACTGTGAATTATTTTATTAAATTAGATGATAAAGCATTGGGTTTATTATGTTCTATTAAAAGAGTATATAATATATGCTGCCCTTATCAGCCTAAGCATTACAGTATTCCAAGTGCAGGAAAGCAACTCTCATAAAAATTAGAAATTTGAAAAAATTTCATCATAGCAGATTTTTTTCCCCACAAGTATAAAAAAGGTGAAAATGAGCTGGCTCTCAAAGTAAGGTTTGGAGTGGCTCATTTGTTAGCTAGGCAAAGAGAGCTAGTAACCAATAGTGAGCTAATTTAATTAAACTGTGTTTTATTGCAGTAAAGAAATGTGTTCAGAAAAAATAAATTTGTTTAAGATTATTAGCCTTTTGATGACAATAATTGTGTTAAGAATTGAGGACATTGGTAGCAACATCAGTAGTCAAATTTAAAAAAGGATAATGATTTTGAGTGGTTTTCCTGACTTTTGATGAGTCAACAGATGTTTACTGACACTGTTTAGTTGTGTATTCAAAGAGGCAATGCTGAGTTTCAAGTGACTGAAGAATTAATTAGTCTCCCTGAGAAGTGTTTGTATAACAACTTTAGGCAAGATTATTTTCAATGAAGTTGACAACACTATTTCAGTGTAGTCTGAAGTAGAATCTAAAGATATGTTACAAGTGATGGTGATAAAAATATATGTGGAGCAGAAAAAAAGGTAGACTAATTTACAAAGTTTGTGAAAATGTAAAGTTTTTAAAGCCTATGGTTATTCTTTTTTTATGATTACAGAATTGTGGAAAACATTTGTATCTGCCATTTATTATTGAGCCAGAAATATAAATAGTGAACAAAATCTGATCTCATGAAGAAATGGTTCTAGTTTTTGTCAGAAGTTTGAGCTGTTTGACATAACCTAGCACCCATAAGTTTGATCATTGCAATTTTTTGAGCTCGCAGTCAAGATTAAAAATTTTCTAGACAGGAACACACTCCTTTTACTACTCTTGGAATATTGAATGGCTTGAACATTACCTTTTGCTTCAATCTTCATATTGCTTCTTACTGATTTAATTCATAATATTTCTAATTATGAGGCAAACCAACTCTTATATGTGAAACTTACACCATGGTAATCATTTGACAGCAACTAAGGTCCGTCTAGTCAAGGCTATTATGGTTTTTCCTGTGGTCATGTATGGATGTGAGAGTTGGACTGTGAAGAAGGCTGAGCGCCAAAGAATTGATGCTTTTGAACTGTNTAGTCTCCCTGAGAAGTGTTTGTATAACAACTTTAGGCAAGATTATTTTCAATGAAGTTGACAACACTATTTCAGTGTAGTCTGAAGTAGAATCTAAAGATATGTTACAAGTGATGGTGATAAAAATATATGTGGAGCAGAAAAAAAGGTAGACTAATTTACAAAGTTTGTGAAAATGTAAAGTTTTTAAAGCCTATGGTTATTCTTTTTTTATGATTACAGAATTGTGGAAAACATTTGTATCTGCCATTTATTATTGAGCCAGAAATATAAATAGTGAACAAAATCTGATCTCATGAAGAAATGGTTCTAGTTTTTGTCAGAAGTTTGAGCTGTTTGACATAACCTAGCACCCATAAGTTTGATCATTGCAATTTTTTGAGCTCGCAGTCAAGATTAAAAATTTTCTAGACAGGAACACACTCCTTTTACTACTCTTGGAATATTGAATGGCTTGAACATTACCTTTTGCTTCAATCTTCATATTGCTTCTTACTGATTTAATTCATAATATTTCTAATTATGAGGCAAACCAACTCTTATATGTGAAACTTACACCATGGTAATCATTTGACAGCAACTAAGGTCCGTCTAGTCAAGGCTATTATGGTTTTTCCTGTGGTCATGTATGGATGTGAGAGTTGGACTGTGAAGAAGGCTGAGCGCCAAAGAATTGATGCTTTTGAACTGTGATGTTGGAGAAGACTCTTGAGAGTCCCTTGGACTGCAAGGAGATCCAGCCAGTCCATTCTGAAGGAGATCGGCCCTGGGATTTCTTTGGAAGGAATGATGCTGAAGCTGAAACTCCAGTACTTTGGCCACCTCATGCGAAGAGTTGACTCACTGGAAAAGACTCTGATGCTGGGAGGGATTGGGGGCAGGAGGAGAAGGGGACGACAGAGGGTGAGATGGCTGGATGGCATCACTGACTCGATGGACGTGAGTCTGAGTGAACTCCGGGAGTTGGTGATGGACAGGGAGGCCTGGCGTGCGATTCATTGGGTCGCAAAGAGTCGGACACGACTGAGCGACTGAACTGAACTGAACTGAAGGCAGCTTGACCTGGAGAAGAGAATGGCAACGCACTTCTAGTCTTCTTGCCTGGAGAATTCTATGGATAGAGGAGCCTGGCAGACACACGGAAGCTTGAATCACAAGTAATGTCAGTTTGCTTTATATATGTCATTCTGTCAGAAGGTAAAGCAAGGAGTGATGTCTCCATTCACACAGACAGCAGACGTATTTTCCAGGCTGGAACTGTAGTTCCAGCATTATTCTTTAGACCTTGATGGAGGTGCAAAGAAGCTTCTTTATTTCAAAATCTTCTAACAGTGCGATTGAGGAACCTCTACCTAACCTTAAGTTAGAAGTGATTGATCTATAGTGACATGCTAAAAGGCAAATATCAAGAGACTTTTGTAATAGAATTCTATAAATCCCTTATAAGTGATGAATATACTCAATTAAAATCATATGCTTGTGGATTGATATCGGTATTTGGCAGTATATCTGTGTGAAAAGACATTTTCAATGTTGAAATATGTAAAATCTCATTATAGATCAGTGTTAGCAGATGAACATTTGCAATCATTTTTGATGATGGTGAACAGTAATTTTGAACACCCATTAAATGAAATGTTATTCCCCCCAAAAGAATTATGTTCTACTGCTAATAGTAGACTTGAATTGCCGAAAGTTTTTTGGAAATTTGTTCTCTCTCTTATTTTATAACTACCTCAATAATACTGTTATTATGTGTTTTTCTCTTTACAGAGAAAGTTTTCTGAAGCCACTCTGCTCCTGAAGGAAAAATATTTCTAGCTAGAAACTAGTTATGCATTGATTGTCCTTTATTCTCATTTTAGAGTTCTTGCCTTTAGAAAATATTAAAAATGTTGAAATTTGGGACAGTTTATTGCCTATTAATATAATTTCAATCTTTGAAACGTTGAAAATGAAATTCCCCTGTAAATTATGTCAGTAGAGGATGTCCTGTAGAGTATCTTGCAGCAAACGCCCTTCTCCTGTAGCAGCTGTCTAATTTTAGAATTCAAGGCTTTGCCTTCTTTACCTTTTATTGTTTGCTTTTGCTTCCAAATGACTGATGATGGGTATTCAAAATATTTTACTTCTGAAGTTTAGTATGTACTGAAAAGGATTTTTATTCTATGTTGTACTGAGTCCAGTGTTTTATCGTTGTTTTATTTTATTTATCTATTTTTGGCAGTTGACTTAAATAACAATATGGATACTTTCAAGTTAATAAGCTTTGTGGACAGTTTAATTTTAAATTCTGTGAGAAATACATATTTTAGGATCCCATATAAAATGCCTTGATGCATTCTATAATATATATTTTGGTAAATAATTGTTTATGAAACAGGCTTTTACATTAACAGCTTAACTTCAGGCAAAAGAAAAATGCACCTTCAGGATTTTAATAGAAATTAACCCATCTACTCCTTAGAATAATCTTCTGTGAGTTTATTGTTATCTCATGAGAGTTTCCATCTTTGACCAAAGGAAATATTTGTTATCTGAACCCTTCACCCAATATATTTGTTAGCAGTTACAAAGGATTATTGATAGTTACTTTCTGGTTGCTGATCCCTCTAAAATTAGTATATTCTCATATAAATAAGTCCTATATATTTTATAATTGAGCACTAGTGTTTGTTTTTAAAGTTTTCTTTTATGGAGCATTTTTGTCTCTTGGTACTTTGCTTCCAAATTATAGTTTCTTTTTTCTTTTCTCTCTCTCTCTCTTTTTAAAGTCTGTTTATATTCAGTGGGATTAAAAACACACTTCCACTGTTAGAGCAGATTTATCATCTCCCCTTCAGGCTGTTCTTTAACATGGAGCTCTTAAAATGAATATCTTAAGATATACCCCAGATGTTTTAAACTTCAGCAAACTTGTGGTTTTCTTTATTGGAATCTCTGTTTGTAGTACTCAGAAGATGAAAGAAAACATCTCCTCAGTCTCCAAACACTTTTCATACTGGTTTTAACGTCTTGTGCTGCAAAGGCATGCATAAGATGAAACTTCTATTACTGATAAAGTTTTAGAATCCTTCCTTTAAAATGTAATTATCAAACTGGGAATTGCATTAACAATCATGTAAAAAATAATATTGTCTGTTGTATGTGCTTTTCAATCAACACTGTTATGTGGTTAGTTTTTGCTTTTTAAAGCTGTAGCATTTAGAAGAGCTTGAGGATGTTTTGTTTCAAGTGTTTATCCAAAATGTTGGGAAGTTTGAATTTAAATTTTTTTAAATGATGTCAATCATTTAGTTCTTCCCACCCTCCCCCCGCCCCCCGAGGATAGCCAAATTGCATATCTGTACAAAATCAGCAACAAAAGTATTTCTCCAGTTATAAAAATAGTTGGTAACATTTATTGAGTGCTTACTGTATTCAAGGCAGTGGCATATTGCTCACATCATGACAAAGTAGCAATTTTTTGTACTAATTGAAAGATAATAAGGGGTTAATAAATGAGTACAGTAGTGTACTACATACAAACACACACACTTTTGTCATCTTAAACATGTTGTAAAGGAAGCAGGTAGGAGCACGTTTTCTGATCTTACTGTTTATAAATAATCAAATTTTTTTCTTACCAGGTGGCATCATATCTAAATATTAACCTAAAGTTTATGTCTTATACTTAAATTTCTCTTGTAACAATATTCTGCATTCTCATTTGTTTTAATTCTTTTGATTTAATTTTCCACCTCATGTCTAGGAGGTATCTGTGACGTAGGCAAAATTGCCATCAATGTTAAATTTTTTCTAAAAATATTTAAAAAAACTTAATTTTGTTAAAATGTGTACAAATTGGCAGTCTGTACCTTCTTAAAAATTCAACACCAGCAGCAGCAAAAAGACTCTTTTAAAAAATCCTTCCATAGCTCATCCATCCACTTATCCCCCCCCCTTTTTTTTTTGGTGCACATGCATGCGCGTGTGTGTGTACCCAGTATCTGTCAGGCACTATGTTTAAATACTGCAGAATGCAAAAACAGTCTCTAATACTATGCTTTACGCATGAGGAACTTAATCTCGGAGAATATAAATTACTTGCCCCATCTCAGACAATTAGATGAATATGAAATTAAAGCCAGATCTGTCTATACCAGAGCCTTTGCTTAAGGAATCTGTCTATCTTGATCACTTGCTATGTAAAATCATAGTTTGACCATATTGGTATCAAGTCTTTTGTGTTCTTGGTAAGGAATTTCAACTATGCTAAATTGATATCTGCCCTACCCCTTTCTTCCTTCCTTTTAAATACTGATATTCCATCTGGTTCCACCCTCTAGGTTCTTCTCATTTGTCTAGGCATAGATATCTTTGGATTTTTTTAGCTTCTTAAACCTATAGGAATGTGTCTTTAATCAAATTTGGGAAGTTTTAAGGTGCTATTTCTTCAAATTTTTTTCTGCACTGCATTTTTCTCTTCTTCTGATACTCTGATAGCGTAAGTGCTAAATCCTTTAGTATTATTTCATAGGTATATGAGTATTTACTCATTTTTAAAAATCATTTTTATCTTTATTGTTCAGACTGGATTGATTGGTCGATTGGTCTTCAGGTATACTGAGTTTTAATTTTTCTGTTGAGTCCATCTAGTGAATTTTAAATTTTCACTTATTGAATGTTTATTTGATCTTCTTTATATCTTTTATTTCTTTGATGAGTCGTTCCTTTTTTTCTAGATACTTCAAGAGTTCTAGCAATTTTTGTTTTCTGAAGTTCTCCTTTCTGGTCTCCTAGCCAGAGATCTGGGGCTTTATTTTCCCAGTTCTGCCTCAGACTCAGACTTGTCTTGGGCTAAGTAATAGGAAGATACAGAGAAAATATTCTCAGCTTGAACTTATATTCAAACTTACAGTTATTTGAACAATAAATTCTTAAACTCACATATTTCAAATTGTTCAGTTCTAAATGTTTACTCTTTTTTATAATTTTAATCCTCTTAAATTCTCCAGTGTTTCTAGTTTATGCATTCTTTCCTTTAATTCCTTGAAAATATTATAGTTACTATAAAGTCTCTTTTCTTATTTCCAGTATTTGAATCATTTTGAAACTTCTTTATTGTTTTTTTCATTTTTAGTTTTCAGTCAAATTATTTTGCTTCTTCGCATAACTATCAGTTGTTCATTGTTTGCTGTTCACTTTATATAAGAGCTGTTGATCCTTCAGATTGTATATTCTACCAGATTGTTCACCCGTTTTGTTTATGAGGCTGATGTGAAGTGAAGGGAGAGCTGATCACCTTAATAAAGTTAAGAATTAAATCTAGGTTAGAGTTGATTTTTGGTTTTAATAGATTTGGTCTACACTGTTTGCCTCTGTTTCTAGAGCTTGACTCTCTAAGACTCTTAATTCAGACCACTGGGGTCTTTGTCTCAGCTGTGGAACAGTCCACCAGAACTTCTCTCAGAGGTTTCTAGCTTAATTGTTTAGCTTTCTGCCCAGTACACATTGAAAATTTGACAAATATCTCAAGTAGGAGACTGACATTTAAAATATATATATATTTTCTAAAATTTGAGTATAGTTGATTTACAGTGTTAGGTTAGTTTCACCTCTGCAGCGCAGTGATTTATACATATATTCTTTCCCAAATTCTTTCCGCTTATAGGTTATTACAAAATGTTGAATATATTTCCCTGTGTTATACAGTAGGGCTTTTTGTTAGTTATCTATTATATGTAATAGTTTGTATATGATAATGCCAACCTCTCCCCTTTGCCTTTTGGTAACCCTAAATTTGTTTTCTGTGTCTGTGAGTCTATTTCTCTTTTGTAAATAAGTTCATTTGTATCTTTTTTTTTTTTAGATTTCATATAAAAGAATAGCATATGATATTTTTCCATCTGGCATACTTCACTTAGTATGATAATCTTTAGGTATATCCATGTTACTGCAAATAACCTTATTTCATTCTTTTTCATGGCTGTGTAATATTCCATTGTGTATTATATATAACCTTTTTGAATTAAAGTTTTCTCCAGAATTATGCCCAGGAATGGGATTGTAGTATTGTATAGTAACTCTATTTTGAGTTTTTTCAGGAACTTCCATGCTGTTCTCCATAATGGCTGTACCAGTTTACATTAGGAAACTGACATTTTGTTTTAGACTGTAAGTTTCCAATTTTATCACTTTAGTACGATGTAATGAATAAAATTATCCAACTTTTTTTTTTTAATTCCCCTCCCTTTCATCCCCATACCATTGTTCTGCTAAACCCAAAGTTCGAATTTTCAGTTTGAAGATAGAACCAGGATAGGCACATATCCTCTCCTGCTTCCCAGTAGAAGAGTGTCTATCTTTAGTTTTTATTCTCCACTCTTCCTGTGGAGTTCATTTCTTGCCTAACATATCTTTAGTTCCTTTGCTCTTGGCCTTTGTTTTGGAAGCACTGCCAGACTGGGCAGACTTTCTGGTTTTCAGGTGATTTTGGTTAACCTCCTTCATTTGCATTTCATTTTCAGAATTCAGCAAGTGGGTTATGGGACAAACCAGCTATATGTTTGTGGTTCCTGAATTGTCAAATTTTGTCTCTCTAGCCTAAAGCTGGTGAGTACAAATTTGGACAGGTCAGACAAACAGCTGCTGGTTCTGGCCAACTCTTTGAACAGTTCTCACCTCCATAGAAATTTATGCATTTGGTGATTATTGCTTCCAAAGATCTCTTGTACCTTTAATGATTTATAATATGTATGACTTTACTAGTTGTCAGTAGAAATGCTATTTATGACTCAGAATCAAAATTTCTATGTGTTATATTTTGATAAGAAATCTGAATGTTTGAGTGTTTTTTATAAATGACATGTTTTAAAGTTGGATAGAGAAAAATGATTAATTTGTTGCTTAAATACTGTCCATATCCATATCTGTTACATATGTTTATGGAGTGTTTGTATTAAAGAAACTAAGGGCCCATTATAAACCATGTATTCTGTGATAGAAATAACAAAGCAGTAATGGAGTGAAAAAGTATAGTTTGTGTTTTGGAACTTCCTGTGGACATATGGGTAACACTCTTAAGTTTATCAGGAGACTGTCTCATTTTGAGAAACACTATCTTACAGTATTTCTCTTTCTTATATATAACTTTTTCTTGTAGAGTTTAAAAGTAAATGTCAAACAGTTTTACTATTTAGAGAAACTTGTACATTGGTTTAGTGAAGTTTCCTTGTATATTTTCATAAGGAGGGGATACCTAATGTGTATGCTGTGCATCTGTATTTAGGGATAATTCATTTTATCTTAATCATCTACACTTACATACAAAGTACTTTTCAACAGTTATTTCACGTGCAGACATCTTCATTCATCTTCAGAGTTATAAATGGGAATAATTAAAACTTTTAAACGTTTTAGAATTGAATAAAGACTTATCTAAGCAATGCATGCTTAAAACTGCTTTCTTATCAAGGAAAATAAAATTAGAGGTTAGAGAAATACCTTTAAATTACGATCCTCATGAGCTAATAGCTTAACCCTGGTTTTGAATGACTGTTACTTTTTCCATCTTTTAAAAATATGCTTAAATATAAACACATGTGGGAAATGTTCTTTTGGCTTTTATCAAACTGACATTTAAGTGAATTTTTTTGAACCTCACTAAACATTTGTGGTAAAAGATTTCAAAGCTTTGAATCTTTCTATTGGCCTATGGATTTTTCCCCACTGTGTTATTCTATTAACATTTGGTCTTAATAAGTATAACCTGTTTAGAATTAGTGACTTTTTTCATTTATTATTTGTTTAGATGAGAAGTTTAGGAAAAGAACTTCATCAGAACCCTGCTTGGCAGTTATGAATGCTTTCTTAAGGAAGTTAAATATTTTGAGTTTTACTGTAAAGATTTTGGATGTATCTTATCCTTCATATGTCTTCTTTACGAAGTTTTCAAAATTTTTGATATTTGGTTTCTATGCTGTGATGTTAGCACAATGTGAGGTCTTCTTTATCTTCTGAGCTCACTCTCTTTTTTCTTCCAAGACTGGGATAAAAGAGACTTTACTTTAGTTGCTGTTGAAGTGGGAAGCAATTGCCCTAAGATAGAACTAGAAATTATAAAGAATGGTTTTGTGGATATTTTCCTGTTGATATTTCTTTTATTTTACTTACAAGAACTTTTTTGAGGAGGTTTAAGAATGATTGGTCCTAAGTTACAGGGTATAACCGTGAAATTTTCCTCATGATTTCAAGATGCATGCAGAAAATCCTTCTAAAGAGTCATAAAAAGAAAAAGAATGATAAGGGGAAAAAAAATGCAACAGTAGAGAAGAAATTAAGTTACAGAAATAGCTCCTTAAATGTTAATGTGTAATTTTTCTGTTCTTAGTTTCAAGCTAATAAGGTATTTTATTCTAAATTATCTTATTTTTACTTTATATGATTTTAATGTTTTCTTAATTTTTGGATGGATCTCCTAGTCCTGAGTCTGCCACTTACTAAGAGAAATTAATAAAAAATAATTTAACTGGACTTGGAGGATAATGAAAGTGAATTTCCTTGGTCTTCTTAAAACAAGGCACTTAAATAGAATCACATAACCTGCAATTGAGTATTTCTAGGAGACAGATCATACTAAGAATTTAAATTTCTTATAAATACTGGAAGAAACATCAGGTTCCAATAGAGAGAGCTCTTAACTACTCCTGTATATCTTTACCTCTAGAGAAAAACATTGGAGGGTGGAGGACCTTAAAGAGCCTATGAAAAAGAAGGGAAAGATGTGGAGAACAGAGTTCAAGAGCAGATGCAGTCAATCCTGAAAAGGATATACTTCTCAGAGTTAATATTTATAATAAATGTTGAAGAGCATTTTTATAACAATAAGTATATCTTTGAAATGGTAGGTCAGTTAATGTTTAAGTCAGAAATGCTAAACAACGATTTAGCATCCTTAGTCACTAGCCTCACAATGATGTATTCAGACTTAGTGTAGGTTTCCAAACTTGTCAGGAATTAATGTTATGTAATATGAAAAATATCTAGATTGGTAAATCACTGTTTTCAGGAATGTCAGGAAATAAGTTCATATTTCTAAAGTGTTTCTTTAAAAGTCTCACATTTATGTCTTTGCCATTTGTCTTACCAGTTTACATCGCATGGTTGGGTAATTTGTTTAGGGTTAAAAAAGAGGTTTATTTGAAAGAAATTTCTTAACCTAAAAACTGAGTAAAGAGAATTAAAAATGCCCTACATTCTAAAACTTTCTTTGAATCTTAAAAATTTGAACTAGATTCTTGCCTGGAGAATCCCATGGACATAGGGGCCTGGTGGGCTACAGTCTATGGGGTTGCAAAGAGTTGGACACGACTAAGCAACTAACACACATATTAAGCCTCAGATTATAAGGGATAAAACTTAGTTTATTATTCATATCCTTATGTGTGAGTCACCATCAGTAGAATTAAGAGTCTTATGATTGTTTTTTCTAAAGTATAGTATATATACGTTGTTTTATTATCATCCTCTGACAAATACTATTCTCCTTAACCTTTACACTCCTGATTTTCACTTTTGTGTGGTCATTATTCTTTATTCTTGATTGCTAAATTTTCTGAGTTAGACTCTGCTTGTGTTTATTTCTTAAAACTCATTGAAAAATCATTCAGTGTTTGTTCCTCATTCCAACTTTGTAAAGTGGATACTAGTTGGAAATTTAATGAAATGAACAGTTTACTATAATAATAAGCAGCAAAACTTAGATACTATCTTCAAGGTAGCACCATATTTCTCTTCCATTAAACTTTTCAGTTATTGACTTCTCCATAGTCTCATCTGACCATTTTGTAGTTGTTGTTTTTCAGTCACTCAGTTATTTCTGACTTTTTGTGCCCCACGGACTACAGCACGCCAGGCTTCCCTGTCCTTCATCATTTTCCAGAGCTTTCCCAACCTTATGTCCCTTGAGTCAGTGATGCCATCTAGCCATCTCATCCTCTGTCATTCCCTTCTCCTCCTGCCTTCAATCTTTCCCAGCATCAGGGCCTTTTCTAATGAGTTGGCTCATCACATCAGGTGGCCAAAGTATTGGACTTTTAGCTTCAACATCAGTCCTTCCAGTGAATATTCAGGACTGATTTTTTTTTTAGGACTGACTGGTTGGATTGTCTTGCAGTCCAAGGGACTTTCAAGAGTCTTCTCCAACACCACAGTTCAAAAGCATCAATTGTTCGATGCTCAGCCTTCTTTATGGTCCAACTCTCACATCCGTACGTGACTACTGGAAAAACCATAGCTTTGACTAGATGGACTTTTATTGGCAAAGTAATGTCTCTGGTTTTTAATCTGCTGTCTAGGTTGGTCATAGCTTTTCTTCTCAGGAGCAAGCGTCCTTTAATTTCATGGCTTCAGTCACCCTCTGCAGTGATTTTGGAGCCCAAGAAAATAAAGTCTCTCACTGTTTCTATTGTTTCCCCATCTATTTGCCATGAAGTGATGGGACTGGATGCCATGATCTTCTGTTTTTGAATGTTGAGCTTGGAGCCAACTTTTTCACTCTCCTCTTTCACCTTCATCAACAGGCTCTTTAGTTCCTCTTCACTTTCTGCCATAAGGGTGGGTCATCTGTGTGTCTGAGATTATTGATATTTCTCAGGGCAATCTTGGCAGCCCTGCCAGCCATGTTGTAGTTAATATAGTAATTACTGTTTTTGGAAAGGTGAATCTCTTTGTAGTATACTCTCCTACATTCTTTTCCATTAATACTTGGCTTGACCTCAGTGCCAGAAGAGCTTTTCTGCTGAAGGATGGATTATATTTGGCTGACTCTGTTTACTTTGGCCATTCAGTCATTGCCCAGCTGTTCCAAAATTAGAAGCTCTTTGCTCCTGCTAGTGGCGTGCTTTTGATCATCAGTATTATTTTTATCAGAAGTCTGTGTTATCTTTTAATAGATTTAAAATTTTCATGGTTGATCATTTTCTTATGATAACTTTTCTGTGCACACTACCACTCTGAGGTATGGTTTAATATTAAACCAGGATTAAAAGACTAGTATTTAGTCACATCTCTGCCTGCCATGTTAGTATTTGAAGTCTTCTCTACTCTATTGTTTCTTTTACTTTTCTTCTCAAAAACAAAGCATAGATATATAGATAGCATATTTATGAAGTATTTAATAATATGTGATATGAGAGCTGAGAGTGTTACTTAAAATTTAAGTTCTCCTGTGCATCATCAGCTTGATACTATACAGAAGTATTAAAATTGTTTAGCAGTATATGGTATATTGCATTCTTCTTTTTTCCATAAAGTTAGTCTTTGAGAAATTCTGAATTATATCCCAGTGACATTAATTTTTATTTAAAATTTTCTTTAATGAAAATACTTTCATATGAAATGGATCAGCTGTTATTTCAATTCTTTTTTTTTTATTGAGGTGTTTGATACACTCACTCCATTCAGACAAAGAAGCTCAAAGAAAGGAAAAAGTAAGAATGTATCTATGAAGTACAGAAATAGACACATCCCTCCCTGTAGGAAAAAAAAATCACATTCTGAAATATATAGAAGTTCTCTATCAAATGTAAAGGTACCATAAACTGTTATTTCTAAGTAACCTAGAAAATATTTAGGGTTTTTATATAATTGATTATATCCCTATAAAATTTTAATCATGGTTTTGAGGCTTATTAATATCTTAGCTTAACTTTTTTGTTATTTCATTAAAGATATACAGTCCCTCTTTTCCTGGCATTTTCCACTGAGAGCATTTATAGTTTTGTTGTAGACAATGTGGAACTTTCATATAAAATCAGGAGATTTTGTATCAGCTACAAAATTAAGTAGGGAAAATGTGCCCAATCCATGCAAGAGATTAAAGAAAATAAATTTTTCCTCAGTGCAGTTAGTTCCCTAAACAGAAATCTTTCTAGGTTTGATAATCACATACTTAGGAGTTCCCTTTTTTCCATATGACTTTTCTTCTTTCCTGTATTTCATTTCTTAACACCATCCAACTGGTCATCCAAAGTAGAAGTCTCAGGATTGTTTTTCCCTCTGACACATCTTTCACTTCCAGTTATTTATCACATGCGCTGTCTTCAACTTCGGAAATGATTCCTTAGCTTGATCACTTCCCGCTAGCCCCTTGGCTCAGCATCTGACTTAGGAACTTTCCCAAAGGCTTGCGATATGCCTCTCTCTCTTTCTCCCTCTCTCTCTGTTCATTTTTTTTTTTCCTCAAAAGATGTGATTTTCCCTCTTCACTCTTTTAAAAAAATACTTTATTTATTTATCTGGCTGCACAGTTGTGGTGTGTGGGATCTAGTTCCCTAGGCCCCCTTGCACTGTGAGTGTGGAGTCTTAGCCCCTGGATCCCCAGGGAAGTCTCAGTCTGCCTCCCTTTAATCTGCCTTGTTCTTGGAGGAGAGCTATTATCATTTAAAAAAAAAAAACTACCTTTCACACTATCAGTAAATAGATTTTAATAATTCCTAGTTGCCTACTGAATAGTACTGAAGTGTATTAGTCTGGCAGAGAGAGTTTGCTTTCGTCAGTTTTTACTACTTTGAGTTTCACCTACATTTTAGTCTGTGTATAACTTATTTCCCTGAATATGTTAGAGTTTTGTTTTATCCTTAGCCCTGAATATTTTTTCTCCCATATCTGTCAAATTCCACTTCAGATATTACTCTTTCCCTGCCTCTTTCATTCAGAGCCACTCACTTCTCTGCTCTGTGTTTTGATTTGTATATAGTTCTATTTGTATTGTTGTCTGGAAAAACTGCTATTTTCTTCCATTATAAGATGAAGTAGATTTTTAAATGTTTTTGTTACAAACAGTTTGTATGCTTATTACACAATCAAAAAAAAGTATATAAGATCTATAATTGCTTCTACTTTGGAGTAAACCACTGTTAACACCTTGGTTGTAACCTTCCAGGTCCTTTTTAGTACATACATATATTGGGTAATTTTGCTTGCAGTATACACATACAGATTGTAATTTTCTTGGGTTATATTGTACATATATTTTGGTTACTTAATATTTCTCAATTGAAATATATGGAAAGTGTCAGTAGTATAAGTCTACTTTGAAGAAGTAGACTGAATGTCGAAGAATGTTAAACTATTTAGTAGAATCAGTGCAAGGAGATTCAACCAGTCCATCCTAAAGGAGATCAGTCCTGGGTGTCCATTGGAAGGACTGATGCTGAAGCTGAAACGCCAATACTTTGGCCACCTCATGTGAACAGTTGACTCTTTGGAAAAGAGCCTGATGCTGGGAGGGATTGGGGGCAGGACGAGAAGGGGACAACAGAGGATGAGATGGCTGGATGGCATCACCGACTAGATGCTCATGAGTTTGGGTGAACTCCGGGAGTTGGTGATGGACAGGGAGGCCTGGCGTGCTGCGATTCATGGGGTCGCAAAGAGTCAGACACGACAGAGCTACTGAACTGAACTGAACTGAGAATCAGTGCATACACCCAGTAAAAAGTCAAAATGAAAAATTAACCATTTTTGAAATGGATCTACCTTGTCATCTATCAGAATTCATCAGGATTTATCAGACCAAAATTTGGAATACTGCATACTGTAGTATGTAGGTATTTGTTGAAAAGAAATTGAAAAAAAAAGGAGCTAATAGTAGTACCCATGTTATAAACTTGTATTGAGCATTTTAAAAAATGATTTGGGTAAAATATTTAAAACAGTAGCTTCTGGCATGTAGTAAATATTACATAAATGTTAGGTATGGAACCTAACCCTAGAACCTCAGAGGATTCTAAGATCCTATATGTTTAATAAATAAAACATGTTTCTTTATTTCAGATATCACAGTGCTTTTAATATGCTGATATACAATATGAATCTTCAAGATGAGACTAGAATACACAGTTTCCTGTGCTTATTTGGTCTTGTAATCCATTTTCTCTAGAGCATCTTGAAAAGCTAGTGTTCTTTTTAAACCGCAGTCAGCTAGAAGGTAGCCTCTAGCCTTGAGGCTATAGATGTTCAAGTATAAATTAATAAAGTTAAATGAAATTTAGATTTTTATTTGAAATAAAACATCAGTCACACTGTCTACCTTCCAAGCTTTCGGTAGCTAGCTAGTGGCTGTCAGACTGGTTGCACAGATACAGAACTTTTCAGTGTTAACAGAAAGTTCTATTGGATGGTGCTGGGAGAATTGAGAACAAAAACAAAGTAAACAGTACAGACTGGCGTTGGTCTACTGTGATTTTAGTATCTGTACTAAATCTACCCCTCAGTTATTACCAAAATATTGTATCTGTTTGATTCTTTGTTGTTGGAAGGAAGAAATTCATGATGGAGCATATGAAACATAACTTAAGGAAAGATTCTTGAGAGAGTGAGAAAGGATGGTGTTACTGTGCAACAACAAACTGGGGTGGCCTTCAACAGAAATTTATTCTCTTAAAGTTCTTGGGAAGCAGAAGTCTGAAATCTAGGTGTTAGCATAGTTGCACTCCTACTGAAGAGCCTAGTGGAGAATCTTTTGTCTCTTCCAACATTTGATGGATGCTGGCATTCCTTGGCTTCCTTGGCTTTTGGCCACATTTGTCCAATCTCTGTCTCCATCTTCACCTCTGTCTTCTCATCTGTCCATTGTAAGAAGAACTGGCATTGGGATCCGAGACCAAGCTGGGTAATTCAAGAGGGAGGATTTTACCTCCTGAAGATCCCCAAATCTCTATCTCCTGCAAGACCCCCCACTTTTTTTTTTCCAAATAAGGTTACATTTACAGGTTCTGATGAAGGGAGGTATCTTTTTAGAGAAATTGGCTTTTGAAAGTGGAATGACCTCAGATAGAGCAGTTATCACTTAATGTTTATTTTGTCCACTCATTCTTCCTTTCTCTTCCAATCTCCAGTATCATTCTTAGCTGATACATAGTTTAGAAAGTAATTAGAAGAGAAGATTTCCTAGACTACCACAACTCCCACATATCTGCACCTGGGACTATGTACTTTTTCTTCTCTCCTGTAAGTATTCAGTTCATTTCAGTTCAGTCACTCAGTCGTGTCTTACTCTTTGTGACCCCATGAATTGCAGCACACCAGGCCTCCCTGTCCATCACCAACTCCGGAGTTCACTCAAACTCAACGTCCATCGAGTTGGTGATGCCATCCAGTCATCTCATCCTCTGTTATCCCCTTCTCCTCCTGCCCCCAATCCCTCCTAGCATCAGGGTCTTTTCCAATGAGTCAGCTGTTCACATGAGGTGGCCAAAGTATTGGAGTTTCAGCTTTAGCATCAGTCCTTCCAATAGATTAGTATTATTCCATTCAGTTCAGTTGTTCAGTCGTGTCCGACTCTTTGCAACCCTGTGGACTACAGCACGCCAGGCCTCCCTGTCCATTACTGACTCCCGGAGCTTGCTCAAACTTATGTCCATTGAGTCGGTGACGCCATCCAACCATCTCATCCTTTGACTTCCCTTTCCCCTCCTGCCTTCAATCTTACCCACCGTCAGAGTCTTTTCCAGTGAGTTGGTTCTTTGCATCAGGTGGCTGAATATTGGAGCTTAACCTCCAGCATCAGTTCTTCAAGGATTATTCAGGGTTGATTTCCTTTAGGTTTGATTTCCTTGCATTCCAAGGGACCCTGGAGCCTTCTCCAACACCACAGTTCAAAAGCATTAATTCTTTGGCACTTAGCCTTCTTTATGGTCCAAGTCTCACAACCATACATGACTGCTGAAAAAAACATAGCTTTGACTAGATTAACTTATGTCTTTAAAGTAATGTCTCTGCTTTTTAATATGCTATCTAGTTTGGTCATAGCTTTTCTTCCCAGGAGAAAGCATCTTTTAATTTCATGGCTGCAGTCATCATCTGCTGTGCTTTTGGAGTTCCCCAAAATAAAGGCTCTCACTGTTTGCATTGTCTCCCCATCTATTTGCCATGAAGTGATGGGACCGGATGCCATGATCTTTGTTTTCTGAATGTTGAGTTTTAAGCCAGCTTTTTCACTCTCCTCTTTCACTTTGATCAAGAGATTCTTTAGTTTCTCTTCACTTTCTACCATAAGGGTATTGTCATCTGCATATCTGAGTTATTGATATTTCTCTCTGCAATCTTGATTTCCGCTTGTGCTTCATCCAGCTGGCATTTCGCATGATGAACTCTGCACATGAGTTAAATAGTCAAGGTGACACTCTACAGCCTTGACGTACTCCTTTCCCTATTTGGAACCACTCTGTTCCATGTCCAGTTCTAACTGTTGCTTCTTGGCCTGCATACAAATTTCTCAGGAGACAGGTCAAAAGGTAAGGTAAGGTGAAGTCACTCATTCGTGTCCGACTCTTTGTGACCCCACGGACTGTAGCCTACAAGGCTCTTCCATCCATGGGATTTTCCAGGCAAGGGTACTGGAGTGGGTTGCCAGTTCCTTCTCCAGAGGATCTTCCCGACCCAGGGATCAAATGTAGTCTCCCTCATTGTAGGCAGACGCTTTACCATCTGAGCCACCAGGGAAGTCAGGAGACAGGTCAAGTGGTCTGGTATTCCCATCTCTAAGAATTTTCCACAGTTTGTTGTCATCCACACAGTCAAAGACTTTAGCGTAGTCAGTGAAGCAGAAGTAGATAGTTTTCTGGAATTCTCTTGCGTTTTCTATGATCCAGTGGATGTTGGCAATTGATACCTGGTTTCTCTGCCTTTTCTAAATCCAGCTTGAACATCTGGAAATTCTCGGTTCACATACTGTTGAAGCCTCGCTTGGAGAATTTTGAGCATTACTTTGCTGGTGTGTGAGATGAGTGCAATTGTACAGTTGTTTGGATATTCTTTGGCTTGCCTTTCTTTGGGATTGGAATGAAAACTGACCTTTTCCAGTCCTGTAGCCACTGCTGAGTTTTCCAAATTTTCTGGCATTTTGACTGCAGCACTTTAACACCATCATCTTTTAGGATATGAAATAGCTTAGCTGGAATTCTGTCACCTCCACTAGCTTTGTTTGTAATGATGCTTCCTAAGGCCCACTTGACTTGGCACTCCAGGATGTCTGACTCTAGATGAATGAGCACACCATCGTGGTTATCTGGGTCTTTAAGATCGTTTTTTTGTAAGTTGTTCTTAGTAGTATACAGATACTGTTATCAAAACTTTCTAGTGTGTGCTCCATCGTGTCTGATTCCTGCGACCGCCAGCCTCCTCTATCCATGGAATTTCCCAGGCTAGAATACTGGAGTGAGTTGCCATTTCTTACGCTATACGATCTTCCTCACCCAGGGATCAAACATGCGTCTCCTGTGTCTCCTGCATTGTCAGGTGGATTCTTTACCACCGAGCCACCTTGTCCACAGTTTGGGCTTTGCCAGTTGTATTTATTGACATCTCAGTGTTTTATAGATGTGGTTTGAAGGCAATTGGAATAATAGAAGTGGGTATAGTAACTCTGTTTTCCCTATTCCTAATGTAACCATCTCTATATTTATCCCTTTTTGTATTTTGAAGTTTTGTGAAAGGTTTCATTTGAGTAAAAAACCTCCTTCTGAGCTTTAAAATTTTAAAGTTGTGAAAATAGCACTGACTGGTATCTTTCTTGAAAACTGTATTCACATCCCAGTCTCTCTTCTTTGATATTCTGTAACCCTTGCTGTCTGTATTGCATACATTTTGTTTGTGGATAACTTGGTATTTTAAAATTTTCTCTTTTTTCATGCATATTCATCCTTGTCCCTCCAAAATATATAAGTCCTTTAAAATAAAGTTTATGCCTATGCCCTTTGGTTATCTCCCACAGCATCCAATATGTCAGAGATGTATAGTAGAGAATATTGACTTGTCATCTAGATTATTAAACACCATGTAATTTGAGACATTTTAATCAGTTTACTTAGCCCTTTGAGTGTAATACTAGGGATTTACATGCATCACCTTGTATGAAAAGTAGTATGTGTAGTTAGTATATATATCTTCCTTTATCAAATGCCAAAGTAATGAAGTATGAAAGCTTTAGATCATCTCTCTCTGCCTCTCTATTTGGCAGATACAGAAACTGTCACCAATCATTTTGCTAAGAATCATGAAACTCCATGTAGTTTTGTAATTCTTTAAGTTATAAAACAGTAGCCTTTATGATATTAAAAATTTTTGAACTTATTAGGACATACATTTGTAAGAATTTTAGAATATAACATTTAAAGTAGGAAAATATTAATTGCTNAATGAGCTTCTAATCAGAAAAATTTGTATTGTGACACCTGACAAATGCTAACATTTTTCTACTGTGATTTCCTTTTAGGTTTGATGAACTTGTAAAAAAATTCAAAGTTGAATATCATGCTGGTGGCTCTACTCAGAATTCAATTAAAGTGGCCCAGGTTAGTTGATTATTTTAAAGGTGGTAAAAGAAATTGGCTCAAAATGATTTGATACTTTTGGTCACTGTTCATAAGTATTTTAATCTATATTTTTTGTTATAGAATATTTTTGTTGGTTTTAAATGTTTATTATTCATATATATTTCTTAATTACTTGTAGAATCCTTTGGTTATATTTTATAACATTTCATGTTACTGATTTGTAGAAGTTCTGCATATTTTATAAATAGTATTCCTTTTTTGGAATTGGAAGTATTTTTTATTTGTCATTTATACTTTAGTGACTTTTCACATCTTTTACTCTGCCAAAGTTCTTAGTTTTTTTTAATATAATTAAATTTTATTGCTTTCTTATAGTACTTAGAATGGATGTTCTTACAGATACTATAAGTTTTCTTGTAGTATGTATAAATACATATATATCTATATATTTGTGTATATTTATGTATGAGTTTATGCATCTGTGTCTGTATCTATATACATCTTCCAGTGGGTAATTGGACAAACTCATATTGACGTGTACTCTTTCAAGTTACCAGTGTAACCTAATTTTAAGTGATAATGTTAGTGTTCTATTTAAAGTTCCAATTATGAAGAACAGGAAGAGCTTTATAAATCTCTGTTCTTACCTCTGTGATTTGTAAACTAGCTCAGAATCCCTGTAACTGCAGTCACAAGTTAACTCTCATGGATTCAGGTCATTTTGATTTTTTTTTTACGTTGATTAATGCTTTCCCTTGCAGTTATAATTATGGGCTGAAGAAGTGGAGAACTGTCAAAGATTGGACTTTTATTAAATTTAGACATTTACTGTAATTATCCTGCATACTATCAAAGCTCAAATTTAATCATTTGATCATTTAAAATATTAAAATATTTTAGGTTATAAAATACTGTGTTTAGTGGCCTGAGGAGATGAGATCTTTGTATTTACCAGTGGATTTTGTTTGTTTGTTTAACATTCCAGTAGTCATTTTGTAAGTTCAGGTTAATAGAAAAAAGATAGTTTACTTTTTGTACTTAGGTGTTTTTATTAGTCTTCCCAGGCTGCCACATCAACTGTATCTTAATCTTAGATTTCCAAACCTCCAGAAAAAGTTTTCTATTGTTCAAGCCATGTGGTCTATGATATTTTGTTACATCAGGCAGAGCACACTGAGACAGGTTATATACCCAAAAGAATTAAAAGCAGGCTGTTGACATATATGTACATGTGTGTTCATGATAGAATTATTCACAACAGCTAAAAAGTGGAGGCAACCCACATGTCCTTTATTGAATGAATGGCCAAACAGAATGTGGTGTATGCATACAGTGGTATATTTTTCAGCCTTAAAAAGTAAGGAAATTCTGACACATACTACAATATGAATGAATCTTGAGTGTATCCAGTATGTGAAATAACTTAGTCATAGGAGTATTAATATTGATGATTCCACCTATATGAGGTACCCAGATTAGTCAAATTCATAGAGATGGTAAGTAGAACGTAGTTTCCAGGGGTTATAGGAAGAGAAAATGAAGAGTTATTGCTTACTGGGCATAGAGTTTCAGTTTTACAAGATGAAGAGTTTAGAGGTGAATAGTGTGGTTGTACCACAATGTGAATATATCTAATGCCATTGCACTGTATGCTTAAAAATGATTAAAAAGATAAATTTTGTAAATCTTTTTTATATCTTGTATACCTTTTGTATATCTTCTATATCTGTTTTACCATATTTTAAAAATAAATTGAAAAAATAGATGCTAGAAATGCTTCTGTAGGGAATAGTATCAACTTTATTCAAGTTTTATATTTCATTTGCTTATTTAACAATCACTGAGGCAACAGTGAACTCTGGTAGTTGGTGATGGACAGGGAGGCCTGGCGTGCTGCCATTCATGGGGTCACAAAGAGTCGGACACGACTGAGCAACTGAACTGAACTGAACTGAGGCAACAAGAACGTAGGCTTGCTCTTGTGGCTGTGGGAATCCATTAGACTGGGTTTGAGTTCAAACTTTGTTGCTTTACTGGCTGTGAAACCAAGAGCAACTTTTATGGGTCTTTCATCTGTAAATGTGGAGTTTAATGTGTATCTCAAATGAAGGTCATAAGGATTAATGAGATAATGAACATTTTAAAAAGTTATACAGCTCTTTAAGGGAAAGTTTGGAAACCACTAGGGTTGCAGGGCTTCTCCCCCTCCCCCCATTTTACTTAGTTAACAAACTGTAAACTTACCCATCCCTGGACAGAACAACCAGATTTGTGGCTCTCATCCACTTAAAAATACTGTTTCAATCTAGTCTTCAGTTAAACATGTTATTTGGCTTTTTACTTCCCCTAATATTTTAAGAGTGCTTTTCCTTTCCATCTGATTGATGATTCAGCTACATAATCGCCCAATTATAATTTATCTCTGGGGTAGCCAGAGAGGTTTGAAAAATGTTCCTAGAGAAGTGCTTTTCTTCAGAAGAATTCTTCAGATTTTCCATGGCAGTCATTAATGGAAATAATTGATTGCTTTATACATAAAGTAAATATTTATTGGCATCTGCTATGTGCTAATCGTTGTGCTCGGTAGTAGCTGGTATCATAAGCTGTGTCTTCTTAAGTTTAAATAAAATATGATACAATATTTAGAACCTTAACGCGAACAGTTTTAATAAAGCCTTGCTTGAATCTAATGTGATGAATGAATGAGGTTGAACTGTAAGCTGTTTAAAAAGTCTAGCTGGAGATGGCCCATCAGGACAGGTTCCAGATTTTGTTTCCTGTTAGTGCCTTTGATTCCTTGGTTTAGGGCTTTGGTCTTTTCTTATCCATTTGTGTTCTCCTTTACTTCAGAGAACAACTGGATTGCTCTTCCATTTTCTCTATTATTCTAGGTGACTGAGAAGCAAATACTGGGCAGCAAATACCAGTTTAGCATAACTGTGCTAACTGAATGTCTTCCAGGTCCCGTGAACTGTAGATCTAAAATAGGGCCAGGCTCTATGATAGGAATTCAGTCATCATCAAAGTACTCATAAATAATTTAATTCTGTATAGTTTTTGTTTGGAGAAGGCAATGGCACCCCACTCCAGTACTCTTGCCTAGAAAATCCCATGGATGGAGGAGCCTGGTAGGCTGCAGTCCATGGTGTCGCTAAGAGTTGGGCACGACTGAGCGACTTCACTTTCACTTTTCTCTTTCATGCATTGGAGAAGGAAATGGCAACCCACTCCAGTGTTCTTGCCTGGAGAATCCCAGGGACAGGGGAGCCTGGTGGGCTGCCATCTATGGGGTCGCACAGAGTTGGATACGACTGAAGCAACTTAGCAGCAGCAGTATAGTTTTTGTTAGTACATACCATGTGTAATATGTGTTTCCTGTGTGATCTTTTGTAATAGGTATTTTGAAAATAATTCAGTTCTTCTGTAAAGATAGGAAGAATAAAGATAGATGAAATTTATAGATAGTAAACTGATAGCTTTTAAGATTGAGATAAAACTAACAGGCTTTTTTTTTTCCCCTTGCCTGTGCCATGCACCATTTAAGATTTTAGTTTCCAACCAGGGATCAAACCCTTGTCTCCTGCAGTGGAAACACAATGTCTTAATCACTGGACTGCCAAGTATAAGTAGTAAACAAGTAGCTTGAGAAACAGACAATATTGATATGATTTATTAAATATAAATAGCAAGTAAGCTCATAACCTGTAAGACTGCTGAAGATGGAATAAAAAGCTATGCTATAACAAACAAGAGTGTTACTTACAGCTAGAGAAGGATGGAAAAAACATTATGATCATGTAATACTAGGCTGACAGTTACACCTACCCTTGAAAGATCACTCATTAGTGAAACCTACTATGTCCTTATTTCTGGCCTCACAGGTGTGTAACTTCGGAAAGCCATGACTACTCAGGTTATTTCCCAAGATTTAGTTTCCTTGTTTTATACAACCTGCCAAGGACTCCCGTCTCTGGGCCCCGTTGCTCACACTGTGGCCCTGTTCTCCTACCTGTACCATTATCATCAGTCAGATGAGGCTGAAGGCAGATAATGTGTGAACATTCAGGTGGTGTGGTCCTTACACTTGTTTCCAGGTGAGCGTTAACCTGCTCCAACACTTTGCCTTGCTTCTTGCTGTGTACTTAGATGGATACATCTATGATTTCAGCATCTTAATTTGGTCAGTAGGCCCTTTCTGTTCTGTGTCCTCTGGTATAGCTTGCTTATAAAGTACCTGGAGTCTACCAGAGTTTTAAGGTAATTTCACCACACAACACCAGGTTTGGGTCGATTTCTCCTTATTCAGTAGTTTAACAGCAATAGCTTGCATGGTAGCTATATTAAAGATATGCTGAAACATTGAAAGGGAAAGTTACTTGGAAAAATCATCACTGCTATTAAAGAAGAACTGAAAGTCATGTGGAGAGTAAAGGTTAACATTTGACGATGTAGAACTCATTCTGTCAGATCTTATCAACTGTCACACTTTGATATAAGTGATAGGACAAGTCATGTCAACAGGAAAATGTTCCCATTAGCTCTTAGGTAATTTAATTTGTTAAAACATGTTTTGAAGATTTTAATCAAACTGCAGGCAGCATAAAACAAATTAAGATATCATAATATTGTTGATATCATGCCCAAGTATACTTTTTAAGACTTTTCTAATCTGCATATTTGACAGGCAGTGCAAATTTAAATTTTAACAGATTCTGTTCATTGTAAACTTACTAATGAAAATAAAAAGATTTTATCTTCTAAATATCCTGCACATGTTGTGTACAAAAAAGTGATGTGATTTGCTTCCTGTGAGATTGGTACCTTCATAGTGGATGTTTGATCACTTTTCAGTTTTTTTAAATGTACAGATGCACTTAATGTGATTTTTGACTTAAAAAAAATGGAAGAAGATTGCCTCCTTGAACATGTGCCTGAAAGATGGCTATAATTATTGCTGGACCTAGAAAATATGTCCTGCAATATAATATTTTAAAGATGTGCTACAAGAAGAATGTCCTTATCTAATGTACATTGAAGAGAATGCAGAGAAAGATTACAGTAAAACAAAAATTTATATGCCATTTCTCCATAAGTGTTTGATGATACTTGAAGAGGCCATAAAGAGGCTAAGAAAAACTCATACAACAATCAAATGACTCATTGTTGTGTGATAGGACTGCTTTATATCTCAAGAGGGATAGAAGGTCACTTTGAAAGGGCTTAAATAGGACTTTCTCAATGACTTTACTAAAACTGTAACTTGCTTGGAATCCACCTTGACAGCCCAAACTGCAATGACCATTGTGTTTTGAAGTGTTTTGAAATAATGTTCATTTTAGGCATGGATAGTATATGTAATGAATCTATCGATGCAAAGGATATGATTGAATAAACATTTGGAATACTAAAACAGGCATTTAGGTTCAAGGTAGATAAATATTTTGCAGAGCTAGAAATGGATTCTGATACATCTCAATGTCTGTTATTGCTAATAAGTAAAATCTAAAGTATTACATGGTCAGATGCTTTTGTTGAAAGGATATTTAGTTTCATGTCATCGTGTTGGATGGACATCACGAATGTGGACTTGATAAAGAGCAGCGCTGTAAGTCAGAGTGAAATTTACGTTTAACTCTACTCAGTTTTATCACACATTAAAGGTGATGTCCTAATGGTTCTAATCAGTTCAGAGAAGTATTATTGGAAACAGAAATTTGAACTATTCTTTTGTTTTATGGGACAAAATGGAACAAGTCATTGTTATTTTTTTCTAAATTTTGGTAATATCTCTTTAATCCAAGTATACTTAACTCTTCTTTTTAAAAATCTTATTACATTTATGTACATTAAGAATATACAGTATGGCCTATTAAAATTTAAATATCTAATAAAGAGTTAGGAAAAGTATACAGTTTCAATTAAATACTATGGTGGTTTGCTCTGGCTGCCATAATAACATCATGATTGGGCAGCTTAAAAAAAGAATTTAACTTTCTCACAGATCAAGGAAGCTTAGAAGTTTAAGGTCAAGGTGTTGGCTCTTTGGTTTCTTCTGGGTCCTTTCTTCTCTTACTGCCTTTTCACAAGCATACCCTTGTGTCTCTGTGTGTTTCTATTAATTCTTATAAAAAGACACTAGTCAGATTAGATTCGGTTCAGTTCAGTTGCTCAGTCGTGTCCGACTCCTTGCGACCACATGATCCATAGCACGCCAGGCCTCCCTGTCCATCACCAACTCCTGGAGTCCACCCAAACCCATGTCCATCGAGTAGGTGATGCCATCCAACCATCTCATCCTCTGTCGTCCCCTTCTCCTCCTGCCCTCAATCTTTCCCAGCATCAGGGTCTTTTCCAATGAGCCAACTCTTCGCATGAGGTGGCCAAAGTGTTGGAGTTTCAGCTTCAACATCAGTCCTTCCAGTGAACACCCAGGACTGATCTCCTTTAGGATGGACTGGTTCGATCTCCTTACAGATTAGGGCCTATAATAAATGTCTCATTTTAACTTAATGACTTCTTTAAAGCCCTAACCTCCAAGTACAGTTGCATTTTGAAATCTTGGAGGTTAGGGCTTCAATGCATGAATTTTGGAAAGACAGTTCAGGACAAGTACTCATTTGTTATTTTTGTTGTGTACCATTTTGATTCCCATCTTCTTTCCTTTTCTATATTTGTTTTAGTTATTTCCTTGGTGGTTACTTTGGGGAATTACAGTCTCATTCTAAGCTTATAACAACCTAGTTTAAATAGTATCAACTTAGTTTCAATAGTATGAACACTTTGCCCCTTTATATCTCTATCCTCTGTCTTTATATTATTGTCACTGATTATATCTTTATACATTAAGTGCTCATTAACAGATTTNCTTTGGGGAATTACAGTCTCATTCTAAGCTTATAACAACCTAGTTTAAATAGTATCAACTTAGTTTCAATAGTATGAACACTTTGCCCCTTTATATCTCTATCCTCTGTCTTTATATTATTGTCACTGATTATATCTTTATACATTATGTGCTCATTAACAGATTTATAGTTACTATTTAATTCATTTACCTTTTAAATCCTATAGGAGGAGTTGCATACCAGAAGTATAGTAATACTGGTTTTTATATTTGCCTGTGTAGTTACTTTCATCATTGTTTTTTATTTCTTGATATGTTTTTAAGTTATTGTTATATATTATTTCCATAACATCTCACAGAAGAACATGAACAAAACTTTTTGGACAAACCAATACTAACTGATGTGCTTTCACTTCGATCTGAATGACTCCTTTCAGCATTTCTTACAGGGCAGGTCTACCATTAGCAGCTTCTTTCCACTTTTGTTTTTATCTGTGAATGTCTTAATTTATCCTTTATTCTTTATTTATTCATTTATTTAGTTATTGGTTGCACCATGTGGCTTGAGGGACCTTAGTTCCCTGATCTGGGATTGAAACTGGGCCACAACAGTGAGAGCCTGGAATCGTAACCAGTAGGCCCCCAGGGAGCGAACTATCCTTAAAGGATAGTTTAGCTATGTGTAGAATTCTTGGTTGACAGTTCAGTACTTGAAATATGTCATATCATTGCCTTCTGGTCTCCATGGTTTCTGATGAGAAATCAGCTTTTAATATTACTGAAGACCCTTTATTCTTGACAAATTGCTTCTCTCTGCTTTTAAGATTCTTTGTCTTTTGATAGTTTAATCAAATCTCGGTATGGATCTCTTCCATTGCTGAGCTTCTTCGATGTATAGGTGCATGTATTTCATCAATTTGGGATGTTTTTGATCATTATGTCTTCAGATATTTTTTTCTGCTCTTTCCTCTTTTCTGTGATTCCTATAATACATAATATCTTGGTATTCTTGACGGTTGTTGCTTCTTAGAGTTTGGAGTTGCCTGTCTCACCAATTGTTCCATAATTATTGTTTTGCCATTATATACATATGTATGTGTATATATATACATATATGTGTGTATATATATGTATATAGCAAGTATACATATATATATATAATACATATATTTATATATATAAAAGTCTGGTATATTTGTTCCTGGGCTGCAATTCTAAAAAGTTGGTCACTGTTATAAGGCCAGTGGTCTATTGATTTCTATTCTTATGCTGGAGCTATTGGTTTTTTTAAACTATTGTTTCTTTGCAATCTTTATTGTATACCAATGTTGTATACTTGCTCAACCTTTAGAGCCTCATGACAGCCTATGAGACAGAAAAAAATATGTGGTTTCTGTTTTAATTATAAGATTCTAATTAAATAACATAGATAAAATGTCATGGTGGGTAACAAAGCAGATTAGCACTAGAACTCAGATGTTCTAACTGGAAACATCTGATTGCTCTCCTTACTGGAGATTTTCCCCCTACTGGAGATTTTTCTCTCCTCCTTAGTTGACTTTAGTTTTGACTTGTTCATATGTTGCATTTCACATAGTCTCTACTTCTTATAGTCTGCTTCAATTTGGGAAGAGTTGGAGGTTGTCAGAGAATCAAGTAGCCATCATTTTAAATACAGCTCTGAGTAAGCCAACTCTTTCTTTCATGCTTCTTAGGGACAGCAGTTTTTCTTGTTTGGATATCTTTTTGCTTCTTGACAGTTCATATTTTTTCGGACTCACTGAATTTTTCAGAAGTCTGATGACCAGATACATGTGGTATTCCTATATGGTTTTAAGTTATATAAATTCACTGTTTTTAAGCTTCCTGTACATTAAAAATTTTTTTTTTATTTTTTATTTTTGGTTGCACTGGGCGTCTGTTGCTGCCCACAGGCTTTCTCTGATTGCAGTAAGCAGGGGCTGCTCTTCGTTGCAGGGCGAGGGCTTCTCATTGCAGTAACTCCTCTTGTTGCTGGAGCACAGGTTCTAGGTTCATGGGCTTCATTAGTTGAGGCTTGCAGCTTCAGAAGCTGAGGTTCTCTAGAGTGTGGCCTTGGTAGTTGTGGCACATGGCCTTAGGTGCTCTACAGTACATGGAATCTCCCCAGACTGAGGATCGTACCCGTGTCCCCTGCATTGGCAGGCAGATTTTAGCCACTGTACCACTAGGGAAGTACCCTCACAAATTGATTTACTGATTTTTCTAATGTTCTATACTTGTTGACATTTTGTCATTTTGGATATATTCTGGTTATCTAGTCAAATATTTTAAGTGCCTTCTCTGTCTTTGTTACCTGGAATATAATGTCTTTGGAGTCAATTAATTTTTCTCTCTTTCATCCTGTGAAATGTTAAGGCTATATGGATTGTTATAATTCTTTCTTCAATAATAAAGGGTAATCTTTTTCTTATTACTTTAGTTACTGTCATTTTTCTAAATATGTTTTTCTTTCTCATTTGAAGCAAAGATCTTGGGGATCAAATAGTGCTTCTTTCTTTGCTGTAGTTTAAATCATTTATTGAAAGCTACTAAATTTATATATGTTCCTTGTCAAATAGCCCTCTCTCCTACATTTTTCTTTAGAAAGTATAGTATATTCCTGATTATAAATTTTCTTCCTTAATGATATATATAAATCCATCAGTGATAGATTTGATTCTCTTCTTCACATAAGCATTAAACATTTTGCTTGATCTTTTCTTGAATGCTTATATCCTTCTAATTCTTCACATGGTTTTCTGGTTATTGACTTTTTAGTCTTTGTATTTCTCATCTTTCTTCCAGTTAGATAAGCCTTTATATTGAAATTTTAACCAAGGTATGTGTGTTTTTTTAATTTTGAGAGAAATATTTTGTGTCATTATTTTTATGTTTTATGCAGTATGACTGTGAGGGGTGTGTATTAGGAGGGGTACTTTTTTTTCATACAAACATCACTTAATCTGTCAGTTTTCAGGATTGTTTTAAAGCTTTCCCAAACTCTTTATATATTGAATACCTAAAAACATTTTTTATAAAGTTTACAGTTAATATTGGATTGAATAGAAACATGTTCAACCCAGAATTGTAAGGTTGGTATTTTAAGAACCTTGTGACATTTCCAATTAGGTCACAGCATAATAGAGCACAGCTACGCACAGCAGGTTTTCCCGGCATCTTGTTACCCGGCTCTGGTTACCTTGAACTGTTAGTGGTCCTGCTTATCCACTGGTCAGTGCTGCCCTGGTTCCCTCCCCGGAGGGACCATTAGTGGGCCCATTCACCTTATGACCAACAGAGTGGTGGTCCCCAGTCAGAGAGTAAGATGAGAGTGTATCCTGGCCTTCTCCCCAGGGCTCTGTAGCTCATCCAACATCAGGTCAGTGAGTGAGCTGGGGCTCCCAGGGAACAGGCTGAAGGCTGGGTCCTGCAGGGCTCTGCTACTGGCCGGGCCCAGGCCTTGAGGTGGCAGTGAACCTCTCCCCAGTCTCTGCCTCTGGCACCAGATGGAGCTGCCGTCTGCCTATGTTACAGTTTACAGGACCTGCCTCCGCTGTGTGGGTGGCCTGTGGAGCCTGAGGGCCAGTTGGGTTCTGGGCACCTGTCTCCCCCAGCGATGTCAGCTGGGCAGGGTTTGGTAACCCTGCCCTGAGGGAGCACCAACCGAGAGCTGCCGCCTCTTAGCCAGGACCTGATCTCAGAGGGTCAAAGGTGTGCCTTGGGGTCTGGTCCTTTCGTGTCAGAACATAGANGGTTCCCTCCCCGGAGGGACCATTAGTGGGCCCATTCACCTTATGACCAACAGAGTGGTGGTCCCCAGTCAGAGAGTAAGATGAGAGTGTATCCTGGCCTTCTCCCCAGGGCTCTGTAGCTCATCCAACATCAGGTCAGTGAGTGAGCTGGGGCTCCCAGGGAACAGGCTGAAGGCTGGGTCCTGCAGGGCTCTGCTACTGGCCGGGCCCAGGCCTTGAGGTGGCAGTGAACCTCTCCCCAGTCTCTGCCTCTGGCACCAGATGGAGCTGCCGTCTGCCTATGTTACAGTTTACAGGACCTGCCTCCGCTGTGTGGGTGGCCTGTGGAGCCTGAGGGCCAGTTGGGTTCTGGGCACCTGTCTCCCCCAGCGATGTCAGCTGGGCAGGGTTTGGTAACCCTGCCCTGAGGGAGCACCAACCGAGAGCTGCCGCCTCTTAGCCAGGACCTGATCTCAGAGGGTCAAAGGTGTGCCTTGGGGTCTGGTCCTTTCGTGTCAGAACATAGAATAATGTTTCTCTGGTGGAGATTTATTGGAATGTCGTTACCTGACCATGACCTAATACCAAGAAGTTTAGGACTAACCTAAACTCTTCCTCACTTTTCACAGAAAAGGGCTTTGCTGAAAGCTTTTGGGGAGTTTGAGGTTTTGTGTTTTTTTTGTTTTATTTTTTTAAATTGCTTATTTATATTTATTTTTCGCTGTGCTCCATCTTTATTCTTGCATGTGGGCTTTCTCTTGTTGCAGTGTGCAGACTTGTCTTGCAGTAACTTCTCTTGTTGCGGAGCATGGGCTCTAGGTGTGGGTTTCGGTAACTGCATTTCACAGGCTCTAGAGTGCAGGCTGAGTTGCACCAGTGCACGTGGGATCTTTTCGGACTAGGGATCGATCCAGGGTCTCCTGCACTGGCGGGCGGACTCTTAACCACTGGACCGCCAGGGAAATCATCAGTTTGGGTTTTTAGGGGATGAGCACCCATCTCTTTGCATGGCCCTCAGTAAACCTTGCTTTGTTTCAAACTGACATTTAGTATTGTTTGGACTCAGTGTGCACTGGGCACACAGGCTTGTGTTTCAGTAACAATAGCATTTAGAAATAAAAATTGATGAAAATCGAGATCCTCATCTTTATTTTTGTAGACTTTTTTTTTTTTAAAAGAAACAAGTCTATGTGGCTTTCCTATACGAATAAATAGTATTCTGATTATTTCATTTTCTGACCAGTTTCACTTGAAAAAACTATTTAGAGATTAAAAGGCATTTTAGTAGATATATCTCTGGGAATCTGGGAACAGTCTAGACTGCTTAGATCTAAAGAGAAGAAATGACATTGGAGTGATCAAAGAGAGTTTTCCCTTCTAATGCCTTACACCTGGAGCAGTTGTAGAAACATCAATAGCACAACTATATTTATAAATATCAGAGCAGGATGTGGCAGATGGTGATGCAACACAGAATCTTGTCAAACTTTTATGTCCCTAAAAAGAAGGTTTCTTGTAGTGCCTATTTTATTAATTAACTTGAATCTTACAAAATAAAGTTGACTCTTTATATTGTGAATTTCTCCTTGCAATTGAAAAAATTAAGTATGAATTAATATCTTGCTTCTTTGGTAATCTTTTTCTTTGTTGAATTAGACCATGAATGACTGTTGTAGTAAACTAAGGTGAAAAAAGTAGTGTTTTGTTTTCCTAAATGATATTTTTCATGTGTTTGTGACATCCTTCTATGTTAAGTTAGATTCTATAAAGTAAAGCAAAAACCGATATTTTCTCTTTCTTCCTTAGCTCCCCATCCTCTTTTATTCTTTGCTTCTTTCTGTATTTTTTGTCCTTTCAGGCTTACTTTATGACTATGTTCTGGGATTCTTTTGCCACCATTAGTAAAACATGCCTTTGGTTTTGTCTCAGTAGTTTTGGTGTGCTCTGAGGTTGTATAGTATAAATCTATACCTACATATCACAAAGCATACACTTTATTTTATAAAAAGTGTACCTTTTACACTTGCGAATCTTAATGTGGTGCATTGTCCCGTGGTATAAAATTAAACATGGTTGCAGTTTGATATTGTGTTTCTCCTGCCTAATAGTAAAGCAACAAGTGCTTCAGTAAGGAAAACTGGAAATAGCAGGACCTTATTTCATCCAGGGGATAAAATTTTTTGCCTTGATTCTGTTTCCTGTTATTCTGTTTGTAATTACATTTAAATAAGTGTCTTGTTGATTAATGAATTTATTTTTTGGAACAGAAGAACAGAGTTGGGACCTCTTCTGGTGTAGAGGTGAGTGCCTAGACTTTTTTTTTAATAGGGAAGGCTTTTTTTTTTAAGATGTATATATTTGTTTTTGACTGCACTAGATCTTTGTTGCTGTGTGTGGACTATGTCTGGTTGTACCAAGTGGGTGTGCAGACGTCTCACTGTGGTGTCTTCTGTTGTTGCTGAGCACGGGCTCTAGGCACACACTTTGGTAGTTGTGGTGGTAAGACCAAGCAGTGGTTCAGTAGTTGTGGGGCCGGGGCGTAGTTGCCATGTAACATGTGAGATCTTTGTGAAGCAGGGATTAAACCTGTGTCCCCTGTACTGGCGGGTGGATTCTTAACCATTGGACCACCGGACTTTTTGTTTGATTAGTTGGATAGTGAAGATGGTCTTTGCTGATTAAATGGTATAGTGGTACTGTCAACTGCCATATTTTTAAAGACAAGCTTTTCTAGAGTATTTCTGTTTTCTTTGGTACTTTTGGTGATAAGATATTTTGTAAAAGTGAAAAAAAAAGTAAATTTTTAGCTTAACATCATATAGTGGTGGGGGGCTTAGTGATGTTTTGTGCAGTAAATAAAGCTGGAGAAGTGTAAACTTGGACTAGTTACCTAACCTTTTCGGTTTCCTTTTCTGTAAAATCATAGTACTAGAATAATCATAGTATACTAGTACTAGTACATAGTACATAGAATAATCATAGTACTCTTACAGGCTAACATTCTTAGAAGGGAAAATCATGACTCTCAGATATAAACACACGCCAACAATTTTATTTAACTCGTTGATTAGTGTACAGGTAAGATGTTGCAGTTTATTTTAAGGAGACTTCAGGACTGGAGATACATGTGGTCCATGGAATCAGTCTATAAATATTACGAAACTGACGATGATGAGGTGACATTTCATTTTTCATCTCTACTGGGTTGATTTTATTTTTTGATTTTTATAGATAAGATTTTTATTGCTATATATAATATATAATTATAAACTCCTGAAATAGCTCAAAGGTGATAATATGATGTGCACTTCGTGTTGCTGCTGATATTTAGTCGTGTCCTACTCTTTGCAAATCCATGAACTGTAGCCCACCTTGGGATTGGCTTTGTCCGTGTGATTTCCCAGGCAAGAAGAGTGGAGGGGGTTGCCACTTCCTGCTCCAGGCTGTCTTCTTGACCCAGGGATTGAACCCACGTTTCCCGCTTGACAGGTGGATTCTTTACCACTGAGCCACCTGAGAAGCCTATAATTAATGTTAGGGAAGAATAATTCTAATCTTTATATTTTCACAACTTTTATTAAGAAGAGCTGTTGACAAGTTCTCTGGTGGTAAAGAATCCACCTGCCAATGCAGGGGACATGAGTTGGATCCCTGGTCTAGGAAGATTCCATATGAGGCTGGTCAGCTAAGCCTGTGTGCCACGGCTACTGAGCCTGTACCCTGGAGCCACAAGAAGCCACCGCAATGAGAGGCCCACACACTGCAAGCAGAGAGTAACCCTTTCTCACCACAACTAAAGAGGGTCCATTTGTAGCAACAAAGGCCCGGCACAGCCAAAGATAAAGTAAATAAATAAATGTTAGAAAAGAATAATTGTTGAGCTGATAGCATAATTATTTTTCCTTTTTAGCCTGTTACTAAGTTTATTATTGTAATATTTTTCTCCTGTTATTATTGCTTATTCTTTAAAATATAAGCATTATGAGGGCAGACCCTTTGTTTTATTCCTTGCTCTGTGTCCTTAGTATCTCCAGCAATCTGTGTGACTTGGAAGACTTTCAGTGAACAAATTTTGAGTGACAGAGTGATTAAGAGACATAACCCTATATGAGAAAACTTACTTTTCTTTAGTGCTCGATTCTCTGGTTTGTACTAATTTTATTTAGGTTTTTTTTTTGGACAGGCTGAAAATACAGCATCTTTACAAGCATAAATATTTATTTTAATCTAATTATTAATTTTTTTCTTTCAATGTCATGCATTAAAATGTGTTGACTGCAATATAAATAAAGTTTATAATAGTATACTCTTAAGAGGCAAAGATCTTTGGTTCTTCACTTTCATATTGAGTGGCCTTCAACTCTTTGAGCATTAGTTTCTTCACAAGTAAAATGAGATGATAACTCAAAACATCAAAACTTTATAGTTTATTAAGAAAATTCAACATAATAATATGCATGAATTACCTAGCAAGGTGCCTGACGCACAGTAAGTGATCAAAAGCTTAGCTTTGGGACTTCCCGCGTGGTCCAGTGGCTATGCAAAGGGCTCGAGTTCAATCCTTGCTTGGGGAACTAGACCCCATCTGCTCCAACTAATATCTGGCAAAGCCAAATAAAACTAGTAAATAAATTAAAAAAAAAAACTTAGCTTTTACATAACTATTTCTGATTTGAAGGACTCACATATGTAATGTGATGGTGATTTATCATATTAATAATAGATATGATAAAGTAAAATGTGACACCCTAAAATACTCTTATCTAAGTTGGTATTCAGGATGTTTATAGTCTTTTTGAATATATGATATCAGAAGGTATTCACCATACCTAATGTTTATAGTCTTTTTGAATACATGATATCATAAGATATTCACCATACCTAATAAAATAATATCATGATTTTTGCTTATGTTAGTGGGCAAATAAGCTAACTTCTGAGAGTTAAATCAAAGGTCTGAATTTTGCTTAACACATTTTGTGCTATGTAAATAAGGAATTTTAAAGCATTTCTAAGACATGCTCATTTAGGGTTCCCCTTTAAGCCCTCAGTTTAGCTATAATATCCAAAGTTAAGCATAGGAAAAAGAAGTTTTTAAAAATCTTAGTTGAGTATAATTGCAAGATGTTCTTGTTTCTACTGGAAGAAATTCAGAATATGTAAAAGAAAATTCTTAAGACAGAGTTTTTATTGTAACAGTACTATATGAATAGGCTTTTGAATATAATAGCTCATTGATAAAATTTTTAAATTTGTAAATGAATCATCTTAAAATCTTTAGAGTTCATATTAAATCTTAGGAAATTGTTCTTCATTTTTCATATATAGTCTGCGTATTGTAGTTCACTGTCAACTTTTCAGTGTATAATAATGAATTGTTAAATTGAGAATCTGTGATCGTACTTTCCAGGTTCTGTTTATTTGCCTGATACTCATCTTTACGCTAAGAAAGTGAGCTAAGTGAATTCCCTGGCTGTCCAGTTGTTCGGTCTTGGTACTTTCAGTTCTAAGGCCTGGGTTCAGTCCTTGATTGGGCAGCTAAGATTCTGCAAGCAGAGTGGCACAGCTAACACATAAAAGAGAGTGAACTAAACTGTTTGTTTCCTAGGACCTACCCTGTGCATTGCTGCTTTATAGGTGAACACATACTCTGAACTCCCCACTCCCCACTTGTTTCTTTTCTTTTCCCCCTCAGAGGCATTGTTGCCATCCATTAAGAGCCAATAGCTTCCTGTTTTCTAATTTTATTCCTGTACCGGTCAAGATACTCATTCCTTCTTTGACATTTTCAGGACATTGTATTCACATTGATTTATAAGATTACTTGATTATGTATCTGTTTAATATTTATATTGGGCTTCCCAGGTGGTTCAGTGGTAAGAATCTGCCTGCCAAGCAGGAGACATGGGTTCAATCCCGAGGTATGGAAGATCCCCTAGAGTAGGAAATGGCAACCCACTCCACTGTTCTTGCCTGGGAAATCTGACTGACAGAGAAGCCTGACAGGGTGCAGTCTATGGGGTCGCAAAAGAGTTGGCCATGACTTTGCAACTAAACAACAGCAGCAATATATTATTAGGAAATGAAAGGCCCGAGTTTTCTGTTAATGGAATTTGAAATAAGTGCAAGGTAAATAGGATAAGGAATATTTTCTCTTTTTAAAATTAGACACCTGTATGGTTGGCCATAAATATGTATGCATGTATACACAGGGGTTGGTGAGATAAAATGAAGAATTGACCTAAGGAACCCTATTTCATTCTGTTCTCCGACCTGAATCCCTCCCATGTAAAGCATTTAAAATCCAGTATGTAGTGATACAATACTTGGATTCATTTTCATAAATCTTCAGTTCAGTTCAGTTCAGTCACTCAGTTGTGTCCAACTCTTTGCGACCCCATGAATCGCAGCACGCCAGGCCTCCCTGTCCATCACCAACTCCCGGAGTTCACTCAGATTCACATCCATTGAGTCAGTGATGCCATCCAGCCATCTCATCCTCTGTTGTCCCTTTCTCCTTCTTCCCCCAATCCCTCCCAGCATCAGAGTCTTTTCCAGTGAGTCAACTCTTCACATGAGGTGGCCAAAGTACTGGACTTTCAGCTTCAGCATCATTCCCTCCAAAGAAATCCCAGGGTTGATCTCATTCGGAATAGACTGGTTGGATCTCCTTGCAGTCCAAGGGACTCTCAAGAGTCTTCTCCAACACCCCAGTTCAAAAGCATCAGTTCTTCGGCACTCAGCCTTCTTCACAGTCCAACTCTCACATCCATACATGACTACTGGAAAAACCATAGCCTTGACTAGACGGACCTTAGTCGGCAAAGTAATGTCTCTGCTTTTGAATATGCTATCTAGGTTGGTCATAACTTTTCTTCCAAGGAGTAAGCATCTTTTAATTTCATGGCTGCAGTCACCATCTGCAGTGATTTTGGAGTCCAAAAAAATAAAGTCTGACACTGTTTCCACTGTTTCCCCATCTATTTCCCATGAAGTGATGGGACTGGATGCCATGATCTTTGTTTTCTGAATGTTGAGCTTTAAGCCAACTTTTTCACTCCTCTCTT
>SJYQ01000714.1:351590-362488 GCA_006410935.1 Redunca redunca | reverse complement strand
ATAAAGTATCTACATGAAAATTAGCAGCTTTCAAATAAGTGGGAATAAAATTAGATGGTTGGTTGGAAGTTAGCTGACCATTGAGAAGCTCTTTTCTTGGTAAGAGTAGCAGGTTGATTGCAGGTGGTATATAGTTAAATTGATGAGCTTTGCTGTTTAATCTTTGTGTATTTAGAAGTGATTTAACAATATGTAACAGAAAAATATGAACATTTTTATAATTTAAAAATTGCAATCTGACAAAATAAGGAACATAGGATTAATTTTATGAAAGCAATACCAATTATTATGCTTTATGAATATGGCATACAGTTTATGCAAATATGAGCAATTAAATAATAGTTCATTATATAGATCAGGTTATTTTCAGTTAAGTTCATAAAAGTAAGTTTTCCTATTTATGGACCACTAGGGATTTGTACTTTATGTAAAGTTATCACTTTCTCTTATATTAAAAATTGAATGAAATGTTCTTTGGGTAAACTAATACAATTCACATTTGAAAGTAATATTTGAACCATAAGAGTTATCTAAAAATACTGGGGAACTTAAAAGTAGCATCTTTATTACTTTTTATTACTACTTTACCACTATGTAAATGTGAAGGTTTTACATAAATATGTCATTTATGTTAAATGGTGAAAGATTTTAAACCTCTAAGTATGTAGAATACAACTTTTACTTATTTAAAATAGTTCATTTTTCCTTCCCCAAACTTACAGATTTAATCCTACGCTGCAGAAAACTACGCTAAACGTGAAAGATCAGAGTCATTAATAATGTAGTCAGTGTTGCAGTTTTTTTTAAAAGCAGAGACTATCAATTCTTAACCATCTCCTTTAAGCACCTAAGGGTTGAGGTTTAATTTTATAGCAGCAGTCACTGCAAGTAATGTACATTGCTTGGAACATGTATATAGCTGACTTGAGAGGGCTCATGCTTTTTCATTGACTATGTAGTAGGTGGAGTAGCAAGCTCAGCCATTGGGCTCTTCTGTGTATAATTAAGCCTTTCATATAGGAAGCTGTGGCAGGTTGATGCTTTATCCTCACCCCCATAAGGGCTCCTTAACGTTTTTTCAAATGGCTTTGTTAAACTTAGAACTCATGTTAGAAAATTGAAATGTAAAGAAAAGAAAAATAATGACAATTTTTTTTTTCTTTCCAGTTGTATGTGAGTTGGTGTATGTAAACATAGTTCTTACAGTTGGAGAACTTGGGGGAGAAAACATTTGCTTTGTTTTTAAGGCAAATTCAGTTTACAGGTTTACAGAACCACCAAAACACAATGTTAGGGAGAGTAATGTAAAAAATATATTGAAAATGAAGGAAAATGGACTAAGAACAGTATATTTCTTGAATATGGTGCTTAGTTCTGATAACCATATATATATTTAGATTACATGATAAACTTGTTTGGATGACCTCGGGCAAGTCATCCAAACAAGGCTTCCCTGGTGGGCTCAAATGGTAAAGAATATTTATGGACCACTAGGGTTTCCCTGTGGCTCAAACAGTAAAACAATCTGCCTGCAATTCAGGAGACCTGGGCTCAATCCCTGGGTTGGGGAAATCCCCTGGAAAAGGAAGCGGCAACCCACTCCAGTGTTCTTGCCTGGTGAATTCCGTGAACAGAGGAGCCTGGCAGGCTACAGTCCACAGGGTCGCAAAGAGTCAGATGCAGCTGACTGAATTTCCCTTTTTCCTGTGCCTCTGTTTGCTCATTTGTCCACTGTAAAATGCACACTGTACACTTGGCCTTGTGAGGGTGAAATGTAAAATGTAAGAAGAGTATGTACTGCGCAGTAAGGTGCTGGCACATAAAATCATTTCACAGTATCATCATAAAGATTATGTGATTTAATTTTTCAGTGTTTTCATAACATATTTGTATGAATAAGTGGTACACACTGACATATTGGCATTGTTCAGAGCCATTTTCAAAATAGTCCTTTAGTTATGCATTCAATTGCTGTTTTTTTATTTTAGATACAAACGTAGAGATTAAGATATGTGTTATTTCATAAAAATTAAATCCCAGTTCTCTGTGTCATTCTTTTGGTAAAGATAAAAGTTTGTCAGAAATTCCCTGGCAGTCTAGTGGTTCGGACTTGGTGCTTTCACTGCTGAGGGCCCAGGTTCAGTCCCTAGTCAGTGAGGTAAGGGAGGAGGCGCTGGCACCCCACTCCAGTGCTCTCGCCTGGAAAATCCCATGGGCGGAGGAGCCTGGTAGGCTGCAGTCCATGGGGTTGCGAAGAGTTGGACACGACTGAGCAACTTCACTTTCACTTTTCACTTTCATGCATTGGAAAAGGGAATGGCAACCCACTCCCGTGTTCTTGCCTGGAGAATCCCAGGGATGGGGGAGCCCGATGGGCTTCTGTCTATGGGGTCACACAGAGTTGGACATAACTGAAACGACTTAGCAGCAGCAGCAGCAGCAGCGGTGAACTAAGATCCCACAAAGCCATGAGGCAGGGCCAAAAAATAAAGCTTGTCTTACACAGAGTTATAGGCATCTTTTTATTTAACTTTCTAATATTCTTCTGTTTATATTTCCCAAAATGCAATATGTATGTTTCGGCTTTTAAAAGTATCGCCCTCAAGTTCTTTGACATTCTTATATTTAAAAGGTGGGGTCTAATTGCCCTGTTCTTAAATATGAGCCAAGCTTAGTAACTAGTTTCTAACAAATAAAATGTATGGCATTGATGATGTGCTATTTCTGAGGCTAGGCCCTTAAAGGTATTATTGCTCCCACGTTATTTTCTTTTGGATGCCCATAGTAACAAAGTCAACTGGTGTGTCATGAGGATACTTAATCAGTCAGTGGAGAGGTCCACATGGGAAAGAATTAAAGTTTTCCACCACCAAGGAGCACCAACATGCTAGCCATATGCAGGAGCCAGCCCCAGTCACCATAACCTAATGAGATACTCTGAGCCACAACTCCTTTGCTAAGCTGCTCCCAAATTCCTGACCCATTAAAAACTACACAAGGTTACGTTTCTTATTTTAAGCTACTGTGTTTGGTAGCAACAGATAACTAAGAGTCACAGAGTCCAAATTTTTAAATGTAAAAGAGTATGTAGTGAAAAGTAGGTTTGCTTCCTGTACCCATACTCTGCTCACCCAGCTCATTTAATTAGATATGATTCCTGTAACAGATGTCTTGTATCCTGCTGCTGCTGCCGCTAAGTCGCTTCAGTCGTGTCCGACTCTGTGCAACCCCATAGACGGCAGCCCACCAGGCTCCCCCGTCCTTGGGGTTCTCCAGGGAAGAACACTGGAGTGGGTTGCCATTTGCTTCTCCAATGCATGAAAGTGAAAAGTGAAAGTGAAGTTGCTCAGTCATGTCCGACTCCCAGCGATCCATGGACTGCAGCCCACCAGGCTCCCCTGTCCATGGGACTTTCCAGGCCAGAGTACTTGATTAAGGTGCCATTGCTGTATCCTTCTGCTAAGTCACTTCAGTCGTATCTGACTCTGTGCGACCCCATAGATGGCAGCCCACCGGGCTCCCTTGTCCCTGGGATTCTCCAGGCAAGAACACTGGAGTGGGTTACCATTTACTTCTCCAATATAGGAAAGTGAAAGTGAAGTTGCTCAGTCATGCCCGACCCTTCGCAACCCCATAGACTGCAGCCTAGCAGGCTTCTCCGCCCATGGCATTTTCCAGGCAAGGGTACTGGAGTAGGTTGTCCTTGCCTTCTCCGCTGTATCCTTCTAGAAATATGTTATTCTTTTACAACTATGTGCATATCTGTCCATGTGTGTTTTCTTCATGCGTTATACTATATATACAGTTTTGGTATTTTGAATTTTTTTCTTAATAGTATATCTTGGAGATTATTCCATATCAGTATGAAATAAATCTGGCTAGTTCTTTTTAATGGCTATAATAGTCCATTCTGTGATAGTATTATAATTTGATTAATTACTACTTTTTGACATTTAAATGGTTTATAGAGATGCTTTAGGAGTACCTTAATGTACATGTTATTTTCCATTTGTATGTCTTTATAATTTAGTTTTAGAAATAGAATTGCTGAGTGAAAGAGCATAGGCATGGTAAATTTTTATGCAAATAAGCAAATTTGTCCACATAAACATTTTACCAATTTTTATTTCCATCAGAACTGAATGAACATGTTTGTTTTAGTACATCCTTACCATTCAGAGTATAATTGGGATCTTCTTTATCAATATGCAGTGTAAAAAGAAGATCTCATTGAAAGTTTACACTTCCATTTCTCTGGGTGACATGAATTACTTGGATGGAGTAAACTATTTTCTGAGAGAAATAAATCACCAAAACTTATTCTAAAAAGAGAAAAATCTGTGTGGTATAATGCTATTTTGAGAAATACAGATTATCAACAAGCTTCCTCTCCATAAGCGTGAAAATCCCAGATGATTTTGCTTAGAAAATATACCAGACTTGTGAAGAGTAGATTATTTGAAGATAATTAAACCATTGAGCAGTGTAGGCGAAAACACCTTAGAGATTCTTTTCTTTCAAGCTTGTCTCACATTGATACCATAACCCAACAAGGAAAGCGGAAAGACAAAGAAATAAGCAGACATAAAACTAAAAGCATAGATGAAGACTATTTATGACTATTGTGAAAAAAAACCTCAAGTACAATATTTGGAAGTAAATTTCAGTTTAAATTTAGTACCACGTTAATAATTGTCAGTGACCAAACTGAGAAATAGGATTAATTCTGGGAATGCAAGGATGGTTCATTGTCCCATAGTAATAAAACAAAGGAAAAATAGGATCTTCTCTGGAGATGCTGAAACAACTTCCATTAAAGAAAACGGGTATATGTTTCCTTAGTACAATCTGTCTCTTTTATCTCTAATGACAGTATCATATTTTATAGATAAAATGGAAAAATAATTTAGCACTACCTTTGTTGAGGGAATTCCCTGGTGGCTCAGTCTGTTAAGAATCCACACGCAGTGCAAGAGTCGTGGGCTCCATCCCTGGGTCAGGAATGTCCCCTGGAGAAGGGACTGGCTTCGCCTTCCAGTATTCTTGCCCGGAGAATGATGACTGAGGAGCCTGGCGGACTATAGTCCATGGCGTTGGAGAGCCAGACACGACTGAGCGACTAAGCAGACATGCACATTTATTGTGTCTTTTGTGTAAAACCTCAATAGAATGAAGTAAATACTGTTTTCAACAAAGAACTAATGTATTAGCTGCATTTAAAATTAAAATATTGAGGTGCTTATATTAATAGATGCTATAAACTAAACCTCATTTACGATAGCAAACAAAAAGAATACAACTTTTGGACAGACATTGTTCTTTTATTTTTGTTTTTTGCAATCTCTTTGTCACCAGTCCTCTTTCATATTTACTGTTTTTATTTAAACATTCTTTTTTTCTGCCCTTATTTTTATTTCTCTTTGTTTTCTCTCTACTCCCATTGTTTTGTGACTTGATATATTCATTACTTTGAGCTATAAGAATAATAACACCAGAGACATTACAGATAGCAATATTACAACGCATAAAGAAAATACTACTATTACTATAATTTACTATTGTTGCTTACATCAAGAAGTACAAAAATAAGCTATTCACAGGCTAATTTTTGTTCTTTACAGATGCAGGGAAATGCCTAAATTTCAGTCTTATAGATGTGTTTTCCGAGTTTTAAATCATGCTTCTAGTTTTGAAAACCATTCTTGATTTTTATTTCTAAGAAATGTGATACTCTAAAATAAATACATTGATAAATGATCATTTAAGTCATTTTACTTCAATCAAAGTAGCAAGGCCAGAATAATTTAATTTCCCAGAAGAATAATGGAATAAAAATCAGTGGTAATTCTATGTAACATTAGCCTATATTTCTGTTTCTTTAACTTTGAAATCATTTGTTGGCCTTTTGCTGGATCATATTTCTTGAGTTTTACTTTAATAATAATTATGCTAATGTAAAAAATTGCTATATAATGGGATTAGTAATGTCATACTCTATTAAGCTGATGCTCTCTTAAAAATTGTTGATAATAGCAATATAAAATGAGAGGTGTATGTAGTTTTGAATGATCTTAACATTACTGTGTATCTTTTTATTTAAGTTTAAAATATACTTATATTTTTTCTATCACCAGTATTTTTCTTTTAGTGGTATAGCACAAAGAGCTATATTATGATGGTGAGACTATGAAAAGGTAAATTTATGGTTAGTTTCCAAATCTGCTCTAGAGTTTATTACCATCTGGTCTCTTTGGAGACTATTATAATTATTCATGGAAGTGTTTTCAACACACAAAAAAAGGAAGGTTTGTGTATTGGCAGAAAGCAAGAAATACCAGTGGTTTAAACCACAGGTAGTTTTCTTAGAATTAGGCAAGGGAAATGAATTAAAGAACTAATTGAGAATCATTAGTAGTTATGTGGTTTGTCTCAATTTTGTCAGAATTTCATTCATAAAGAACAAAATACTGTACAAGGAAAACTGAAGGTCATAGAAATATAGTAACTCCATTTGGCATATTTTATTTTCATTTTAATCAGTGAAATGTTAGGATGGTCTCAAATCTTGGTGTAAACCTCAGAAATAAGATGAGGAATGTATGTCAAATTTGTGGGCTTTTGAAATAAAAGCAAAAATATATTCATGTTAACATAATTATAGAAATGAGAATGCCTTTATTAAAGGTATTTGTCTTGGATTTAATGCAAACATTATATTAAATAATTTTACAAGTGTTCTGGACTTACGTCACTCTTCAGGAGTAGTAGTTTACAGTGTTTTAAGCTTAAGTTGATTTAATAGTAAAAGGATAAAAAGAAATATCTTTTTACTTTTCCATTCTCAGAGTTGGAGAGAAGTCTATAAAAAATGAGATGACAAGTCAAAAAATTGAATTCATCTATTTTTATTCAGCAGTGTTAGACAAAAAATGCCTAGTGGGCTGGGAATATACAGGAAATTTAAATTTGTGATTGAGAATAAGAAATGCATTTGTGGTTTAAAAAAGAAATACCAGCATGTCGCATTAGAGTTATGGTATCTACAGTATTATACAGTTAGCAGGAAAATGTATTACATCAGGGGGTATGTTGCACTTTAGAGAGCTAGTGTGGGGATGCGGATGAAGAGAGTAACTCCATAGAAGGCATGAGCATTAATAATCCAGTCAGAGAGGAAGAAGTTTGCTGTCTCGCATGTAACATAAAACAGATGTTACGTTCTATTGAAAACCTCCTTAACTAAAATGAATGTGTAGATCACTGGTCAATAAGAAAAACATGAACAATGGCAATGTAATGCTTTTGAAAATTTATTCCATTTGTCAGTTAATATTGGTGGTAGGGAGGGTGAAGGGAAGCTTGCTAAATGTTATTCTATTTTGGATATCTTAATTTAGAAAGCTGAAAGATAGCAGTGAACTATATTTGTTTTTAATTTATTTTACACATTTAAGCTCATTTCTTTCTCAGAAATTGTTGTAAAAGCCAACAAGAGATTTAGAAACTATGAGTTCTGATTTAATATGTCTGAAGAGGTGATTTAAATATATCTAAAAGTTTTAATTAATTAAGCTGGAAACATTGTTAAGTAGTTGGCAATGGAAAGAAGACATATGGAGAAAAGGACACTGGGGATGTTACCACAAGGTGCTAGATATCTTTCCTTTTTTTTAAAAAAAAAAAATAAGATTTACCTTTTCTTTTCCCTTAATATTTTTAACCATTAGAAAATTTTAGGTGTAAAAAGTAAAATTTTAGGTGTAAAGTACATGCAATAAAATTGACTTTTTAATGTATAGTTGTGTCAGTTCTGACATATGCACACAATCATGTAGGCAGTACCAGGGTACAAGATATATTTTAGTTCCCCTATCCCAAATGTCCCCTGTGCTCTATTGTAGTCAGCCTTTTCCCCACCTCAGCTCCTAGCAATCAGTGCTCTGTTTTTGTTGGCAGATATAGACCTCCTGGGTTGGTGTGCCAAGACCATAAGGCTCTGAGTGCTCTCTTTCCTGGGACATTTCTCAGTATTATTTATACAGCTGGTGGACTTAAGACATGAGGTAACTGTCTCTTGCCAGACAAAGAGCAGACTTAGTTACTGTTTGCTATAAAATTGGTAGAGTCCCCAAGCTTTATGTTCCTCACCTGCCAGTAGAAACCCAGGGCATATATAGCATCTCTCTGAACCATATCCTATTACCTCCATAGGACTTGGAGCAAGGGGAAATAGTGAAAATATGCCTATATTTGAATGCCTTGCCTTGAGTAAAATAAAGTCTTTCCCTTTGACTCAGAAGTCTCATGTCTTCTGTCAATGAATTAGTACCAGACTTTTTTTTTAAATTAGCTTTTAAAACATGATAAAATCAAATCCCATATCTCAATAGTTTTCTGTTTCTATAGTTTAACCTTTTACAGTGTTTCATATTGACAGAGCCAGCTCCTGGCTGAAAACCTATGTGTGATTTTTTTCAAGGTGTCATAGAGATCTACAAAGGTTTTATATGGTGGGCTTTAAATGGGAAAGCTGCCCTCCCTACTGCTGACTTGGTACAAAGCCAAAATCAACTGTCTCTGAAGGGTGTTGCAGTCAAGGACTCATCCCACATAGCCAACCATGCTCATTCTTACACATGTCAGTATTCCTAGGCCAAGTACCTTCGTTTGGAAACTTGACTGGGGCTTTCACTGAGACCTGGCTTAGATTTCTGTGTGAAGACCTTCTTATTAGGGAAGTTAAAGAACTTTGAAGACACCTTTCTGTTCTGTGACTTAGTACTCAATACTTTTCTACACCTCGCTCTCCTTCCATCTTACTCTAGACCCAGGGTCTTAAAACTGCTGGAGTCTTTTTGTTGCAGACTCCCTTGGAAGTGAAGCAACTCCCACATTGGTTAAAATTAACCTAATCTTTGATCAGTGTACTGGTCTTTGGGGGGAACATATGGAGCAGTAGGGAGCTGACACTTTCTACAATTTAACCTCTTTTTTTTTCTTTAATTTTTATCAGAGTGTAATATGTTTACAATATTGTTTCAGGTATAAAGCAAAGTGAATTTGTTACACATATGCATTTATCCACACTTTTTTAGAATCTATTCCCATTCCCATGTAGGTCATTACATAGTATTGAGTAGAGTTCTCAGTAGGTCCTTATTAGTTATCTATTTTATATATTCTTGTGTTTATATGTCAGTCCTAATCCTCCAATTTATCCCTCTTCCCCTTTGCCCCCTGGTAACCATAAGTTTATTTTCTACATCTGTAACTCTGTTTCTGTTTTGTAGATAAGTTCATTTGTACCTTTTTTTGTTCTTACAGATTCTGTATATAATCTGTATCATATATCTGTCTTTATCTGACTTAACTTCACTCAGTGTGACAGTCTCTAGGTCCACCCATGTTGCTGCAATTATAGTATCACTGTAAGTGATGAAAGACTTAATTAGTTTCAGTTTGATTTGTTGTCTTTTTGTTGTTGTTGTTGCACAGCTTGCAGAACATTGCCTAACCAGGAATTAAACCCTTGCTCTCAGCCTTGAAAGACAGAATCCAAACCACTGGTGTGTGTGCATGCTCAGTTGCTGCGTCGTGTCTGAATCTTTGTGACCCCATGGACTGTAACTGCCAGGCCTTGTCCATGGGATTTCCTAGGCAAGAATACTGGAGTGGGTTGCCATTTGCGTCTCCAGGGGACGTTCCTGACCTCAGGATCAGACCTGCGTCTCCTGCTTAGCAGGCAGATTCTTTACTGCTGAGCCACCAGGGAAACCCTCTTAATCAACTCGATCACCAGGTAATTCCTTGGCTTGTCTTAATCAACTATGCTGATATCTGACAGCCCATCTTTCTTCAACTCACTTGAGTTCTTGACACATATAAATGGAATCATTTAGTCCATCTGTTCAGTTCAGTCACTCAGTCATGTCTGACTCTTTGTGACCCCATGGACTGGAGCTTGCTCAAACTCATGTCCATCGAGTTGGTGATGCCATCCAACCATCTCATCCTCTGTTGTCCCCTTCTCCTCCCACCTTCAGTCTTTCCCAGCATCAGGATCTTTTCCAGTGAGTCAGTTCTTCTGATCAGGTAGCCAGAGTATTGGAGTTTCAGCTTTAGCATCAGTCTTTCCAGTGAATATTCAGGGCTGATTTCCTTTAAGACTGACTGGTTTGATCTCCTTGCTGTTTAAGGGACTTTCAAAAGTCTTCTCCAACTCCACAGTTCAAAAGCATCAATTTTTTGGCCCTCAACCTTCTTTGTGGTCCAACTCTTACATCCATACGTGACTACTGGAAAAACCATACCTTTGGATGGACCTTTGTTGGCAAAATAATGTCTGTTTTTTAACATGCTGTCTAGCTTTGTCATAGCTTTTCTTCCAAGGAACAAGAGTTTTTAAATTTCATGGCTGCATTTAGTCCATAACTGTTGAATTTTCTTTCCTTTAGTTGGCGTAAGGACGTCAGAGAGTATCATACCTTTTGTTGAGTATCAGTAATTTGTTTCTTTTGTGACTAATATTCCATCATGTTGATGTACTGCAGCTTGTATATCTATCCCTAATGGAGGAATACTTAGATTGTTTCCATCTTTGGTGATTCCTGATAAAACTGCTATAAACATTTCTGTATATATTCTTTATTAGCGAATGTTTTCATTTCACTAGAAGTGGAATTGCTGGATCACATGCTTCGTAAGAAACTGTCAAAGTGGCTATTACCATTTTACATTCCCACCAGCAGTCTATTAAGAGATTAGTGGCCGCACATTCTTGCCAGTACTTGGTATTGTTGGCTTTTGTTATTTACCCACTGTAACGGGTAAAGTGGTTTCTCATAGTTTTAATTTATACTTCCTAGTGATTTTGAGCATATTATTCTTTTTTTTTTTTT
>SJYQ01000714.1:318530-351523 GCA_006410935.1 Redunca redunca | reverse complement strand
TTTTTTTTTTTTTTTTAAATCATGTTCATTTTTTGACCCTAGTTGAGGGTCAGAACTATATTCTTCATTATTTTCTGATAGAAATTTCATTGTTTTACTTGTTATATTTAGGTCTGTATTCCATTTTGAGTTAATTTTTGTGTTTGTAGAATGAGACATGTAACAGTGTTTCTTTTTAATCCTCACTTTGGCATATAGGTATCCACTTGTTCCAACCATTACCCTTTTCTGAAATCTTTTTAAATCACTGTAATTGCCTTTGTACTTTTTTCAAAATCAGTTCTGTGGTTGTTTTTCTGTGCTGTATGTTCTGTCCCATTGGTCGATATGCCTTACTCCGTTTCCAATATGCTGCGGTGATTTCTGTAGCTTTGTAGTAACCCTTGATGTATTTGTTTTCTGTGGTCTCTATAATCATATTAAATTGAGTCTAAACGTTGGAATTACATTTCACAGGTTGAAATTTTTTCACATTTATATCCGTGTGTAGGTGTGCTCAGTCACTTAGGTCATCCAACTCTGTGTGACCCTGTGAACCATAGCCCGCCTGACTCCTTTGTCCATGGGATTCTCCTGGCAAGAATACTGGAGTGGACTTCCACACCCCACTCAAGGGCGTCTTCCCTACCTAGGGATCAAACCCACGTCTCCTGCATTGCAGGCAGATTCTTTTAACCGCTGAACCATTGGGGAAGCCCATTTACAGTCATAAACATCTATAAATTTTCACTATTGAATTTTGATTAATATACATATTAGAAATTGTTTTCAATATCCAAAGTGGTGTTAACTTACAGTTGAAGAGAATTTTGTAATAGTGACTGTAGTTAATAGTAGTAAGTAGAAAAATTAAATAGAAAAGGGAAAATTTAATACATGTTGCTGATAGTCACTACTCTTAAAAAATATTTTTATTTTTAGTGAGACTATTTTTGTTTTCATAGGTGGTTTAGTTTTTATAGGTTCCCCTAGCAGCAGAACCTAGGACAAGAAGTTTAAAACACCAATTTTGGACATGCAGGTGTCTCTCAAAAGGATGGCAGGAGGTGATTCAGGGAAGACAGAGCAGCTAATAAAAAGTCATTAAGCCTACTATCACAATAGGATATTGGGGCTTTATCCTGTGGGGAAATTTTAGGAATAATCAGTGTTGATATCCAAGAAGGCAGTGGCACCCCACTCCAGTACTCTTGCCTGGAAAATCTCATGGACGGAGGAGCCTGGTAGGCTGTAGTCCATGGGGTCGCTGAGGGTCAGACACGATGGAGTGACTTCACTTTCACTTTTCACTTTCATGCATTGGAGAAGGAAATGGCAATCCACTCCAGTGTTCTTGCTTGGAGAATCCCAGGGACGGGGAGAGCCTGGTGGGCTGCCGTCTGTGGGGTCTCACAGAGTCAGACATGACTGAAGCGGCTTAGCAACAGCAGCAGTGTTGATATCAATTTCAGAATTAACTCACGGAAAATGCAAGTATATTTCCTGTTACTGATTGTGGAGTGTAGTTTAGAGGACTGTGCACCTTCCCAGTGCCCACGTGGGCATAGTAGCTTTCACCAGTTCAGGAGAAGATCCCTCTGGGGCAGAGAGGAAGCTTGCAGCATTTAGAAGCCTTGAGCCAGAGTAAACCATTAGGTTCAAAGAACACAGCAAGGACGCTGATAGCATCTGTGTCCTATGCATGCTCTATGACTTTTACGTCCCTTTTCTGGGTTATCATAATAAATAACTTCAATCAGATCATTCCTATAGTGATATTTTCTGAATAAATTAGATTATACTTTCTGTACTTAAGTGTCTGTCTCCACTTTTTATTCATAAAGCTTCATTAAGTTTTGTTTATTTATCCTTGTCATACTATTTACTTATGTGAGAGACCTTATTAACTACACACTTAGAAATATTATTGTTTATTCCATCTTGAAATCATGTTAAAATGGCAAATAAGTGTATAATACATTTTCATTATCTTTAGCTATCAGAAGAGTGCAAGTTAAAAACATGAGAAGCATTGCACATCTTTAATTAGCTAACATTTTTAAGTGATCACAGTAACAAATCCTGATGAGAATACAGAAGAACTGGCTCTCTCATATGTTGCTGGTGGGAATATAGAATGACACAGCCACTCTGGAAGCAGCTTGACATTTCTTTTAAAATTGAACATACGTTTTCATGACTCAGCAGTCACACTCCTGAGCATTTGTCATAGAGAAATGAAACTTACGTTCCTGCAAAGACTTCCTACACTGTATTCATAGCACTTTGTTATTGCCCCAAACTGGAAGCAATCCAAATAGCTTTTATCAAATGAATGGCTAAATTGTGATACATCTGTATGATGAAATACTACTCAGCTTTAAAAAGGAATAAAATATTGCTTCAGACAACAATTTGCATGGATTTCAAGGGGGGGTCACACTGAAGGTAAAAAGCCAGTTGCAAATGGTTATATTCTATGTGATTCCAATTATATAATATCCTTGGATTTAAAATATATATATATAGTTTTGAAATATATTAAAATGGTTGTCAGAGGTTTAGGGATGAAGGTGAAAGATAGTGTAAGTAGAATTTTCACAAAAAGCTGTTTGGTGGTGATGGAACGATTCTGTATCTTGATTGTGGTAGTAGTTGCACAAATCTGTACACTGTTAAGCTTTTATAAACTGTACACATATACAAACAAGAATGCATGTGAAACTTGGTGAAATCTGAATCAGATCTGTAATTTAGGATTGTACCAATGTCAAGTTCCTGGATTTGAAAGCGAGCTATGGTTGAATAATATTATCATCTTTAGGGAAAACTGGGAGAAGGTAATGTAGGAGCCTTCTATACTATTTTTTGCAATTTCTAGTGAATCGGAAATTAGTATTTGGTTACTCGGTATGTTTTATTTATTGACATTCTTTTACATCTTGTAAGCTGATTCGTCATTACAGAATAATCCCATAATATGTAATTTAAAATGTTTTTTAAGTTAGGGCTTAAAAGACTATGAAACTAGTATGAAATTCAATTTTGTCAAATGTTTCCCTTGTCTATTTTAAACCTTTTCACAGAATTTCAAGGTTGCAAATATAAATAAAATAATTTCATTTTAAAATAATCTACTGTATAGACTAAATTAGAGAACACTCATGATTTCTTCAGAATTCTAGGTTGTAAATTAAAACCTCTGATGGTCACTCATCTCATTGATATAAATCTATAATCTTTCCTACTTGTAACATTCTTTTTGTTTGTTTGACCTGTTTGTGCCCATTTCTTGAATCTCAGCTTAAATGTGACTTTCTTGTGGAGGTCTTTCTTACTCTGACACTCTTCTTTCAAAATCTTTGTTTCTACTCAGATAATATGCTTTAATGCCAAGTCAAATTCATTTTACATATGTATAGTGTGATCAAATAATGGGGAAGTTAACCAACAGTGTCATTTGGTATAAAATTTTGGAGTACATCCTAAATCTTAAACATATTAATAAATTATTGAAAAGATGAGACCACCCAGCCTATTCTAGTGATACTTAACAGAGATGGATTTGTAACTGGTAGAAGAATCACTCCCTGAGTGTAAGATCAATTGCTGTTCATTTTATTCACCTGAAGATGAATCACTTTTTCAGATTTTGCAGACTTTCCCTTTTTCTGAGAAAATGATATATTAAAGTGAAAGTTTCTTTACTATATCAATGCTAACTTCCTCTTCCTTTGTAATACTTCTATATTGAAGGGACCCGGAGGTCAACAGTAAGTCTTTTCTGCTCTCTTTTATTTCAATGTTATTTCTAAACGAGTTGATGAAATTCCCTTCTGTTTTGAAGGACCATTTTTCACCTGCATATGAGGAAATTTAAACTATTTGAGTTGATATTAACATATTTTATTACTATAAATTATCTATGATTTAAAAAAAGTATTTGTCAATTTATATTTATTAAGTATAATTTTAGGATTCAAATCTACTGACCAGAAAAAAATAGTGTTTTTTGGTATGGTGAAAAGAAAAAGGTATATGATAATGGTTAATTAGCTAAGGAAATGTTTTCAGTGTTTCATCATGTGTCAGAATTTTGCACTGCTTATATTATATGAGGAAAAACTTGGTTATTTCCCTATATTCTCATACACTTTTTGACACTTTGACAAGTATGATAGTTTTTATTTCTGCACCTAGTGACTTTTCATTCTAAAAATATTGTTTGAACCAGGTTTCAGAAGATGTACTCTGGTTCCTAGTTTGGGAACTCTATTACTATTCAAAACTAAGCGTTTTCATCTTTTACAAAAATGAGGGCCTATGTACCATTTGTTTTGATAAAGTGAGTAGAAATATGGATTATTATGGGAAGTCTAGAATATATAGTTTTATTGTATATATCTAGATACAATAGATTAAAGACCAGGATATCAAAATAGAGTCAAGAAATAAATACAGCTAACATTGGAAATTATGGAAGAAAATATATAAAACTGGCAGCCAGTGGAGGAAAACTAAGAAATTACTATTTGTGGGAGAATGTTTTTCTACTCATGTGCTTTCTTACTGTTTTAATCACTTTTATAACATGCTATGTATCATGAATTTTAAGTATGTACATAATTTTGAAAAATTAAAATGCACTGTCAGATTTTTGTAAGAGCAACTTATTAATCAATATTTAATTGTCCATTTGCTAATTATACTGGGATTAGTATGATATGTAGAACATTGGACACTGTCTTTCAAATGCTTTTTTAAAAAACAGTACAACCTTCTTCCATAAGAAATATTTGTTAATAAACTATTCATTAGACGTATGCCATTATCCTTTATGTCAGAAATTTAAAATAAGGAAAATTTTATGGCTGGCCTGAATGATGAACATTTGTCCTCATTTTTTTGTGCTCTGGCCTTTGTGATATCCAAAGGTACAGTTCCCAGGTGGCACTAGTGGTAAAGAACCTGCCTGAAATGCAGGGAACATAAGAGGTGTGGGTTCCATCCCTGGGTTGAGGAGAACCCCTGGAGGAGGCCATGGCAACCCACTCCAGTATTCTTGCCTGGAGAATCCCATGGAGAGAGAAGCCTGGTGGGCTATAGTCCAAATAGTTACAAAGAGTTGGACACGATTGAAGTGACTTAGCACGCGCACACATGACCTTTGTGATATCCGAAGTTACAGTTTTCTACTTAACAGTTTTTTTTTCTTCCTTGTATAGTATACTGCTGCTAAGTCGCTCAGTCGTGTCCGACTCTGTGCGACCCCATAGACGGCAGCCCACCAAGCTCCGCCGTCCCTGGGATTCTCCAGGCAAGAACACTGGAGTAACACAAGTATATTTGATGCAATGTCCTCATTTCTTTTTTTTAACATTTAAATTTTAATTTTTATCATCCTTTTGCCAAGATTTCTTAATCCTTGCCATACTATATTGTGTACATTGAAATAATTTTTTAAGTCGTTACTTTTGCTTCTTGCTGTCTCTGGTTTTGTTTTACTATTTGTGGCCTCTTCAGAGTTTTATATATGTTTGGACTTACTTATGTGAAAATCCACCATGTGTTAGCTCTCCTAATAGTTCCCCATGTCATGCAGCGCCTTACATAATACAAGTAACTATTCTTGGGGTTTTATATATTTATTTATTTGACTGTCATTTTATTGAAAATTGTTTGACAGTTGTTTACTTATGAAAAATGCAATGCAAGACTAGCACGCTCAGTTTGTGCTATTGTAGTTAATTGTTGCTACATGGGTATTTTCAAATTTTAAAAAACTCAGAGAACAGTAAAACATATACTTAGCACAAATGTTACCACTCCTTGGTATCTTTAAAACTGTGCTTTAACTTTTTAAACCTTTGTTCTCATGCTACTTAAAAAAATAATTTTATTGAGGTATAATTCATCTACCATAGTTTTAATCATTTAAAGGGTACAGTTCCATGGTTTTCCCTGTATTCATAAATATGTGTGGCCACCACCAGTGTCAATTTTGGTACATTTTTATTACTTCAAAAGGAAACTACATACTCTTTAGTTATTACTCTCTGGTTCTCCTTCATGTGTTTTCCACATGAATTTTGGAGTCACCTTGCACATTTCTACAAAAAATACAGCTTGGACTCTGATTAGGATCAATGTGGGATTTTCGTTGTGGTAGTTTCCCTTGTGGAGCACAGGCTCTAGGTGCGTGGGCTTGAGTAGTTGCTGCTTGTGGGCTCAGTAGTTGGCCTCGAGGGATCTAGAGCACAGGTTCATTAATTGGGCTCATGGGCTTAGTTGCTCCCAAGCACGTGGGAATTTCCCAGAAGAGAGATCAAACACGTGTTCCCTGCGTTGGCCAGCAGATTCTTAATGACTGGACCACCAAGGACGTCCATATTTTTTCATTTTGGTGTTATTGTAAATTGAATTACTTTTTAAATTTCATTTTTCAGTTGTTCATTGCAAGTGTATAGAGATAGAATTCCTTATTTAAATATTGATCTTATTTCCCGTAGCTTTTCTGAACTCATTTCTAGTATTTCTGAACTAAGTTCTTATATTTTTCAGTGAATTCCCTATGGTTTTGAATATACTAAATATGTTATCTATTAGTTTGGCCAAAAAGTTCATTTGCGTGTTCCATAAGATCATACAGAAAAACCCAAACAAACTTTTTGGTCAACACAATACAAATACTTTTACTTCCTCCTTTCCAGTTTGGAACCCATTTGTTTGTTTCTTTTGCTTAATTGCCTTGACTAGTGCCTCTTTGGTGGTGTTGTTTAGTCACTAAGTTGTGACTGACTCTTGTGACCCCATGAACTGCAGCACCCCAGTCTTCTCTGTCCTTTACTATCTCCCTGAGTTTGCTCATGTCCATTGAATCAGTGATGTCGTCCAACCATCTCATCCTATGTTGCCCGCTCCTCCTCTTGCCCTCAGTTTTTCCCAGCATCAGGGTCTTTTCCAGTGAGTCAGCTGTTCACATCAGGTGGCTGAAGTATTGAAGCTTCAGCTTCAATGTCAGTCTTTCCAGTGAATATTCAGGATTAATTTCCTATAGGAGTGACTGGTTTGATCTTGCTGTCCAAGGGACCCCGAGGGGTCTTCTCCAGCACCACGGTTTGAAAGCATCAGTTCTTTGGCACTCAGCCTTCTTCATGGTCCAGCTCTCACATCCATACATGACTATTGGAAAAGCCATAGCTTTGACTGTGCAGACCTTTGTTGAAAAAGTGATGTCTCTACTTTTTCATACACTGTCTAGGTTTGTCATAGTTATTCTTCCAAGGTGCAAACATCTTTTAATTTTGTGGCTGCAGTCACCATCCCTACTGATTTTGGAGCTCAAGAAAATGAAATCTGACACTGTTTCCACATTTTCCCCATCTGTTTGCCATGAAGTGATAGGACCAGATGCCATGATCTTTGTTTTTTGAATGCTGAGTTTTAAGCCAGCTTTTTTACTCTTTTCTTTCTCCTTCATCAAGAGGCTCGTTAGTTCCTCTTCACTTTCTGCCATTAATGTGGTATCATCTGCGTATCTGAGGTTGTTGCTATTTCTCCCAGCAATCTTGATTCCAGCTTGTGCTTCATCCAGCCTGGGATTTCAGATGATGCACTCTGCATATAGGTTAAATAAGCAGGCATCTAGTATAATGTTGAAGAGAAGTGATGAGAGGAAACATCCTTGTATTGTTCCTTGTGTGAGGGCCAAATTACCCTGTCATTCACAATGATGTTTACTATGTATTTTTCTTAAATGTTCATCATATTTAGGAAGTTCCTATCTATTGCTAGTTTGTTGAATCTGTTTAACATGAAACAGTGTTAGATTTGCCAGGTGTCTTTTCTGCATTTGTTGTCATAAGCATATGAGTTTTGTTTTCTATACTGTTGATATGGTATGTAACAATTGATTTTGAGATGTTAAGCCAATCTTGGCATTCCTGGGATTAAATCTCATTGGTTATATTATATAATTCATTTTTATACATTGCTGGATTTGTTTTTGCTAATGTTTTACTGAGGATGTTTGCATTATATTCATAAGATATATTGGTCTGTAATTACCTTATTTCTATCTGTGGTTTGGTATCAAGGTAATACGGCTCCATAAAATGAATTGGGGTTTGTTTCTTTTTCTGTTTTTTGGAAGAATCTGGAGAATTTTCAAATTCTTCTTTAAATTTTTGTTAGAATTCAGTGGTGAAGTCATCTGATCTTTGGTTTGTGGGTAGTTTTTGATTACTAATTACTTCACTGGTTGTATTGGTTTCTAAAGATTACGTGTTTATTCTTGAGTCATTTTCAGTAGTTTGTGGTCATTCTATTCATTGTATTACCCTTCTTATCTGAGTTACATAATTAATTTTTATGTCTGGTTTTTCATTACAATAGCCATTTCAGGTCTCTTCTGGATATTTGCATGACACATCACTTCCCACCCTTTTACATTCAATCTGTTTGTAGCTTTTGATGTAAGGTGTGTTTCTTTTAGACAAACATAAATATTTTTATATAAAAGTATCAGAACTATTGATATGAAAATGTGAGATTTGTCTCATTATTTTATTTCCATGAATCAGTATACTAGTCCACAAATTGTTTTCTACTTTTTCTATAAAACTCAGCTTGTTTTTACTAAGGCCTTCAATGAAAGATTTAATAAGATTAAGTTTCATTGCATTTTGAAAGTTCTGTTATTTTTTGAGCTGTAAATTCATTTCCCTTATTTTCATGTCATGAAATCAATTAAAAAATAGTGATTTGAAGTTTCCTAAACACTGGATTTTTATTATATTGAATAATGACTATAATAGTTATATCTTATAATGTGATCTTCTGGCATGGAGAAATACTATAATGTTAAATATAATCATATTTTTTAGTTGAATTTATGTATCTTTTAGATTTTTCTCTGATAGTTTAAAGCTTTATATTGACAGTTTGTTGCATATTGATAAATGCTTTTAAGTCATCAGTTCAGTTCAGTTCAGTCGCTCAGTCATGTCCGACTCTTTGTGACCCCATGAATCGCAGCACACCAGACCTCTCTGTCCATCACCAACTCTCGGAGTTCACTTTTAAGTCATAACAGTGTATAATTTTAACATGGATTGGCCTCATCCAATGTAATTATTTAATTAGCTTGTAGTTAATGCAAGTTAGTCTAAATTTTCACTAATTTCCAGTCTCTAATCAGTTGACTTCTGAGATATATTTCTTACATTGTTTTTCCTTTAAAAAAAAATCTTAAAAAGTGAGAACACTAAAATCACTTAAATACAAATTATAAAAGTGTTTCATAATGTTTTAAAGAAGCAATCTTGTTTTTGAAATGTCTTAATTTTGTGTATAGAGTTCCTTAGAGATTAAAAAAATAGTTTTTCAGGATTACATATATAAAAATGTATGGAGAAGAAGTAAGATTTTATAAACACTGTTAATCATTCTACATTAAAAAAGATTTTCTTTTTTCAAAATCTCTCACTTTAAAATAGTGGTCAAAATATGTATTCAACAAATTAGTGTAAGACTTGTAATGCAGGCAAGTAAACCTTTGGCTTTTTTAGTTTTTCTACTGATTACCACTGTTTAGCAGAAGTTTCATATGGGAATAGGAAAAAATGAACTCATCGTTCTCTTGAGCATCTGGAGTAAGTTTACTGCCAGAGGCAAGCTGGTAATTTCTATATTCTTATCCGTACAGCAAATCCTATGCTGCCCTGAAATGAATCACATGCACAGCTTCATTGACTCTCACAGAAATATTCTAGTGCCTGTGTAAGTTTTTTTAGCTGGATAAATTGCATCTCTGGGCCTCAATACAATTCCTTTATAAATAGTAAAGATACCCCCATAACACAATTCCTTCAGCCTTAGTATGCTTTGATAATTATCCATGGAGTCCTAAAATAGGTATGAAAAGAATTATTGTTTTTACATGAATGTCATATCTTATCAAAAACATGATGAACTTTAACTCTTTTATGGCTATTTAGAGCTGAAGACATTATTTGTATACTCTTATGGAAAACTTTATAAATATCTGGGATCATAGAAACAGTCAAAGGCCTGATGGGAACTCACAGAGTAGAAAGTCTACTCCATGCTCTGCCAGCCAGTAGCTGAGTGATCTTAGGCAAGTGATTCAACTATTTAATAATTTAATAATACTTAATAATTAATTAGATGTGATTATTGTGGGGAAATTACAAGATGGTGCCAGTCAGGCTTTGTCGCCCCCCCCAACTCTCATGCCCTCTCGCCCTATATTCTGGAAACAATGACTTTGCACAGCTGTGTAACAGCTGAGATCATTTATAACACTGCACATGTGTATGACAAGGTACTCGCTTGGTCATGGGGGCCTTGTGCTGTATGCCTACATGAGCTTCACCATGAAAGCCCTGGCTGCTGTTGCATCAGGGCTACATTGGAGCTACATCGTAGTTATGTTATATGGGACTATGTTTTTGCTACGTTATAATTATGTTATGGTTATGTTATAGCTGCTGCATCAGCCAGGAGAGAGGCTGTGTTTGGCTGCTGTGCCAGCCAGGTGAGAATAAATGTGTCTGTAGTTCCTGGGCTTCCCTGGTAGCTCAGCTGATACAGAATCTGCCTGCAGTGCAGGAGACCCTGGTATGATTCCCGAGTTGGAAAGATCCCCTGGAGAAGGGATAGGGTACCCACTCCAGTATTTTTGGGCTTCAGTGGTGGCTCAGATGGTGTGGAATCCTCCTGCAATGTAACAGAGCTGTGTTCAATCCCTGGGTTGGGTAGATCCCCTGGAGGAGGATATGGCAACCCACTCCAGTATTCATGCCTGAATAATCCCCATGGACAGAGGAGCCTGGCGGGCTATAGTCCATGCGGTTGCAAAGAGTCAGACACTGCTGAGCAACTAAGCACAGCAGCAGTTCCTGCGTCTCCTCGAGTCTTCTTCCAGCCTCTTAGCTCCTGCCTCACCTACCCTGGCTTCAGTGAACAGTGCACAGCAAGACAACTGGTGCTGTGAACAGGATCAGCTAGATAATTATAAATTAAATAATTATTTTAAACTTGATTTCTGTGGGCCATATAGCTCCCAAAGTTCATGACATTGCTCCATTTTCTTTTATATTGTTTTTTAATCTAAGTAAAAGCAACTATTATATTGATGGGAAAGATCTATTTGCAGTTGAGTTACTAGGTATGTTATTGCTTCTCATTTTTCATCCACTGCTTCCATTTTTTTGTGATTATGTTTACGATATGCATTTGTAATGCATTTTTTTAAGTCCAAGCAGAACACTGCAGTAAGTAACTAAAACTTCACTACAACTTGCAGTTGCCCAACATCAAGAGAGTTATTATACAACTTATTGAGAAATGCTGGGCTGTATGAATTAGAAGCTGGAATCAAGATTTCCAGGAGAAATATCAGTAACCTCACATATGCAGATGACACCACCCTTATGACAGAAAACAAAGAGGAATTAAAGAGCCTCTTGATGAAGGTGAAAGAGGAGAGTGAAAAACCTGGTTAAAAACTCAACATTCAAAAAACCTAAGATCATGGCATCTGCTCCCATTGCTTCATGGCAAATAGATAAGGAAACGATGGAAACGGGGACAAACTTTATTTTCTTGGACTCCAAAATCGCTGCAGATGGTGACGGCAGCCATGAAATCAAAAGATGCTTGTTCCTTGGAAGAAAAGCAATGACAAACCTAGACAGCATATTGTAAAGGAGAAACATTACTTTGTCGACAAATGTCCATCTAGTCAAAGCTATGGTTTTTCCAGGAGTCGTGTATGGACAGTGAAGAAGGCTGAGAGCTGAAGAATTGATACTTTTGAACTGTGGTGTTGGAGAAGACTCTCGAGAGTCCCTTGGACTGCAAGGAGATCCAATCAGTCCATCCTAAAGGAGATCAGTCCTGGGTGTTCATTGGAAGGACTGATGATGAAGCTGAAGCTCCAATACTTGGGCCACCTGATACAAGGCGCCAACTCCTTAGAAAAGACCCTGATGCTGGGAAAGACTGAAGGCAGAAAGAGAAGGGGATGACAGAGGATCAGATGGTTGGATGGCATCACTGACTCAATGGACATGAGTTTGAGCAAGCTCTGGGAGATGGTGATGGGCACGGTAGCCTGGTGTGCTGCAGTTAATGGGGTTGCAAAGAGTCGGACATTACTGATCAACTGAATAACATTGCTAGCTTGGAGGAAATTCAGAATTCATAGTAGTTTCTTTCTCTTTTTGCCCATGGCCATATGTGGGATTTTTGTTCCCTGACCAGAGATTGAAGCATGGAGTCTAATCACTGGACTGCCAGGCATGAGTATAGCTTTACCATCATAATGTCTAAAAATTGTAGACCAAGCCATCATAAGTCAAGGACTGTCTGTATTACTATAGTAATGGATAATCTTTCACTTTGGAGCAGATACCGCATGTAGATCAGCTTCTAAATTTTGGCATTACTATCCTCTGATGCACTTCGCTGGCACTAGTAGCATCCTGTCCTTACTGCATTGTCTGCTGAGGACTGGTGCCCAAAAAGGCAGGACTAAGATATTTCTCTTGCTGCCATTCTTGCCTCCATATGGAGGTCTCATATGCTTCTGTCATTGTGTGTGTGTGTGTGTGTGTGTGTGTGTGTGTGTGTGTGTGAGTGTGCGTGCATGCACATGCTTGGATATAGAAAAAGGGAGAAAGAGATGAATAGGCAAACACTGGCTGACTATTTTATTAGCACGTACGTACAGTTAAATAGTGGACCCTTGATAGTTTTTGAGTTAATAGCTCTTTATAGAAGAAATGCAGGGTCTCATGGTTAGTAAGGAGCAGACTTGTAGTTTGAACTGAGGCATTTTTTATAGGTAGATAATATAACCAGAAAATATTGTGCTAGTGGCTAGAATTTGATGAAAGCAGACAAATACATATTTTATATCACAGTTGCATACTTTTACCTTTGACTCTCCCTCTGATAGCTCAGTTGGTAAAGAATCCACCTGCAATGCAGGAGACCCCAGTTCGATTCCTGGGTTGGGAAGATCCGCTGGAGAAGGGATAGGCCACCCACTCCAGTATTCTTGGGCTTCCCTTGTGGCTCAGCTGGTAAAGAATCTGCCTGCAGTATGGAGACCTGGGTTCAGTTGCTGGGTTGGAAGGATCCCTTGGAGAAGGGAAAGGCTGCCCACTTAAGTATTCTGGCCTGGAGAATTCCACCAACTGTCCATGGGGTCGCAAAGAGTCGGACATGACTGAACGACTTTCACTTTCACTTTTCACCCTTGACTCATGAGCAGTGTGAATGTTTTCCTCCTCATCCCCATATGTTACACTAAAATATGTGATAGACTGTGGCTGGAATATCTCAGGATGAAATTCTTTTTATAACAATATAGGTTTTGTATAATTAGAACACATTGAAAAATAATAGTACAATGACCTTGAATAAAAATTGTGGGAATTTCCTGGGAGGCCAGTGGTTAGGACTCCATGCTTCCAATGAAGGGGACGTGGTTTTGATCCCTGCTTGAACAACTAAGATCCTGCATGCCATGAAGCTGGCCAAAAAAAAAAATATTAGAGAGTATCTTTATACTTGTTATGGAATTACCATGAGATAATATCCAACCAGTCCATTCTAAAGGAGATCAGCCCTAGGTGTTCTTTGGAAGGAATGAAGCTAAAGCTGAAACTCCAGTACTTTGGCCAACTCATGAGAAGAGTTGACTCATTGGAAAAGACCCTGATGCTGGGAGGGATTGGGGGCAGGAGGAGAAGGGGACGACAGAGGATGAGATGGCCGGATGGCATCACGGACTTGATGTATGTAAGTTTGAGTGGACTTCGGGAGTTGGTGATGGACAGGGAGGCCTGGTGGGCTGCAGTTCATGGGGTCGCAAAGAGTCGGACACAACTGAGCAACTGAACTGAACTGAATATCCACAAATATTGATTTTAAGTGACATTCCTTATGTGTGATATTTTGGGTATTATTAATCTTGTGTTTTGAGGAATAATTTGTAATGTAAGTTATAGAACATTTTAGAAAAATCCCTAGATTTAGCATTAGCATAAGCTTCTAAAACTAAGCATGATGTATTGAACAGTTGATTTAACATTATCTGTGTCTAACTCAACATTCAGAAAACGAAGATCATGGCATCCGGTCCCATCACTTCATGGGAAATAGATGGGGAAACAGTGGAAACAGTGTCAGACTTTACTTTTGGGGGCTCCAAAATCACTGCAGGTGGTGATTGCAGCCATGAAATTAAAAGACGCTTACTCCTTGGAAGAAAAGTTATGACCAACCTAGATAGCATATTCAAAAGCAGAGACATTACTTTGCCAACTAAGGTCCGTCTAGTCAAGGCTATGGTTTTTCCAGTAGTCATGTATGGATGTGAGAGTTGGACTGTGAAGATGGCTGAGCGGCGAAGAATTGATGCTTTTGAACTGTGGTGTTGGAGAAGACTCTTGAGAGTCCCTTGGACTGCAAGGAGATCCAACCAGTCCATTGTGAAGGAGATCAGCCCTGGGATTTCTTTGGAGGGAATGATGCTAAAGCTGAAACTCCAGTACTTTGGCCACCTCATGCGAAGAGTTGACTCATTGGAAAAGTCTGATGCTGGGAGGGACTGGGGGCAGGAGGAGAAGGGGACAACAGAGGATGAGATGGCTGGATGGCATCACTGACTCGATGGATGTGAGTCTGAGTGAACTCCGGGAGTTGGTGATGGACAGGAAGGCCTGGCGTGCTGCAATTCATGGGGTTGCAAAGAGTTGGACACGACTGAGCGACTGAACTGAACTGTGTCTAAACCTGTGGGCCATTTATTTCAGATTTCATTGTGAGATATATTGTGAAGATTGTTTGTGACCAAAAGATTGCAGCTTTTTCTATTTTAATAATCTCTACAAAGGCATACAGATTACTTGTATATGAATTTGGTTTTATTTTTAAACCCTTTCACAATATATACATTTCACATTATATATATTATAGTTCAAATTAAGAGAGAAGAAACAGACTAAAGCTTCCTCCCTCAGAGTGAAGAATTCTCTATCTTATGTTTGGCTTCAGGAGGAAGACAAAGGTGTTTTTGTTTTAACTAAGTTGTCATCAACAAATACTTATATCTGTACAGATCTATATGTAAATATAATCATATTTTCTAATTATAGTGAAGCTATTATGAAAAAATTTGATCAAGATAAATAATTTATAAATAATGTCTAGTTGTTTGTGATATTCTGAAACATAGTTATTTGAAATTGCATATCATGTGAGAAATCTGGGTGATTTCTGTATAAGCAATGGATTGGAGGTGGTGTTCAGTTACTAAGTTGTGTCTGACTCTGCAACCACATGGACTTCACACACCAAGCTCTTCTGTACACCACTGTCTCCCAGAGTTTGCTCAGATTCATGTCCATTGAGTTGATGATGCTATCTAACTGTCTCATCCTCTCCTACCTGTTTCTTCTGTTACCTACAATCTATACTAGCATCAGGGTCTTTTTCAGTGAGTGGCCTCTTTGCATCAGGTGGCCATAGTTTTGAGGTTTCAGCATCAGTCCTTCCAATGAATACTCAGGGTTGATTTACTTTAGGATTGACTGGTTTGATCTCCTTGCTGTCCCAGGGACTGTGAACAGTCTTCCCCAGTACCACAGTTGGAAAGCATCAGTTCTTCAGTGCTCAGCCGTCTGTATGGTCCAACTCTCACATCGATACACGAATACTGGAAAAACCATAGCTTTGATTATATGGATCTTTGTTGACAAAGTGGTATCTTTGCTTTTTAATATGCTGTCTGGGCTTGTCACGGGGGCTTCTATGGTGGGTCAGTGATAAAGAATCCACTTGGAATGCAGGAGACACAGGCTTGACCCCTGGGTCACAAAGCTTCCCTGGAGAAGGAAATGGCAATCCACTCCACTATTTGTACTTGATAAATCCCATGGACATAGGAGCATGGGGTTGCAAAAGAGTTGGACACAACTTAGCAACTAAACAATGATTCTGGGTTTTTCATAGTTTTCCTTCCAAGAACCAAGTCTTTATTTATTTATTTTTTTCATGAACAACAAGGTAATTTATTAAGGCAAATTCTTCATCCCCTCAAGACATTGTGGGTGGAATGATTTTGGAATTAACCTAATAAAGATGAGAGACAAGACAATTTCGTTAGGAATTCACACATCTATCATAGTAAAGAGAATTGACTCGACAGACAGCTGAAAGTGGAGACTAGGTCTCCTGAAGTGTAACAGCTGGAGCTTAGTTGTAGTTACTTATTTTAAAAAGCAAACATACCGAATGGTATGACTAGGCTTGTTCAGTTCAGTTAAGTTCAGTCACTCAAGTCGTGTCCAACTCTTTGCAACCCCATGAATTGCAGCACACCAGGCCTCCCTGTCCATCACCAACTCCCAGCGTTCACTCAAACTCATATCTATCGAGTCGGTGATGCCATCCAGCCATCTCATCCTCTGTCGTCCCCTTCTCCTCCTGCCCCCAATCCTTCCCAGCATCAAAGTCTTTTCCAATGAGTCAACTCTTCGCATGAGGTGGCCAAAGTATTGGAGTCTCAGATTTAGCATCATTCCTTCCAAAGAACACCCAGGACTAATCTCCTTCAGAATGGACTGGTTGGATCTCCTTGCAGTCCAAGGGACTCTCAAGAATCTTCTCCAACACCACAGTTCAAAAGTATCAATTCTTTAGCATTCAGCTTTCTTCACAGTCCAACTTTCACATCCATACATGATCACTGGAAAAACCATAGCGTTGACTAGACGGACCTTTGTTGGCAAAGTAACGTCTCTGCTTTTGAATATGCTGTCTAGGTAGGTCATAACTTTCCTTCCAAGGAGTCTTTTAATTTCATGGCTGCAGTCACCATCTGCAGTGATTTTGGAGCCCAAAAAATAAAGTCTGACACTGTTTCCACATCTGTTTCCCATGAAGTGATGTGCCCAGTTGCCATGATCTTCGTTTTCTGAATGTTGAGCTTTAAGCCAACTTTTTCACTCTCCTCTTTCACTTTCTGCCATAAGGTGGTGTCATCTGCTTATCTGAGGTTATTGAGATTTCTGCTGGCAATCTTCATTCTAGCTTGTGCTTCTTCCAGCCCAGCGTTTCTCATGATGTATTCTGCATATAAGTTAAATAAGCAGGGTGACAATATACAGCCTTGACGTACTCCTTTTCCTATTTGGAACCAGTCTGTTGTTCCATATCTAGTTCTCACTGTTGCTTCCTGACCTGCATACAGATTTTTCAAGAGGCAGGTCAGGTCGTCTGGTATTCCCATCTCTCTCAGAATTTTCCACAGTTTATTGTGATCCACACAGTCAAAGGCTTTGGCATAGTAATAAAGCAGGAATACATGTTTTTCTGGAACTCTCTTGCTTTTTCCATGATCCAGACGATGTTGGCAATTTGATCTCTGGTTCCTCTGCCTTTTCTAAAACCAGCTGGAACATCAGGAAGTTCATGGTTCACGTATTGCTGAAGCCTGGCTTGGAGAATTTTGAGCATTACTTTTCAAGTGTGCGAGATGAGTGCAATTGTGGGGTAGTTTGAGCATTCTTTGGCATTGCCTTTCTTTGGGATTGGAATGAAAACTGACCTTTTCCAGTCCTGTGGCCACTGCTGAGTTTTCCAAATTTGCTGACATATTGAGTGCAGCACTTTCACAGCATCCTCTTTCAGGATGTGAAATAGCTCAACTGGAATTCCATCACCTCCACGAGCTTTGTTCGTAGTGATGCTTCCTAAGGCCCACTTGACTTCACATTCCAGGATGTCTGGCTCTAGGTGAGTGATCACACCATCGTGATTATCTTGGTTGTGATGATCTTTTTTGTATAGTTCTTCTGTGTATTCTTGCCACCTGTTCTTAATGTCTTCAGCTTCTGTTAGGTCTATACCATTTCTGTCCTTTATCGAGTGCATCTTTGCATGAAATGTTACCTTGATATCTCTAATTTTCTTCAAGAGATCTCTAGTCTTTCCCATTCTGTTGTTTGCCTCTATTTCTTTGCATTGATCGCTGACGAAGGCTTTCTTATCTCTTCTTGCTATTCTTTGGAACTCTGCATTCAGATGCTTATATCTTTTACTTTTCTCCTTTGCTTTTTGCTTCTATTATTTTCACAGCTATTTGTTAGGCCTCCTCAGACAGCCATGTTGCTTTTTTGCATTTCTTTTTCTTGGGGATGGTCTTGATTCCTGTCCCCTATACAGTGTCACAAATCTCCATCCATAGTTCATCAGGCACTCTATCTATCAGATCTAGTCCCTTAAATCTATTTCTCACTTCCACTGTATAGTCAAAAGTGTCTGAAATGCAGTACTTAGTTAGTACTGCATTTAGTAATGCATGGCTTAGTTAGTATAGTCATAAGGGATTTGATTTAGGTCATACCTGAATGGTCTAGTGTTTTCCCCACTTTCTTCAGTTTTTGTCTGAATTTCACAATAAGGAGTTCATGATCTGAGCCACACTCACTCCTGGTCTTGTTTTTGCTAACTGTATAAAGCTTCTCCATCTTTGGCTGCAAAAATATAATCAATCTGATCTCGGTGTTGACCATCTCATGATGTCCATATGTAGAGTCTTCTCTTGTGTTGTTGCAAAAGGGTGTTTGCTATGACCAGTGTGTTCTCTTGGCAAAACTCTATTAGCCTTTGCCCTGCTTCATTCCGTATTCCAAGGCCAAATTTGCCTGTTACCCCACGTGTTTCTTGACCTCCTACTTTTACATTCAAGTCCCCTATAATGAAAAGGACATCTTTTTTTGGGGTGTTAGTTCTAAAAGGTCTTGTAGGTCTTCATAGAACCATTCCACTTCAGCTTCTTCAACGTTCCTGGTTGGGGCATAGACTTGGATTACTGTGATATTGAATGGTTTGCCTTGGAAACGAACAGAGATATTTCTGTCGTTTTTGAGATTGCATCCAAGTACTGCATTTCGGACTCTTTTGTTGACCATGATGGCTACTCCATTTCTTCTAAGGGATTCCTGCCCACAGTAGTAGATATAATGGTCATCTGAGTTAAATTCACCCATTCCAGTCCGTTTTAGTTCGCTGATTGGTAGAATGTCGACATTCACTCTTGCCATCTCCTGTTTGACCACTTCCAATTTGCCTTGATTCTTGGACCTGACATTCCAGGTTCCTATGCAGTATTGCTCTTTACAGCATCGGACCTTGCATCTATCACCAGTCACATCCACAGCTGGGTACTGTTTTTGCTTTGGCTCCGTCCCTTCATTCTTTCTGGAGTTATTTCTCCACTGATCTCCAGTAGCATATTGGGCACCTACTGATCTGGGGAGTTCATCTCTCAGTGTCCTATCTTTTTGCCTTTTCATACTGTTCATGGGGTTCTCAAGGCAAGAATACTGAAGAGGTTTGCCATTCTCTTCTCCAGTGGACCACAATCTGTCAGACCTCTCCACCATGACCTGCCCTTCTTGGTTGGCCCCACACAGCATGGCTTAGTTTCATTGAGTTAGACATGGCTGTGGTCTGTGTGATTAGATTGACTAGTTTTCTGTGATTATGGTTTCAGTATGTCTCCCCTCTGATGCCCACTCGCAATACCTACTGTCTTACTTGGGTTTCTGTTACCTTGGACATGGGGTATCTCTGCTGCTCCAGCAAAGCGCAGCTGCTGCTGCTTACCTTGGATGAGGGGTGTCTCTTCACGGCTGCTCCAGCAAAGTGTATCCACTGCTCCTTACCATGAGGAGATACCCCTCGTCCAAGGTAAGGCTTGTTACACTAGTTTAAAAATAGGCCAGGTACTGGCACTTCATTTTGTGCATTCTAGCGTTGGTCATTTAAAATAGTGAATATTAAATATGTGGGCTCCACATCTGACCCACAGAACATCCACTCCAAATCTTCTTGTTCTGTGTAAAATATCCACTGTGTATATACTATGAAAGTTTTATCTAGGCTCCATTATTAAGTCAAAAGAATGTAAATAGTCATATCATAATAAGCTAATGACTTGCATATTTCCATATGGATGAATGTCAGTATATCTAAATAGGAAATAAACTGCAATCCTATCTGCCTATATTAAAAAAATAGAATATCTCCAGATTTGCATACTCATCACTATAGAAGAGGTATGCAGGTTTTAAGGTTTCACAATCAGTTTTCAGAAAAATAGCAGTTATTCCTCCAATATCTCATTAGCATCTGATTCAAATTATTTTTAGATTACATGATTTAGAAGACATTATAACTCCACTAAGAATTTGTAATTATTCTTAGATGGTTTCATCATTTACCCTAGAATCACTATCAGAAAGAGTAACAATGTGATATGGTCACTTTCAGAAGAGCAATCTGGTCATCTGGAAAAATCCCAGCTACAACCTGCAAATACTCCCATGTGGGAGACTGGCCAAGGCACATGATTTCTAGGCAGGAAGGCCATGGGACTGGGGTGAATGGAGGCTGTCTCTAAGGAGCAGGCTATAAAGTTCCAAACTGACCTTGGGCAGCATAATTGGTCCCCTTTCCTCTAAAGCAGGCTCATGCTCTCCTCCCCACAGCAACGCAAAGTCTGCTAAAGAGCATATTGGAGCAGAAGTGGACATTCTAGCACATTCTTATTGCTGTATTACGTGAGAAGACAAGAACATCCTGCCCACAACAGTGTTGTTCCAGAAAGCAGGGCAGGAGTAGTGGTAGATTAGAAAAGAGACTATTAATTGCACAATTAATAAGAAAGTGAAAATGTTTCAAGACCTACAAGAAGCCTGTATCCAAAGGAGTCTTTTTTGTCAGTGATGCTGCACTTTGAATTATGTGCTAAAGCTCGTAATGAACTCACTCTGGTCTGCCACCCTGTGTCCGGCTTGCTTCGTGCCTGTTGAGGGGTGCATATGCTACACAGAGCTATGATGGATTCTATGGAGTGGTGAGATTCACAGAAGTTCCAGGATGCTCATGTCAGGATCATTGCTTGTGGAAGTTTGATGCAGATGAAGATAAAGTGGTTTCTTGGACAATAATCGCAATTTCTTTCTTTTAAAGTCAGTGGGTTTCTTGTATAGTTCTATTACAATTGACCCAGGTTTAATTTCATCCGTCTCCATGAAAGCACAACAGTTGGTGCTAGTAAACCTTTCTTTAGGCTTGTAGTGTTTGAATTAAAAGAAATAGCTGCACCGTTGGTTAATTTTTCAACATGCTTCTGGAGCTCATTGTCTACATTAAAATGAGCCTATGTGTCTTCTTTTCTTGAAGCCACAGGAGTATCTTGCACAGGAGTTAAGTCTATGCCATTCAGGTCTTTTACCCTAACTGTGATATAGGGATCAATGCATTGCCTGGCATCTTTCAGGCCAGTTTTCTCAATTCTGATAGTAACGTTGTTCCTGGTTCTGATGGCAACCTTGGTAATAAAGTACTGGGAACTCTGGCAGGAAAGAAATCAGGAGACCCTGCTCCAGCACCGCCCTCTTCTTCATTTTCTTCAAGTTCCAAATTCTCTTCTTCACCAGGTGCTAAAATTCTTCTTAAAGGGACAGGCTAAACATCAAATGGGAATTCTTTATTATATGTAAGAATATTCTTTAGGGTTGGTTCTAGCTTCTTCATATCTTCTGCCTCTCCTAAAACTGGCACCCCAGCGCTGCAGCAGACTTCAAGTCACCTCTGACATGGCTGGTACCCACCCCGTCCCCTCCCATCCCTGCCCTAGGAAAGGCCCAGCTCTAGGGCATCATCTTCCCTGGGCCTGGCCCTGACATTAACAAGGCCAGGAGGAAGCGCTACGGCCACTGCTGCCACCCGCCAAGGAGCCACCGAAGCCCATTTGCCTTAGCAAGTGTCTTAATTTCATGGCTGCAGTCACCACCTGTAGTGATTTTGGAGCTCACGAAAAGAAAAACTGTCACTACTTGCGCTTTTTCCTCTTCTGTTTGCCATGAAATGATGGGACCGGATGCCATAGTCTTAGTTTGTTTAATATTGAGCTTTAAGTCAGCTTTTTAACTCTCCTCTTTCACCCTCATCAAGAGGCTCTTTATTAATAGTTTCTGTTCACTTTCTGCCTTAAGAGTAGTATCATCTGCATATCTGAGGTTATTTATATTTCTCCCAGCAGTCTTGATTCCAGTGATGAGTAGAAATTTGTATAAAACCATGCTCTTTGTAAATAGGCAGAGTAACTCAGTTTTTCAAACTAAGTTGTGCCCTGAAATGTCTTTTCTTTCCTTTTTTAAATTGTGTTATTAATTTACAATGTTGTGTTAGTTTCAAGTGTACATCGAAGTGATTATATATATAATTTATTTATTATATATATTTATTCTTTTTAAGATTCTTTTCCATTATAGTTTATCACAGCATACTGGATATAGTTCTCTGTGTTATTCAGTTGATCCTTGTTCTTTGCTTGTTTTCTATGTAGTTGTGTATAGAAGTTAATTCCAAACTCTTGCTTTATCTTGTTGGTGACCATAAGCTTATTTTCTGTGTCTGTGTGTCTATTTCTGTTTTGTAAGTAAGTTCATTTGTATCGTCTTTTAAAATTCCACAAATAAGTGACATCATGTAATATTTGCTTTCCTCTTATCTAACTTACTTCGTGGATATTTAGGTTACTTCCATATCTTGTTAGTGGCTCACTCATGTCCGACTCTTTGCAACCCCGTGGATTATAACTCGCCAGGCTCCTCTGTCCGTGAAATTCTTTAGGCAAGAAAACTGGAGTGAGTAGCCATTCCCTTCTCCATGGAATCGTCAACCCAGGGATCGAACGCGTGTCTCCTGCATTGCAGGCGGGTTCTTGAATGACTGAGCCACTCTTAGTTACTCTAAATAGCGCTGCTGTGAACATCGCGGTGTTTAAGTAAGAGTTTTCCTAGATATATTCCCAGGAGTAGGATTGCAGGATTATATGGCAACTTTTTAAGGAACCTTTTGTAATGTTCCCCATTACATGTAAGTGGCTGCACCAATTTACATTCTCAGCAACAGTGTAGGTGGTGAAACTTCTCAGTTCTTTAATTTGCTGTTAGCGCTCTCTCTTATTTTCTCTAGATTTTATGTTAGTAAGTTTTTCCTATCCTCACATCTACCCAGTCTCCTATCCCTCTACCAGGAGATACCTTCCCAGCTTCTCAACTAAGCAACTATTTTGGCTTTGAAGGAGTGCTTTCAGTGTCTTGTTGTGTAGTCATGCTTAACTGCATCCGTATCTTTATTTTATTGTTTCTATCTAATATTTGAGAGTTATTCCACTTTCATTTTATATCTAACATCCTTCATTTATGCTTTTCTTCTCATCCTTGAGTCTGCCTTCAAATCTTATCCCCTCCCTGATCTTCACTATCTTTGTTAGAAATGTGCTTAATTTCTCTCCCATCCCAATATAAAGTAAGAAAATCTTTCTCCAAAATCTGCCTTATCTGTCTAGTTTCCTTTTCAGTTGAAATTCTTGAAAATGTAGTCTATACTTCTTTATCTCTTCATTGTTCTTACTACTTCTCTGAAACTCAGGTAGTAGGAGCCACTGATTATGATTTGGTCATCCAATCCACTGAACACTTTATAGTTCTCATCTCATTTGACTCATTTATCCGTGTTGACCCTACCACCAGTTTGAAGCTTTTGTCCTCTCTGGCTTCGCTTCTGTGATACCTGTTCCCTAGGTTTTCTTCCTTTTCTGGTTCCTCTCCCTCCTTTTCCATAGCTGGATCTTCTTTTAATTCTTGCAGTGTTTCTTTCCTTCTCCTTAAATCTTTACCCACTGTTTTCTCTTGGGTCCTTATAGCCCCTTAACAAATGAATTCCAGCTCATTTTCTGACATATTCTGACACTGAGCTGTCACAGGCACTGTTTGTGTTTTCCTCTCCTTTATCTGCTTGGCTGTCTTGAAAAGCCTCCCCTGGATTTCACTGTTCCCCTCTATTTTTCTCTGATACTCCTTCCTCCCTTACTCTCATTTGTTCTTTACTCAATTATAGGATGATTTCCCTCTGTTCTCACTACAGCTATTTGTCTCTCCACCAATTTGTGTTCTATAGAGCTGCTGAAAACCCCACTAAAAGACAAATTTTGTGATGTTGCTTCTTTAGAATGCTTCAGTGGGTAACGTTAACAGGATAAAGAGTCTTTCCTTTTTTTGTGTGTTCCTTTTTCACTGAAGTAAAATCCACATAACATAAAATAAATCATTTAAAGTGTACAGTTCAGTAGAATTTACTTAATTCACAATACTGTGCAACCATACTCCGTGTCTAGTTCTAGGATGTGTTTTATCACTCCAAATGGAAACCCCAGAATGAAAGCAGTCATTCCTCATTCCCTCCTGTCAGCCCCTGACAAACACAGATAGGTTATCTGTTACAATGGATTTGCCATTTCTGAATGTTTCATGTAAATGAAATCATTGCTTTAAATGCCCTTTTTTATTTGGCTTCCTTTACTTATATGTAATAATATTTTTGTGATTTATGTAGATTGTCATCTGTATTAGCACTTGATTCGTTTTTGTAACTGAATAATAATTCCATTATGTGGCTGTATCCTGTTATCTATTCATGAGTTCATGAACATTTGGGTTGTCCACAGAGTTTGAATGCCTCTATTTTATTCATTTGAGTATATACTTGCAGGGATTTAATTGCTGGCTCGTATGGTAAATCTGCGCTCCTTGAGTTACTACCAAACTCTTTCTACAGTGGCAACAACGATGTACATTTTCACCAGAAATGTTTTAAGGGTTTCAGTTTGTACAGATCCTTGCCAGAATTTATCTCCTCACCCTTTCTTTTCTTTTTTTCTTTAAAATTATAACCAATCTTGTACATACAGTGGTATTTCACCACTGTGTTATTTCTCTAATGACTAATGGTATTGAACATCTTTTTATGCAGTTGTTGACCATTTATATCTTTTCTTTGGGGTAATTATTAGGCTGATTGTCTTTTGTTTTTGGCTCAGAAAAACCTTTTAAATGATCAGATCCAAGATATTTCTGGATTTAATGATCATCAAAGAACAGTTTACATTTTGACCTTAGAAGTTCTTTATTATTATGGTCTCATTTTAAATGGGACTTCCCTGGTGGCTGAAATGATAAAGAATCTGCCAGCAGTGCAGGAGACCCCAGTTCTATCCCTGGATGGGAAAGATCCCCTGGAGAAGAAAATGGCCTACCAAATCCAATATTCTCACCTGGAGAATTCCATTGACAGAGGAGCCAGGCAAGCTATAGTTTATGCCTCACAAAGAATAAAAAACGACTGAGCAACTATCACTTTATCATTCTAAATAATTACTTGAATATTACCAGCATTTCTGGACTCTCTGTCCTTAAAATGAAGCAAATTGTTTTTTTTATCTTAATACTAAAATATCCAGTTCAGTTCAGTTCAGTCACTCAGTCGTGTCCAAACTCTTTGTGACCCCATGAATCGCAGCATGCCAGGCCTCCCTGTCCATCACCAACTCCCGGAGTTCACTCAAACTCACGTCCATCGAGTCAGCGATATCATCCAGCCATCTCATCCTCTGTCGTCCCCTTCTCCTCCTGCCCCCAATCCCTCCTAGCATCAGAGTCTTTTCCAATGAGTCAACTCTTCGCATGAGGTGGCCAAAGTACTGGAGTTTCCGCTTTAGCATCGTTCCTTCCAACGAACACCCAGGACTGATCTCCTTTAGAATGGACTGGTTGGATCTTCTTGCAGTCCAAGGGACTCTTAAGAGTCTTCTCCAACAGCACAGCATTAATGATTGATTTAAAAGCATCAATTCTTCAGCGCTCAGCCTTCTTCACAGTCCAGCTCTCACATCCATACATGACTACTGGAAAAACCATAGCCTTGACTAGACAGATCTTAGTTGGCAAAGTAATGTCTCTGCTTTTGAATATGCTACTATCTAGGTTGGTCACAACTTTCCTTCCAAGGAGTAAGCGTCTTTTAATTTCATGGCTGCAGTCACCATCTGCAGTGATTTTGGAGCCCAAAAAATAAAGTCTGACACTGTTTCCATTGTTTCCCCATCTATTTCCCATGAAGTGATGGGACCGGATGCCATGATCTTCGTTTTCTGAATGTTGAGCTTTAAGCCAACTTTTTCACTCTCCTCTTTCACTTTCATCAAGAGGCTTTTTAGTTCCTCTTCACTTTCTGCCATAAGGGTGGTGTCATCTGCATATCTGAGGTTATTGATATTTCTCCCGGCAATCTTGATTCCAGCTTGTGCTTTGACTTTTTGAAACTTTCCATATGGAATATTTCCACCTAGCACTTCTTCATACCTTAATGAGCAGTTACAAAAAGGGTATAATTTCCTTTGTCTGTTAACTAGCAGTCATTGGTTAGTGCTGAAGTAATTGCTAATATTCTCTGTTGTTTACTTCTTTCTCTTTTTAAAAAATATTGTTTGCTTTCTTGTGAGTACATAATAAACATATACCAGGTTAATGTTTCAGTTGACCATCAGGTATAAATGTGAATATAAGGTATAAGTGTGTTTTTTGCAGTCATTCTTATGTGAATATAAGAATCTTTGATTAATATTTTTGAAGACCATATAGAGTAACTTTTAGGTGTTTTGAAAATAAGCTTGTATTTATTATCATGGAGATATGCTAAACTGTTGAGGGTACCTTTACTGATTGTCTAGTATTTTAAATGATAGTGTTTGCTTTTCAAGCAACAGATCATGATGAAAAGTTAATTCACAATGAAATGTATATATTAGCAATTGTTACTTTTGAATTTGGCAAGGAAAAATTATAATCTGAAGTTTTATCTACCACCACCGCTCCAAGTTTCCCTTTACTTTCTGAATGTTTCAGATTAGATTTCTAACATTACCATTTTCAAAGATTGTATATTTATTTTAACTTACATTCTGATAGAACTGGAAGGTTTAGCCATAAACCTAGATGTATGAAAGAGATTGGGTTTTACAAGAGAGAACGTATATCCGGTAATGTTTTTTATGTTACCTCCAAATTTTTCAAAGATGAAAGAAACCTGAAATCTACTACTTTCCAAGGGCTTCAAAGGTGGTGTTAGTGGTAGAAAATCCACCTGCCCATGCAGGAGACCTTAGGGATACAGATTCGGGAAGGAAGATCCCTTGAAGAAGGTAATGGCACCCTACTCCAGTATTCTTGCCTGGAGAATCCCATGGACAGAGGAACCTGGTGAGTTATGGTCCATAGCGTCACAAAGAGAGAGACACAACTGATGTGACTTTGCACTCACATGCACTTTCCAAATGAAAGGTTTTTACATAACAACATTTTTCTGCTTTATCTAAAGGGCTTACTTTACAAGCTTAATTTGAGTGTCTGTTCTGTGTCAGTGCATGTAATTTCTAGAGACTAATTACATCTTTTTGTTTGTTTTGTGTTTTTTGGTTTGTGGTTTTTGTTTAATTTCATCTTTTAATAAGGTGTGTTTCTTAGTTCTCAGGGAATTTTCAGCATGTACCAATTATTTCTTAGAAGTGGGCAATAAATTATTTGGAAACAAATATTCCATTTTTTTTCTACCTTGCCTAGAAACCGCTTCTCTGAATAATAGACTTTTTTGGGTGTCTGTTAATTGGTAATTTTTGGTATCAGTTGACTCCTGGGATTCTAGTTGTTTAAATTCTTTAAGTAGTAGTTGCCTATATTTTATACTGTATTTTTTGTTATTACGAGTCCCGTGATCATTTGTTAACTAAGTCCTTAACTTATGTGATAAATGGGACATTATAATCAATCAGTCAGTTCATTCTCTCAGTTGTGTCCAACTCTTTGCAAATCCATGGACTGCAGCATGCCAGGCTACCTTACTCATCACCGTCTCCTGGTGCTTGCTCAAACTCATGTCCATCAAGTCAGTGATGCCATCCAACCATCTCATCCACTGTTGTCCCCTTCTCCTCCTGCCTTCACTCTTTCTCAGCATCAGGGTCTTTTCCAGTGAGTCAGCTCTTCATATCAGGTGGCCAAAGTATTGGAGCTTCAGTTATTCCATGTCTGGTCTAACTGGTGCTTCTTGACCTGTATATAGATTTCTCATGAGGCATGTAAGGTGGTCTGGTATTCCCATCTCTTTCAGAATTTTCCAGAGTTTCTTGTGGTCCACACAGTCAAAGGCTTTGGCATAGTCAATAAAGCAGAAGTAGATGTTTTTCTCAAACTCTCTTGCTTTTTCTATGATCCATCGGATGTTGGCAATTTGATCTCTGGTTCCTGTGCCCTTTCTAAATCCAGCTTGAACATTGGGAAGTTCTTGATTCACACACATACTGTTGAAACCTTGCTTGGAGAATTTTGAGCATTACTTTGCTAGCGTGTGAGATGACTGCAATTGTGTGGTAGTTTGGGCATTCTTTGTCATTGCCCTTCTTTGGGATTGGCCACTGCTGAGTTTTCCAAATTTGCTAGCATATTGAGTGTAGCACTTTCATAGCATCATCGTTTTGAATTCCAGCTCAACTGGAATTCCATCACCTCCACTAGCTTTGTTTGTAGTGATGCTTCCTAAGGCCCACTTGACTTTGCAGTCCAGAATGTCTGGCTGTAGGTGAGTGATCACACATCCTGGTTATCTGGGTTATAAAGATCTTTTTAGTATAGTTCTTCTATGTATTCTCTGTATTTTAGTAAAAATTCCATTCATATTTAAAGGAATATTCTACATCACTTAACACTGTTAGTTTTTTTTTTTCCTTGCTCTCCTCAGAATAATGACGATATTCAGTCCCAGCATGATTTTGTACATATGCTTCAGATCCTTCTATATTGAGTCAGCAGGCATCTATTGAATAATTAGTATTTCTTAATAACATTGTTTTAGAATATAGTTTTTTACTTTTAAAGTACTTTCAAATCACGTACCTTACCTTTTTGAAGAAATAAAAATTTTTATGAATATCTTAGTACTTTCAGTTCAAGGTAATAATACTAGGCATTATTTGAAAAACAGTAAAATGTTGTGAAATGGTGATGCTGTCCTAACATACCTTTTCAAGAAAATTTTAACATTTCCCCTCTTTTGGCAATCATTTTTAAAATTGTATATTCCTATTGATCAAACAGAAGCAGGAAAACTGCACATTTCAATATTTTCTTTTTGTATTTTTGAAGTCTAAAGGCATTTAAATGAATTTTCTTGTAACTTGTAAAGATCTGTCTACAGTTTCCCATCCAGAAGGCAAGGGATGATTTCACTGGTAGAAACCATCCATCTTCCCCTTTCAGAGTTTGTTGAACTTGATTCTTTTTAAATAATTCTCTATCATGTCAGTGCTGTAAATTGTCCCCGTACAGGTCTCTGTATGAGATCTATGGCTCATTTTCTGTGATGATACGGAATTTCCCTAGCCCTTGTAGCTCTGAGTGTCACTGCTCCCAAATCTGGCATTTCACTGCCCTTAGTGCATTCGAGTACACTTCATTTTCTCTCAAGCTTATGTAAGCACGTTGTCTAACTTTTTGTGTTCTTTTTTTTCATCCTGCTTAGCCACCAACCCTAGGTCAGCCTAACTTAGTATCCGCCAGTCTGTCCCTTGGTATTGAGATGGTTGAATGCAAATCACAGCACTATTGTATGCATGGGTCCTACTTCAAATTCCTGGTCTCCAAACCCACACTTAGCTCTCTCTGTAGTATTTTTGGAAACGGTAGCCTTTCTTTTTAGAAATTCTAATGAAGATTAGCGTTAAAGTATTATATAATGTATGTAAATACTTCCTTGTTCATCCACTTGGAGGATACTGAGTTCTAGCATAGGAATACATTTTAGAAAGTTGATGAATAGTTGACCCTGAAAATTCAGGGGTTCGGCTTTCCAGCCCTTCACCTATAACTTTATAGTTCACTCTCCATTACCCTGGATGTGTACCAACAGTGGGTTGTGTAGGACTATCAGTTCAGTGCAGTTCAGTTGCTCAGTCATGTCCGACTCTTTGCAACCCCATGGACTGCAGCATACCAAGCTTCTCTGTCCATCAACAACTCCCAGAACTTGCTCAAACTCATGTGCATTGAGTCAGTGATGCCATTCGACCATCTCATCCTGTGTCGTCCCCTTCTCCTCCTGCCTTCAGTCTTTCCCAGCATCAGGGTCTTTTCCAGTGAGGCAGTTCTTCAAATCAGGTAGCCAAAATATTGGAGTTTCTGCTTCAGCATCTGAATATTCCAATGAATATTCAGAACTGGCTTCCTTTAGGATGGACTGGTTGGATCTCCTTGCAGTCCAAGGGACTCTCAAGAGTCTTCTCCAACACCACAGTCCAAAAGCATCAATTCTTCGGCGCTCAGCTTTCTTTATAGTCCAACTCTCATATTCATACACAATTACTGGAAAAATCATAGCTTCAACCAGATGGACCTTTGTTGGCAAAGTAATGTCTCTGCTTTTTAATATGCTGTCTAGGTTGGTCATAACTTTCCTTCCAAGGAGTAAGCGTCTTTTCATTTCATGGCTGCAGTCACCATCTGTAGTGATTTTGGAGCGCAACAAATAAAGTCAGCCACTGTTTCCACTGTTTCCCCATCTATTTGCCATGACCTTAGGTTTTTTGAATGTTGAGTTTTAAGCCAGCGTTTTCACTCTCGTCTTCTCCTTTCATTAAGAGTGTCTTTAGTTCATCTTCACTTAGTGTCATAAGGGTGGTGTCTTCTGCATATCTGAAGTTATTGATCATTTCTCCCTGCAGTCTTGATTCCAGCTTGTGCATCATCCAATCTGACATTTCACATGATACAATCTGCATATAAGTTAAATAAACAGGATGACAGTATATAGCCTTGATGTGCTCCTTTTCCAATTTGGATCCAGTCCATTGTTAAATGTTTGGTTCTAACTGTTGCTGCTTGACCTGCGTACAGATTTCTCAGGAGGCAGGAATATGGTCTGGTATTCTTATCTCTTGAAGAATTTTCTACAGTTTGTTGTGATCCACACAGTCAAAGGCTTTGGCGTGGTCAATGAAGCATAAGTAGATGTTTTTCTGGAACTCTCTTGCTTTTTTTGTGATCTAGTGAATGTTGGCAATTTGATCTCTGGTTTCTGTGCCTCTTCTAAACCAGTTTTGAACATCAGAAAGTTCTCAGTTTACATACTGTTGAAGCCTCACTTGGAGAATTTTGAGCATTACTTTGCTAGCGTGTGAGATGAGTGCAATTGTGCAGTAGTTAGAACATTCTTTGGTGTTGCCTTTCTTTGGGATTGGAATGAAGACTGACCTTTTCCAGTCCTGTGGCCACTGCAGAATTTTCCAAATTTGCTGGCATATTGAGTACAGCACTTTCACAGTAGCATCTTTTAAGATTTGAAAGTAGATCAGCTGGAATTCCATCACCTCCACTAGCTTTGTTTGTCTAAGGCCCACTAGACTTCACACTCCAGGATGTCTGGCTGTAGGTGAGTGATCACACCATTGTTGTTATCTGGGTCCTGAATATTTTTTTGGTATAGTTCTTCTGTGTATTCTTGCCACCTCTTCTGAATATCATCTGCTTTTGTTAGGTCCATACTGTTTCTGTTCTTTATTGAGCCCATCTTTGCATGAAATGTTCCCTTGGTATCTCTAATTTTCTTCAAGAGATCTCTAGTCTTTCCCATTCTCTTGTTTTCCTCTATTTCTTGTCATTGATCACTGAGGAAGGCTTTCTTATCTCTCCTTGCTATTCTTCAAAACTCTGCATTCAAATGGGTATATCTTTCCTTCTTCCTTTGCTTCACTTCTCTTTTCCTGTACAAATAAGGAGGCCTTATTTTTGTAAGGCCTCCTCAGACAACCATTTTGCCTTTTTGCATTTCTTTTTCTTGGGGATAGTCTTGATCACCGCCTCCTGTACAGTGTCATAAAACTCCATCCATCCTTCTTCAGGAACTTTTATCAAATCTAATCCCTTGAATCTATTTCTCACTTCTACTATATATTTGTAAGAGTTTTGATTTAGGTCATACATGAATGGTCTAGTGGTTTTCCCTACTTTCTTCAATTTAAATCTGAATTTGGCAATAAGAGTTCATGATCTGAGGCATAGTCAGCTCCTGGTCTTGTTTTTGAAGACTGTATAGAGCTTCTCCATCTTCAGCTGCAAAGTATATAATCAGTCTGGTTTTGGTATTGACCATCTGGTGATGTCCATGTGTATAGTTGTCTCTTGTGTTGTTGGAAGAGGGTGTTTGCTATGACCAGTGTGGTCTCTTGGCAAAACTGTTATCCTTTGCCCTGCTTCATTTTGTATTCCAAGGCTAAATTTTCCTGTAATTCCAGGCTCTTGATTTCCTGCTTTGGGATTCCAGTCCCTTATGATAAAAAGGACATATGTTTTGGGTGTTAGTTCTAGAAGGTCTTGTAGGTCTTCATAGAACCATTCAGCTTCTGCTTCTTTGGCATTAGTGGTTGGGGCATAGACTTGGATTACTGTGATGTGGAAAGATTTGCCTTGGAAATGATCAGAGATCATTCTGTTGTTTTTGAAACTGCACCCAAGTACTGCATTTCGGACAGTTTGGTTGACTGTGAGGGCTACTCCATTTTTTCTAAGGGATTCTTGCCCACTGTAGTAGATATAATGGTCATCTGAGTTAAATTTGGATGACTTTAATCATCCTATATTAAAAACTATAGTGTAGTACTATAGTATTTATTATTTAAAAAAATCTGTATATAAGTACACCTATGCAATGGCAACCCACTCCAGTGTTCTTGCCTGGAGAATCCCAGGGATGGGGGAGCCTGGTGGGCTGCTGTCTATGGGGTCGCACAGAGTTGGACACGACTGAAGCGACTTAGCATGCAGTTCCAACCTGTGTTGTTCAGGGGTCAACTTCAATTGCTAAATGAAAACACTACTCTTATTTTTTATCCTGCTTTCAAATCAAAATGTATCCTTTTATTTATCACTTGAGTTGAAAATCAACAAACCATGTCAAAATTTTGCCAAAAAATAGTTTATGACACAGAGAAGTTTTTTTGATTCGCAGAATAATGA
>SJYQ01000714.1:226006-316844 GCA_006410935.1 Redunca redunca | reverse complement strand
GTCCCATCACTTCATGGCAAATAGATGGGGAAACAGAGGAAACAGTGTCAGACTTTATTTTTGGGGGTTCCAAAATCACTGCAGATGGTGACTGCAGCCATGAAATTAAAAGACACTTACTCCTTGGAAGAAAAGTTATGACCAACCTAGATAGCATATTGAAAAGCAGAGACATTACTTTGCCGACTAAGGTCCATGTAGTCAAGGCTATGGTTTTTCCAGTGGTCATGTATGGATGTGAGAGTTGGACTGTGAAGAAGACAGAGCACCGAAGAATTGATCCTTTTGAACTGTGGTGGTGAAGAAGACTCTTGAGAGTCCCTTGGACTGCAAGGAGTCCAAGCAGTCCGTTTTGAAGATCAGCCCTGGGAGTTCTTTGGAAAGAATGATGCTAAAGCGGAAACTCCCGTGCTTTGGCCACTTCATGTGAAGAGTTGACTCATTGGAAAAGACTCTGATGCTGGGAGGGATTGGGGGCAGGAGGAGAAAGGGACGAAGAGGATGAGATGGCTGGATGGCATCACTGACTCGATGGACATGAGTCTGAGTGAACTCCAGGAGTTGGTGATGGACAGGGAGGCCTGGTGTGCTGTAATTCATTGTGTCGCAAAGAATTGGACATGACTGAGCGACTGAACTGAACTGAAATATTCTCAGCAAGTTACTTCTTATCCTTCTCAACATATATAACAGAAATCATCAGGTTTCAACTTTTTCACATTCTCTCCTCATTGTCTTCAAACCTGTTTATATAATTTTATGTTTTAGGTTGCATTCCATTTTCTTTCTCATTCTCTGAAACAGCAAATTGTTACCTTTCCACCTTTCCTTCACTACCCCTAGTCTAGGTAGAAGAGTTTACATTCATTATCACCACCAGTTTACCTCCGACTTTTAAGATTTCAACCTTTATCTCTCTTTGGAAACATTATTTATTTATTTTTTACAGAAATCACTAATAATATAATTGCTGAAACCAGAGACTGTCTAAAAGCATGAATTCTAATTGACCCACTCAAGGTTATTTCATTTGTTGATTAGTTCCTCAGTTTTAAAACTTTCTTAGATTGGCTTTCAAGACAAATAAATAGCACTCTTTCTTTGTGTTAACTTTGGGCTGTCTGTACCCTTTACTAGCTTATCTTTCTCTGTCAGTTTCTCACTGTTGTTTCTAATCTGTAAGTCTTAAAGTACATTAAATTCAAAAAGTGGAGGTGAAATACATCAGAAACAAAGATGAAATGAAAATGTTTGCAACATTTATCTTGGAAAGAATGAATGTTCCTAAAATCTTAAACAATTCTTAGAATTTTGGCAGCATTAAGAAAAGAAAAGCCCAACTGAAAAAGTAAACAAAGGATATGATGAGTCATTCAATTCATATAAGAAGAAATATGAACTGCTAATAAGTAAACCTCAATCCAGTTAACAATAAAAATGCAAGTTAAAATAGTAGTCACCAGCTTTGCATATGACTTAGTTGTAAATAATTTGATTAGAATTCAGGGTGGGGAGATTGGAAAGCGAAGGATACTTTTATACCCTTTTGTATGGGAGTGAAAACTAGGTATACCTAATTGTGGAGCGATTGGCAGTATTTTTAAAAATTTTATATGCACATAATCGTTGATGCAGCAGTTCCTAGTTTTAGCATCGTATAGTAGTAGTTAGATATTTAATAAGGAATATGTAAATATGTTGAGGGAGTTTTTATAGTAAAATAGACTAAAAACAATGTAAACATTCAGCAATAGAGGAAAATTACAGTCATCATGGTATACTGTTATCTGTGTATGGAATGCTAATTTTCCAATGGTAAAAAATTATAATACCACTAGCATTTATAGAGTGTCAGTTTTACATTAAAGCTGTGTATTTAAGAATCCATTGGTAAGGGATTTTACATTTAGATCCATAATCTGTTCTGAAGTATTTTTTTTACAGGTGAGGAATGGATGGAAATTTAGTATGTAACTATCTAGTAATTCTAGCTCTATTTGCTTAAAAACTATTCTTTCTCCACTGATTTATGTTTGTACCTTTGTCCGATCTAATTGTCACAGATTTTAGAGTTCAGAGAGAAATTTATCCATTTACAGTTAATTGATTTCTGACAAGAATATCAAGAGAATCCAACAGAGAAAGAATGGCCTTTTCACCAAATGATGCTGGGTTGAAGCTACATACAGTAAAATGGACTTGTACCCTGTCTCACACCATATATAAAAATTGTGGTGAGGGTGTTGAGCTGGTAGGATTACAAAATGGTGAAGCTGGTTTGGCATAGAGTCTCTCAGTTCCTCAAAAGACTAAAGTTATCATACGACTCAACATTTCCAGGTATATACCCAAGAGAGATGAAAATATATTTTTACATAAAGAGTTGTACATGTATATTCATAGCAGTGTTATTCATAATAGCAAAAAAGTGGGAGAAAACCACATGTCCATCAATTGAGGAATAAATAAACAAGATGTGAAGTATCTGTACCATAGAATATTGTCAATAAAAAGAAATGAAATACTTACTCATGCTACAATGTGGCTGAATCTTGAAAACATTGTGCTAAGTGTAAAGAGCCGCTCACAAAAGTCCACATACTTTATGATTCCATTTCTGTGCGATGTCCTAGATATGCATATTTATAGTGACAGAAAATACACTGGTTGTTTCCTAGGATTTGTGGGAATGGGGGTTTAGGGGTATGGTGACTAAGCGGTGTGGGATTCTTTTTAGGGTGTTGAAAATGTTCTGAGATTGATGTGGTAATCCTTGCAAGCTCTGAATATACCAAATACTATTGAATTGTTCACTTTAAATATAAATTGTATATCAACACAATTGATATATCAACAAGATATTGTGTTAAAAGATATATGTATCCATCAGTCTTTTTAATCCCTTGTATAGAAATTCTTCCCATGTGTGACTTTTACTATGGTGCATTGTTCATTTACAAAGTTTTTATTGATTAAATTATCCAGATTTTTCAAATGTTTTAAAATGTTTCTCATTTGTCAGTATCACTCCCAGTTTCAAGAAAACAGTCTTTTATGTATTGGGAATCTCACAGTGGTGAATATGTGATTTATACAATTATAATTTTCAGTTGAAAGCTCAAATTTCATTATTAAGAATAAATCCTGACAGTTATTTTTTTGTATGTGACAGGCTTACTTTTTTTCATTTTTAAGAATGTATCTGCCAAATACTCAAGTTTTAGTAACTGTCATTTGTCTGTCCATCATTATTTAAATTAAAAATAGTTTTTCCTAAAGAAAGCAATTTAGTTCTTATAGAAACTCAACATCACAAGAGTTTTTCCGTAGGAAACCATTTTATTCATTCATACTTTTCCAGTTTCTTAAACAGTGCATTTAAAAGATGTGTATTTAAAGGCTAGTGCTTAATAAAAATGATGATTTTTGCTGCTTCAAAAAATTCTTAAATTGGTATCATTTTAAAAAGAAAGCAATTCCTTCCAGTTTTATTGAAATATAATTGACTTACAGCGCTGCATAAGTTTAATGTGTGCAGCATAGTGATTTGATTTGCAAGCATCATGAAATGATTACTGCAAAATGTTCAGTGAATATCATCTCATCTAGATACAAAAAGAAAGAAAATAACGTTTTCTTGTTATGAGAACTCTTAGGATTTATTTTCTTAACTTTTATATATGAAAAACAGCCGTGTTAATTATGTTGTACATTAAATCCTTAGTACTCTTATTTGTGTTATAACTGCAAGTTTGTATCTGTGACTGCCCTCATCCAGTTCCTTCCACCATTCCCCCACCTATAATAATCACAGATCTGATATTTTTTTCTATGAGTTTGTTTGTTTGTTTTTGAACAGCTAACATAACACTATGTTAATTCCTGGTGCTCAGCTTAGTGATTCGATGTTTCTATGCATTACCAAATGATCACTATGATAAGACTAGTTAACATCTGTCACCATAAAGAGGTATTACATTATTGAATATATTACCCATGCTGTTCATTTAATAAATTGGTATCTTTTTAATATGAGCACAAGGTTGTGAAGAATTCAGTGACTACTATTCTGTGGCTCCACTTCCTTTATTTATCTTAGATACCAGCAGTTTACCTGTCATTTGCAATTTGCACTTTAAAAGCAAATATCAGCATAGTGAAAAATGCAAATAATATCTTCATATATTCTGAAACTTGAATTGACTTTGTGAATACCCTCTCATGTTTTCAGGGTCTTTGAGAGGTCTGCAGACTCTTTTAAGAATAGCTAATTTTCAATGCTTTTTCTGTATTTGTGACCTTTTGTGGTACTACAAACTGGTTTTTCCAATATACCAGTAGATATTCTACACGAATGTTCTCCTAATTCTATATGTTGAAAATCACCTTTTCTAGTTTTTTCACATAGTACTTCATCCTATGTTCTTATACCAGTTCAGTTCAGTTCAGTCGCTCAATTGTATTCGACTCTTTGCGGCCCCATGATTCGCAGCACGCCAGGCCTCCCTGTCCATCAACAACTCCTGGAGTTCACCCAAACTCACATGCACTGAGTCGGTGATGCCATCCAGCCATCTCATCCCCTTTATCCCCTTCTCCTCCTGCCCCCAATCCCTCCCAGCATCAGGGTCTTTTCCAATGAGTCAACTCTTCACATGAAGTGGCCAAAGTATTGGAGTTTCAGCCTCAGCATCAGTCCTTCCAGTGGACATCCAGGACTGATCTCCTTTAGGATGGACTGGTTGGATCTCCTTGCAGTCCAAGGGACTCTCAAGAGTCTTCCCCAACACCACAGTTTAAAAGCATCAATTCTTTGGTGCTCACCTTTCTTCACAGTCCAACTCTCACATCCATACATGACCACTGGAAAAACCATAGCCTTGACTAGATGGACCTTTGTTGGCAAAGTAATGTCTCTGCTTTTGAATATGCTGTCTAGGTTGGTTATAACTTTTCTTCCAAAGAGTAAGTGCCTTTTAATTTCATGGCTGCAATCACCATCTGCAGTGATTTTGGAGCCCAAAAAAATAAAGTCTGACACTGTTTCCACTGTTTCCCCATCTATTTCCCATGAAGTGATGGGACCGGATGCCATGATCTTTGTTTTCTGAATGTTGAGCTTTAAGTCAACTTTTTCACTCTCCTCTTTGACTTTTATCAAGAGGCTTTTTAGTTCCTCTTCACTTTCTGCCATAAGGGTGGTGTCGTCTGCATATCTGGTATTTCTCCCTGCAGTCTTGATTCCTGCTTGTACTTCTTCCAGCCCAGCGTTTCTCATGATGCACTCTGCATATAGTTTTTGTCTATTAGTAATATAACCCCCCCACCCCCGACCCTTAGTCATCCAGTTGGAGCCTTTATAGTCAGTTTCAACATACACTGTCCTTCATTTGCCATAACTAAACAGTCCTTTGGTGCTTCCTAGGTGGTGCTAGTGGTAAAGAACCTGCATGGTAAGACAGGAGACATAAGAGATCCGAGTTTGATCCCTGATTTAGGATATTCCCTGAAGGGGTGCCAAGGCAACCCACCCTAGTATTCTTGCTTGGAGAATCCCATGGACAGGGGAGTCTGGAGTACTACAAGTTCATAGGTTCACAAAGAGTCAGACATGACTTCAGTGACTTAGTACACGTGAACTCAAAATCAGTCCCTCGTCTTATCTGTTTTGCCTCCAAAAGAACCTTATTTTATATCTGTGTCCTGCTTTCCTTAGAATTCTTGAGAGTGAGATCCTTGTCTCTTTTCTGCAGTACTGCATGGCCAGCTAATTGGTCTTCCTGTATCTTGTTCCTGATCATCCTCTTCTTTTTGTCAATAACTGTGAAATGTCTTGGGTTTTATACCTCTTGCAGGCTAGCAAATTGGTCTGCCACAGCTTCTTAGTTGTTAACAGAAGGCAAGAAGCTCCTGGGTCAGAGACAAAGGATTTTCTTTCTTTTTTATTTTTTTTACTTACAAGAATGCAGGCAACGTTAAGTTTCTATTCCCATTAGTTCTGTTTGATTCCTCAATCACAGAGGCAATGTGGAGGGGAAGCTGTGTTCACAGAGTTTGCATCACAATTGAAGAATCCTGAATTTAAGAAATCACAATCTTTAAATATGCTCCCTGAAACTTGCCCAACCTTTACCCTGACATAAAGCCACTATCCTTATCTTTGAAGACTGTTGTTATATTAACATCCTTAAAAAGAGAGAACAAAATCTGATACGACCCACAGAGACATGATAGACCCATGGTGATTTGTCTCTCAATATTTTTTGGTTAGTTTTCTGGATACTATTGCCAGAATTATCTTACTAAAAAACATTTTTGTCATGTAACTCAGTGATCGCAGCCTGCTTTTCCATGTTATGGATTGCTGTTCCATTATAAAATATGCTATTACTGTACCCATGTTTTACTAATCCCCTGAGTAAGCCATGGAAGTTTCCCTCTGTTTTTTTGCCCATATGTTTCTCTTGTGTATAACTTACTTTATTTCTGTTGTTCTCAAACTGATAAGATCTTCAGCCTTCAAGAACCAGCTTGTCATTTTCTGTTTGACTTTCTCATTACTCCCCAAACTTCTTGATGCTCTCAGAATATTTTGTGTCTACATCTTTTATAACGCTCATTGTTTCTGTTTCTATGCTGCCTCCTCCACTGGACTATGAACTCTTCGAGGTCTTAATTTAAGCTTGTGTTCCCTTACAGAGTACTTTAGATATAATAAGAGCTTGATAGAAGTTTGTTGAATTAATAAGTATATAATTCCATGGTGGGTGCCCAATAACATTTTTATTTTTATGAAGATATAATTCAGCTACTAATAAGAGTCTCCTTGCAATCTCTGCATGTTAATCCCCCCCCCATTCTGTCCATTTTAATTATCTTTTGCTACTCTGTAATTATCTGATATTACTGTGTAAAAAATACCATTTATTGTTCATTGCTATTGAATATTTCATTGTAAGTGTAGATACAGGTGGGATAAAATGTAGGTCTATCAGAGATATGGATATGCCTGAGAAATTGTCCTTTGATTCACAAATCTGCAGTTGGGACTATGATACAGTTGTTACCACTAACACTTACTGGATAGACAGGCTTAAAGCTAGAGTCCGTCAAAAGGGGCTAGAACTGCATAAATACCTCAGCAGTATGTTGAGAATGGCAAGAGTCCCTTCTTCAAAGACATATGGCATCCTCACTAGGAACAGGAAATTTCAGTAACGTAAACAGTGGCCTCCTTAATGCAGATTTGAAAGCCAGTGAAGAGTTCTTTTGTTTTTTCAGAGTGCTGCTGATTCTTATTCTTTACAGAGTATAGTATTGTCTACTTACCTAAAGGAACATGTGTGTTATTGCTTATATCATGTCCGACTCTTTGTGGCCCCATGGACTGTAGGCAGCCAGGCTCCTCTGTCCATGGATTTTTACAGGCAGCAATACTGGAGTGGGTTGCCATTTTCTACTCCAGAGGATCTTCCTGACCCAGCAGAGATTGAACCCACGTCTCTTGTGTGTTTTGCATTGGCTGGTGGATTCTTTATTACCAGGGCCACTTGGGAAGCCCAAGGTGTCAAATGGAGAAACAGAAATTGAACCTGCTGGGAGAACACTGGTAGTGGTGGTATACTCGTTTAGTTTGCTAAGTTGTGTCCAACTCTTTCATGACTCCGTGGACTGTAGCCCTCTAGGCTCCTCTGTCCATGAGATTTCCCAGGCAAGATTGCTGGAGTGGGTTGCCATTTCCTTCTCCAGGGCATCTTCCTGATCCAGGGACTGAACCTGCATCTCCTGTGTCTCCTGCATTGGCAGGTGGATTCTTTACCACTGAGCCACCAGGGAAGTCCTTATATGTATGAGCATTACTCTATGAAGCACCATGCTTATGACAACCTTGCATATTATTTTCTTACTGATTTTTGAGAGTGCTTTGTACATTAAGGATACTGACCTGTCTCTACCCTTTCGGCATGCACATGCTTCTTTGCTTCTTTGTAATGATTTTAACTTTTAATCAGGTCACAGCTATCAGATTTTTCCTTTATAGTATTTGGTGTTCTTGCTGTAAGGAAATCTCCATTTGTCTTATTTTGGAAGTTGCTGGATTTTCTAACTTTCTGGCTTTTTTTTTTTTTTTTTACATTTTTTTGGTTTAAGTATAAGGGGAAAGAATCATCCCTACCCCCAAAGGCTGTATTCTTATCCTAGTTCAGTGTATTGAATAATCCCCTTCTCCCCCAACTCAGTGAAATATCATCTGTAGCCTATACTCTGTTGCCATTGGTACGTGAGTCTGAATTGGAACTCTTTTTTATCCCCTCACTGATTTCTGTGTTTGTACCAGTTACAGTTGTTGAATAATACATTTTAAAGGCAGTCTAGGTTTGTCATAGTTTTTCTTCCAAGGAGCAAGCATCTTCTAGTTTCATGGCTGCTATTAGGATGGTGTCATCTGTGTATCTGAGGTTATTGGTATTTCTCCCAGCAATCATGATTTCAGCTTGTGCTTCATTCAGCCTAGCGTTTCGCATGATATGCTCTGAATATAGGTTAAATAAGCAGGGTGACAATGTACAGCCTTGACATACTCCTTTCCTAATTTGGAACCAGTCTGTTGTTCCATGTCCAGTTCTAACTGTTGCTTTTTGACGTGCATACAGGTTTCTCAGGAGGAAGGTAAGATGGTCTGGTATTCCTGTGTCTTGAAGAATTTTCCACAGTTTGTTGTAAACCACATAGTCAAAGGCTTTAGCATAGTCAGTAAAGAAGTAAAGTTTTTTCTGGAATTCCCTTGCTTTTTCTATGATCCAGTGGATGTTGGCAATTTAATCTCTGGTTCCTCTGCCTTTTCTTAATCTAGCTTGTATTTTTGAAAGTTTTAGGTCATGTATTGTTGAAGCCTAGTTTGAATGATTTTGAGCATTATCTTGCTAGCATTTGAAAATGTGTGCCATTGTACAGGAGTTTGAGCATTCTTTGCCATTTTCCTTCTTTGGGATTGGAATGAAAATTGATCTTTTCCAGTCGTGTCCCAATGCTAAGTTTTCCAAATTTGCTGGCATTTTGAGTACAGCACTTCAACAGCATAATCTCTTAGGATTTGAAGTAGCTCAGCTGGAATTTCATCGCCTCCACTGGTTTTGTTTGTAGTAATGCTTTCTAAGGCCCACTTCACTTCATACTCCAGGATATCTCACTCTAGGTGAGTGACTACACCATCATGTTTATCTGGGTTATTAAGACCTTTTTTGTACAGTTATCCTGTGTATTCTTGCTACCTCTTATTAATATCTTCTGCTCTGTTACGTCCATACCATTTCTGTCCTTTATTGTGTTTATCTTTGCTTGAAATTTTCCCTTGGTCTGTCTTATTTTCTCATTGAAAATTGAGTATCTATTATGTGTCAGTTTCTAAGGATGCACTGATGAGCAGAACAAATAAAAATTCTACCTCCATGTACTTCAACTCCATGCTCTTTGCATGAAGCGAAGAGCAGACTCATTGGAAAGACCCAGATGCTGGGAAAGATTAGGGGCAGGAGGAGAAGGAGGTGACAGAGGATGAGATGGTTGGATGACATCACTGAGAGACTAACTCAAACTCCTGCCCATTGTGAGAGAGTGAAGGACAGGGAAGCCTGGTGTGCTGCAGTTTATGGAGTTGGAAGCAGTTGTACTTAGCAACTGAGCAGCAACAACAACCTCCATGTAACTTATTTTTGTGGGAGGAAGAAATACAAATAAATGTGTTAGGTGTTGACCTTAAGAATTTTTCTTTAGGAAAAATGTGTTGATTCAGGATCAACAAACGATTGTAACTGGGGATCTGCAACCATGACAAGCCTTATGCAGGTCCCTACAAAGGAAGGAGGAGAGGACTCTTATTTATTTATGTTTTTGCCTGTTCTCAGTCTTCATTGGTGTGCAGGTTTTTTCCTAGTTGCTGTGCACAGGCTTCTTACTGAGGTGGCTTCTTGTGTTATTGCAGAGCTCAGGCTCTAGGGCGCAGCAGTCTTCAGTAGTTTCTGCTCCCAGCCTGTAGAACACTGACCCAGTTGTTGTGGTTCATATGTTTAGTTGACCTGAGACCTGTGGGATCCTCCCATATCAAGGATCGAACACGTGTCTCCTTGATTGGCGGGCAGAGTCTTTACCACTTAGCCACTAGGGAGGACTCTTAAGGAAGTGAAAATAAATTGGGAGGGTTTAGTAAAAGAAGAGTCAATTGGGGGAACTGAGAGATCAGAATAAGTGACTTTTCATTGACTGAGTGATGACAGTTTCTCATTGGCTGAGCTCTTGCCAGGCAAGAAAAGGACCAGTTCCTCCTACTGGTCTCCACACTTTTAACTGACATATCTGTTTATTAAATTTTATAAAAGCAAAATAATTAAAAGTAAAAGAGAATTGGGAGACTATTGGGAATGTTGGAACAAAAGGAATGTTTTATAATATTAAATAGAGTGTGTGTGGAATAGTTTTGTTTAGATTTGTGTAAAGAATTTTTAGATGAGGGAATCAGTGGGAAATCTGGCTCACTGGAAAAGTCCAGTCTAGTAGACTGTCAGTAGTTGCTAAGGGAAAGCATGCTTGGCATGTTTCAGAATCCTGCAAGGAGTTCATTGTGGTTGCAGCAGGATAGGAATAGTAACAGAAGATGAGGTTAGAGAGGGAATAGGAGGTAAAGAAGATTGGCTTGAACCTGTATGGCCTCACAGACTAATATAAGAAGTTTTGCTTCTTAGCGATCTGAAGAGCATTACAGGGTTTTAAGCAAAGTAATGACGTTTGCTGATGTACATTTTAAAAGGAGGCTGTCAAGAAAGGAGGCAAAGACATCAGGAAGTTTTGCAACATTTCAGGCAAGAGATTAAGGTAACTTGGATGAGTGGTAGCAGTGAAATCAACTAAAAACTTGAAAAAAAAATAGTTAAAATTTGGAAATAAAATGAGGAGAGAAGCAATTAGCTTTTCCAAAGGGCTGGATGCAGGATGTGAATTATACCATCCTAACTAATATCTTTTAGGCTTTCCAGGTGGCTCAGTGGTATAGAATCCACCTGCCAATGCAGGAGATGCAGGAAACGGCAGCTGACTCCGTATTCTTGCCTGGAAAATCCCATGGAGAGAGGAGCCTGGCTGGCTACAATCCATGGGGTCTCAAGGAGCCGGACACGACTTAGTGACTGAGCATGCACATACAACTGATATCTTTATTGCCTGTCTGTTTATCTATGTCTTAAAAATCCTTTATATGTAATAGTAACATTGATTCTCATTTAAATTCAGTAATTTTGCTTTGTTGTTGAAAACACTTCAGTGACATTCTGTTGCACTTTGTATAAAATTTGTTCTCTCTGCCATAGCCAATAAGGTGTGCATTATCTGGAACCTACATATGTGTCAAAACTTAGCTACTATAAACAATATTTTTTTCAGTTTCTTCTTCTGTGCCTTAGAAGTTTTGCACTTGATTCTCTTTCTGTTTGGAAGGGTCCCCACCTCCTACCTCACTTTTTGCCTATTTAGCTTACTTACGTATTTTATGTCTCAACTTGTTGTTCCTTAGGCAGGCCTATTTAAGGTAAATTATTTCCTTGTTTCTCTCTCCCATGCCTTTCTCCTTCTCAGCCATTTGTTTTTTTCCTTTTTGGCATTTCTTGCAATTATTTTATTTCTCTGTTCAGTGTTTTTGTTTTATTTGCTTTGCATTTGTTGTTTTGGTTTCTTTTCTTTGGTATCTCCCTGAGGTAAGAACTGATTCTAACTTGTTTAACTTTGTGTTTCAGTGCTAGTCTGGTGTCTGACCCATAGACTCATTCAGTAAATACTTCAGGTTGGATTGACTGACTAGATTAATGCTCAAATGAACAACCAAAATATTTACTTTATATGCCAGAGTCAGCAGCCCTGGACATTATACCTAACTTAGATTTTTATTGTTTTGTTATTTTGCTACTCTCCTTATTTAATCAGCCATTGCATATTGCTAATTGTAAGATGATTCTACATGATTCTTTATCACTAGAAGAAAGTTTCTTCCTTGAAATTCATTTGGTTATTAAAATTAGGCAAATCCCTATGTTTCAGAAGATAGCTGTAGTCATATAGTTATACTGCCTGTTGCAATGATGTGTGAAAGGAAATGTGAAATAGTAGCTTTAAAGATGTTTCCTACCCCCACCCCTTTTGCCCCTTGAAGCTATTATCTTAAAGGAAGAAAAGGAAAAAAGATAAATCTATGGTGTGAGTTCAGGTTTACTACTGTAAGTATATAAGAAAGGCCCCCTGTTACCATGACAACAAATGCATGAATTTCAAATGGAAAATTTTCAATGTAGGGAACTGATAAAATTGTAGCATCCCTATTCTCTTAGTATAGAATTGCTCTTTGGCAAGTAGTAAAAAAAATTCTGAAATCCCCTACTAAAATTAATATTAAAATAGTCCTATAATATTGTTTTAAAGTAGTTTATTATGAGTTAAAACTATACCAAAACAATATCCTTTCATAGATCTGTCATACAGAAAGTTAAGCATTTAATTTGGCATTAAAAATTACATTTCTAACCTATGCTGTATCTTTGCTTAAATGGTAAATAGTTTAATATATTGGGAGTTTTTGACAATAGAAAATGACCTGCAACTTTATAGATTCCTTTTCCTTAAATGCTTTCTAACTCCAGTGGAGGAAGGCTGTTAAGCTTTAAGTGCTCTGTCATATTGGCAGGCTTTTATAGTCGAAGAGAACCGCAGTGAGCAGTGATGAGGGAAAACGATGGCAGGTAGACTTAAAACACCATAAAGCACAGACGATTGTGTGTAATGCCTTGAATTGAATCCTTTTCGAATGAAATGATCAGCCATATGTGCCACCCTTATGGACCCTGTACGAAGAGGAGAAGAAATGTGCCCTAATGCTAACTGTGCATGAAATTGCAGTGTTAGGAGATATTGACCAGATGTTTCAATCTCAACAAATAGCTTGTTATGTGACTGAGTGAAAATATCTTTGCTGCTTTGATCACATACACCTTGAAAGAAGGGGTAATTTAATAGAGGCTGTCATAGTTCATCATTGTCAATAAACTTTGACTTGACCTTTGCCCTATGTTTTTGATGTTGCTTCTGATAAGCGTTGATGGGCAGATGTTTACTGCCTTGAGGGATTTTTCTTTTTATAACGTGTATGCTAGAAATTGTAAAGGAGAAGGATTTTTCTCAATTCTTCTCTTGCTTTTTGGTTATTATTTGGATTGTTTCTCTTTAGATTTTGTAGAATTTCTGCACGAATACATCTGAGTGACATTTTTACCTTTAAAGACCCTCAGTGGTTTTTCTCCAAAAGTTTCTTATTCTCCTCACCTCTCTGTCCCAGTTTTAATTGGCCACAATTAGCTTCTGTGGTGATTTTTTTCTTGTTTCATATACTGTGTATATATATATATATATTTGTAGTTTGAAGTGATGGATATCTTAGAAAAGCATCATGATTTGCTGACTTTTATGGTTGAGAACAGTGATAGCTGGAGAGATTAAGTTACTTACTCAAGGTTACTCTTTTCAAAGCTGGCTGCATGTCTGAGAACTGATGACACTCTTCCCAGTAAAATTTTCTTTCATTCACTTTCTTTCCTATATCTGAAGTAGTGATTGAGAGTATACCTTCTAAAATAATCCAGACTTGAACTTGCCACTGACCTATTTTCCTCATCTGTGAAATTGGAATAGTAAGTATCTATATCGTGCTTGGTAGTTCAGATTAGCTGAGATTACATAAGTAGGTAAAGCATTAGCATATTGTCTAACATAAAGTAAGGGCCCACTAATTTAACTGTGAATTATATTTTTGTTTCTAAAAGGAAGCCTTGCGTGCTGCAGTCCATGGGGTTGCAAAGAGTCGGACATGACTGGGCGACTGAACAACAACATAGTTCGTTAATTACAGTGCTTTTTAGCTGAAGTTTTTTGTTTTTTGGTTTTTTTTTGCAGTTTTTTCTTAAGTTGTCAGAGGAAAGTATTTAGACTATATGGGGAAAATTAAAATGATTTTAGACATCATTTTTAAATTATGGTGGAAAATATAGATAAATAAAATGTCCTTTAAACTAGAGCAGCTGTTACTTTGAAGTTTCTTGGCAATTGTAGATGAAAAATGTTTCTTGACTCTCATAGGGTCCTTGGCTAGGTTTGAAAATCAAACTGACAAAACATACAGATTTATTTAATATAAATTGTATGTGACCTGAGAGCCTTCTTAAGGCAATGAAGATCCAAACAACCAGTTTGACCTGTGTAGCTAGCTTTAATGAAGAAAGGGAGATCTTACAGAAATATGATAGGTCAGAGAGAATGAGCAAGTGTTAACTGGAGGAAACGTAGCAAGGTTTTTTTTGTTGGGATTCTTCTCAGTGTCCCTTTGTCTTTGGAGATAAAGGTGCTCTTCCTTCAGATACAGGGAGGGTGCTTCACACATGAAGGTTTTATGACTTGTTTCAGGAGAGGAAAGGGATGGTAAGAGTGATCATTTTCCTGCTTCTGCCTTTTTTTTCAAATTCCTTTAGCCACTATGCCATAACTTGGAGTAGCGTGTCTTAAACCTCCTCAGTGTATTGGCTACATATATATACAACATCATTTCACTTTGTAAGGGAATATAACAAGTTCAGGTAATGTCATGGAAATTTTATATTGAATTCTGTTTCTGAAGACTTTTTCTGTAAGATTTTTTTTTTAACAAATCAAATTTCTCCTTGTAAGACATCTCTATTTTGACCTAAAAGTAAGAGTTAATTGTGCATAGCAAGAAAATAAAGGTAGGCCTAATTTTTAAAATCTTGGGAGAATATAGAAATAGAGTATAAATTATCTGTTTAGAAATCTTATTTCCCAAAGACCTCTGTTGAAAAGCAGATTGAACACCGAGGAAACCAATTGAAAGAGACACATATACCCCACTGTTCATCGCAGCACTGTTTATAATAGCCCGGACATGGAAGCAACCTAGATGTCCATCAGCAGATGAATGGATAAGAAAGCTGTGGTGCATATACACAATGGAGTATTACTCAGCCGTTAAAAAGAATACATTTGACTCTGTCCTAATGAGATGGATGAAACTGGAGCCGATAATACAGAGTGAAGTAAGCCAGAAAGAAAAACACCAATATAGTATACTAACGCATATATATGGAATTTAGAAAGATGGTAACAATAACCCTGTATGGGAGACAGCAAAAGAGACACAGATTTATAGAAAAGTCTTTTGGACTCTGTGGGCGAGGGTGGGATGATTTGGGAGAATGGCATTGAAACTTGTATAATATCATATAAGAAACAAATTGCCAGTCTAGGTTCGATGCCGGGTGCAGGATGCTTGGGGCTGGTGCACTGGGATGGCCCGGAGGGATGGTGTTGAGGGGAGGTGGGGGGGCTCGGGGTTGGGAACACGTGTACACCCGCGGCGGGTTCATGTCGATGTGTGGCAAAACCAATACAATATTGTAAAGTAAAACATAATAATAAATTAAAACAAACAAACAAACCTGAATCCTGTTACAGCACTGGATTCAGGTGCTGTGGTATCTTTTTATTATCTGATTTTGGAGCTTTTGGAAATAAATCTGGGCTACTTATTTTTGATAAGTGAAGAAATTGAGTAACAATTTTCAGATAGTATAAGTTGTTTAAAAATATTTTCCAAAATTTAGATGAATAGTTTTGAATCAGTGGTTTTCTTGGTTAATTTGTTGCAGTTCTATAGCCTTCTTACCCTTATGTTTGAAAAGAAAAAGGCATCTACCCTAGCAATAGCTGTGTTCTCCCTACACCATTTCTCTTCCCCCTCCTTCCTCTCTGGTGTGGGTGGTTTAATCCCTTTTAAGAATCTAATGAAATTTGTGAATCCTATCTTCTGAAAAATGTATCAGAATTTCCTTATATTTCAGAGAGTTCATGGATTCCCTGCTTTCTCTCACGTATACCTTGACCTGATTGGAGCCCATGGACCTCAGATAGGCTACAAATTTCATTAGAAAATAAAATTCAAACTCTTTTCTATTAATCTCAGTATTTAACAGTTTACCTTAGAAATAATAGTGTTATTGATACCCATATAATAATTACAATAGTAGTGGTTAAAAAATAGTTAAAATTTTATTCTGTGCCAACGTTATATTCCATCTTCTGTTAAACCTTTAACCCAGACTAATGACTTATTATTAATGATATCTCCAAGTGGACTTATCCAGTTTACATTTATTGTGTGCTTTAGAAAATAGTGTATCTTTAGAATACAGTTTTAAAGAGTAGATTATAAGCATTTTGATTCTAAGACCTTTGCTGGTTTATCTTCATTTGCTGCATTTACACAGAACTCCTTTTAGGGATACTGAATTTATTTTTAGTCCTTTAATTTCAGTGGTCTCTTTTTTTGTTTCTGAGCCTGTTTGTCATTCTTCTGCTGCTGAAAATTAACTATCCCACCAAGACCCACATGTCCCTTATTTCCTACAAATTTCAGTTTGGACACAGGTTCTTGTATTACCCTTAGGATATCTTCTTTGGTCACTCCTCAAAGTCTAACATACATGCTATGCCTGTGTGCTGCAGTAATGTTCTCATTCTCTCTTGCTCACTTGCTGTCACACTTTATATATATAAAAATGGATAGGATCAGAAGAGTAGATTCCAGGCTGGTTAATACTCAGGGATCGGAAGAAGAAAACAAGTCTACTAACAAGAGAATCGTTTCTTTATCTATTATTTACTACAGTAATGTTCAGCAGGTGTTCAATGATCAGCATTACTTGTCAGATGAGCTAAATGAAGTTACACTAAAATTTATTTTTATTATATCTCAGTGTACTGTTATCGTCCTCACTAGTACTCTTGAATAGGTACTGCTTTAGGCACTTTACTTTCATTATCTTATTAAATTCTCATAATAATTCTGCAAGAAATATAATTTTTCATAAAGTATATAATTTATCATCACATGACTAAATGAACTTATGTATGTCTGAGACTAAAGTTTGCTTGTTTGTTTGATTTTTCTAGTAGGCCAAAGTTTCCCAAAATCTCTTCAGAGAAATAGATGTTAACACGTGTTTAACAACAGAAATAACTAAAAACCTATTCGGGGGATAATAGTAGGATTATTGGGAATCAGTTTTTACTAATGGGTTGTATAGTAGTATACAGTAGGTAATAATGAAGCAGCTTTGGCAGGACAGGAGAATAGTATTACTAGTCATTGAAGAAGAATGGATTCTTGATAATATTTATGAAAATTTTGTTTCACCCTGACTCACTTGGTAGCATAGCAGTCATCTCAGAGAATCAATCCTTTAACCTTTGTGATGTATGCAGTTTTCCTAACCAGAAGTTACGACCAACCTAGGTAGCATATTGAAAAGCAGAGACATTAACTTGCCAACAAAGGTCTGTCGAGTCAAGGCTATGATTTTTCCAGTGGTCATGTATGGATGTGAGAGTTGGACTGTGAAGAAAGCTGAGTGCTGAAGAATTGATGCTTTTGAACTGTGGTGTTGGAGAAGACTCATGAGTGTCCCTTGGACTGCAAGGAGATCCAACCAATCCATTCTAAAGATCAGTCCTGGGTGTTCTTTGGAAGGAATAATGCTGAAGCTGAAACTCTAGTACTTTGGCCACCTCATGCGAAGAGTTGACTCATTGGAAAAGACTGATGCTGGGAGGGATTTGACTTTGTAGAATACAACAAACTGTGGAAAATTGTTAAACAGATGGGAATACCAGACCACCTTACCTGCCTCTTGAGAAATCTGTATGCAGGACAAGAAGCAACAGTTAGAACTGGACATGGAACAACAGAGTGGTTCCAAATTGGGAAAGGAGTACGTCAAGGCTGTATATTGTCACCCTGCTTATTTAACTTATATGCAGAATACTTAATGAGAATGCTGGGCTGGATGAAACACAAGCTGGAATCAAGATTGCCAGGAGAAATATCAATAACCTCAGATATGCACATGACACCACCCTTATGACAGAAAGCAAAAAAGAACCAAAGAGCCTCTTGATGAAAGTGAACGAGGAGAGTGAAAAAGTTGGCTTAAAACTCAATATTGAAAAAATGAAGACCATGTCATCGGGTCCCATCACTTCATAGCAAATAGATGGGGAGACTGGAAACAGTGAGAGATTTTATTTTCTTGGTTTCCCAAATCACTGCAGATGGTGACAGCAGCCATGAAATTAAGAGACACTTGCTCCTTGGAAGAAAAGCTATGACCAATGTAGACAGCATATTAAAAAGCAGAGATGTTACTTTGCCAGCAAAGGTCCATCTAGTCAAAGCTATGGTTTTTCTAGTAGTCATGTATGGATGTGAGAGTTGGACTATAAAGAAAGCTGAGTGCCGAAAATTGATGCTTTTGAACTGTGTTGTTGGAGAAGACTCTTGAGGGTCCTTTGGACTGCAAGGAGATCCAACCAATCAATCCTAAAGGAATCAGTCCTAAATATTCACTGGAAGGACTGATGCTGAAGCTGTAACTCTAATACTTTGGCCACCTGATCAGAAGAACTGACTCATTGGAAAAGACCCTAATGCTGGGAAAGATTGAAGGTGGGAGGAGAAGGGGACAACAGAGGATGAAATGGTTGGATTGCATCACCAATTCAATGGGCATGAGTTTGAGTAAGCTCTGGGAGTTGGTGATGGACAGGGAAGCCTGGCGTGCTGCAGTCCATGGTGTCGCAAGGAGTTGTACACGACTGAGTAACTGAACTGAACTGACTCCTGAGACCTTGATAAAGTCACTTTTTAATCCTAAAGCATTTATATGAGATTCTTTGTGATCTCAGATATTCCTTAAACACGCACAGATTGGTCCCCAGCCAAAGCCTCAGTAATTACTCTATATGGATTTCAGCTCATTCCTCTTTGAAACTCTTTTGCAAACTTTCTAGTGTCTTGACTCTCCTTGAACCTCTGTCTGCTCATTTCAGTGAGAATGCCAGGTTGTGTTTGTCTTCTTCCTCCCTGCACCATAGTCTGTAAATTGCTTACTGTCAGAGACTGCATGATGTTGGGGCTTACCTTGTGTCTTTTCTATGAAAGATTACAGTCCAGCTCTTCCTGTTGGCCAGTTTTAAAATTCTATAGTTTTTCCATTTTGATTTTCTTTTTAGTTAATTATAGCACAAAGGTAATTCTGAACCCTGTGTCTCCCTCAGAGCTAGACTGGAAATTAAAAGATACGTGTTTCATGATGTACTGTACTTACAGGAACAAAAAATTGGAGTGGTGTATTTTGACTTTAAAAAAAGCAGTATTGTTTGAGTCAAGTTATGAGTGAAGGTTTAATCTCTTCTAGAAGCTCTGAGAATGTAATGATTTTGACTTTGTTTTAGGGACTATTATTTTCATCTTTTTATTCTCTAGTATGCATGTATTAAGTGTTTAAGAATTGATTTTTTAATCTTTTCCAACTTCCTTGATTATAACGTCTTGACTTATTTGGGTAGTTTACTAAATACTTTCAAGCAGTGAGCGTGCCTCTGTTTCTTTTATGTCTACTTTGGCTTACTAAACTCTCATTTTAGATTGGCTAACTTTTAAGTGGAAATAACTGATCCAAGAGCAAAGTTCTTTTCTTTTTCAGTATGCTGATATCAGATATTACCAGAATGTTAGCCAGTTGCCTATGATGAAATATTCAATAGTGGAATTATAACATAACCTGCTGAATAGTTCTATTATTTGTCCATTCTTTTTATTTTGAAGGTTCAAGTAATAATGATTTGTAATGGAAACATTTCAATTTATTTAAATTCTGATTAAGGAAGAATTATAAATCAGATTTAACCTCCGTAGTGAGGTGTTATAGCCCTTTTTTTCAGACTACAGTTTTTAACATATGAAATTTGATTATAATTAGGCTGAATTACATTGCAGCTACTATCATTGATGTTTTAATGACATTTTAAGTTATTTAAATGATCATAGTAAAGTTTGCTGTTGACTTTCCCTTTTTTTATTTCACTACCTAAAGCAAACATGGTTGATCAATCATGCTTCTACATGAGTAAAAGTAAAGTACAAAAAAAACCCCACAGATATTTTCTGTTGTTAAATTTATAATTTACCTAAGAGTGTTTTAAAGGATTTAAAATCTATTAATGTGGCTATTGATGCATTTTAAGATATTAAAATGCTTCATGAGGTTGACTTATTTTAATAAATTGATATCATCAAAGTTTGAATAAGTTAATTTTAAATTATTATTTTTAATGATTGATTTAGTCATAATATCTTTGTCCCTTCCTTTAAGTTTGAAAATTTTCTAACTTACAGAAAAATATTTGTTGTTGTTCAGTCACTAAGTCATATTCAGCTCCTTGCGACCTCATGGTCTATTGTATCCCAGGCTCCCCCATCCTTCACTACCTCCCAGAGTTTTCTCAAATTCATGTCCATTGAGTCAGTGATGCTATGTAACCATCTCATCCTCTTCTGCACCCTTCTCCTTTTGCCTTCAGTCTTTCCCAGCATCAGGGTATTTTCCAATAAGTCAACTCTTCACATCAGGTGGCCAAAGTATCACCTTTCAGCTTCAGCATCAGCATCAGTCTTTCCAGTGAATATTCAGCATTGATTTCCTTTAGGATTGACTGGCTTGATCTCCTTGCAGTCCTCAGGCCTCTCAAGAGTCTTTTCCAGCACTACAGTTTGAAAGCATCAGTTCTTTGGCACTCAGCTTTCTTCATGGTCCAGCTCTCAAACGCGCACACGACTCCTCAGAAAACCATAGCTTTGACTGTTCGGAACTTTGTTAACAAAGTGATATCTCTGCTTTTTAATATGCTGTCTTGGTTTTTCACAGAGAAGTATAAAGAGTAGTAAAAGGAACTTCTTTGTACCTATTATATAGATACACCAACTTTTAGCATTTTAACTTTCACTTTCTCTTTCTTTACATAAATATATATATATTTTCTGAACCATTTTGTATTCTCTACTTGAGAAATTTAGAATTTATGCAATACTGTTTTCTGATATATTAAACATATTCCAATTTCAGTGATTATTCTAATAATTTTATAGCTGTTTGCTTTTATTCTCAATCCAACATCCATAAGGATTACACATTGCGTTTAAATATTTGTTGTATTTCAAATAGTTTTGCTTGTCTTTTTTTTAATTTTTATATTCCATTGATTGAATTTATTATATTTTCTTAACCCAGTCTTCTGTGGTGGGACATTTTTTCACCAATAATTTTTCATAACAAATAATGCCTCGAAGAATACTTAGGCATATGTTGTTTTGTATTTGTGGATGTATATCTTCAGGATAAATCCCTGTATGTAGAATTAGACTGCTAAATCGTCAGACAGTGTATCTTTATCTTGCAGATTTCTCTTCATTATCTTTTTTGCCTTCCTCATCCCGTTTACACTGAATATATTGATACCTGCATTTCTTTTCTGTTCCAAATATTTGTGAATATGGTATGATTTTGACATCATGACTATGTATATTGAGTAGTTTGCTAAAAAGTCATAGAAACAAAATTAATGTTTACAGTAACACAAAATGACTGTTGTAACTAAAACAAGTGTTAAAAACCTCAGGAGTTTTAGCCTAATTAGAAAAGATAACAAGTCAAGAGAAAGTATGCATTTTAAAAGACATTGTTGTTAATTTATAGCAAATAAATTAAAGTCTATGAGACTAATGAGTTAGAATTTTTAATACTCTTTAGTTCTGAATAAGTAAGTTGTCTTTAAAACACCTTACTAGACCCGAACATAGTTTAGCATATATATTTATGTATATATATGTATATACACACATATATGAATTACATATATAATAGAGACAACCACAGCTATACATCACTTACTGTATGCTGTGTACCTTGTCCAACAATACATATACATTAAATTACTTAGTTTAATCTCCAGCAACCTTATGAGATATAATTATTTGCCATTTATAGATGAGGACACTGAGGCATAGAAATGTTAAGTGACATGCTCTTACTTATTCAGCTAATTAGAGGCAAAGGCAAGATTTGAAGCCACACGGTATTCATTATAGATTCTGGACTTTTAATGACGATGCTTCACTACTTCTATTGGACTTGGTATTATTTTTCTGTATTAAGGCTAATTAGTAACCTAACATTCTATATGACTTTGATTCTGAGTTCATAATCAATCACTCTGCTCTCTTTCTTTTCTCGAAAGAAGTATATTAAGATTTTCTCTAGTTGTTATATCAAATTTGTTATCATAAGTGGTGATACTGGAATAGAATTCCGTTCATAACAGCAACAGCTGCTCACAAAGAAACCATTTTATGCCACCATCCATGGCAGAATACTGAACTATGTGTTCCATTTTTCTGACCCATTAAAATTATTTATGCTTCCATTTTTCAGTGGATGATTCAACAGCCACACAAAGCAGCAACATTTTTTGGATGCATTGGGATAGATAAATTTGGGGAGATCCTGAAGAAAAAAGCTGCTGAAGCCCATGTGGATGCTCATTACTATGAACAGAATGAGCAGCCCACAGGAACTTGTGCTGCATGTATCACCGGTGGCAACAGGTCAGTGTTGTCTGAAAGCAGCTCTGTACTAATTGACTGTTTAACTGCTGGTAAAATCTGAATTCAAATCTGAGTTTGGAATTTAGACTTCATGTTTATAATGGTTTTAATATTTAATAAACCCTTCTTCCTTATATCACTTTAAAGTTTTTTTTTCTTTTCTTGAACCTGCTGTTGTCTCCATGAAGCACAATGAAATGAAAATTTGGAGATCATGTGTTCTTGCCGATGCTTTTTATGTGTGTGTATGTTAGTTGCTCAGTTGTGTCCGACTCTTTGAGACCCCATGGAGTATTGCCCACCAGGCTCCTCTGTCCATGGAATTCTCCAGGCAAAAATACTAGAGTGGGTTGCCATTCCCTTCTCCGGGGAATCTACCTGACCCAGGAATTTAACCCAGGTCTCCTGCATTGCAGGCAGATTCTTTACCAGGTGAGCCACCAGAGAATTAGAGTTAAGAATGAAGCACACTTTATTCAATGTTTTATAGCTAGGTTCTTGCCAAACTGACATTAAGAAGACTGTCCTTTTCCACATATCCTGAGATTGAAATGTTAAAATAAATATTTGCATATATATATTAGTATATATAAAATATATTTTTATGTATTTTATCATGTATAAAATACTACATTATATCCAGTCTCTTATGGATTACATCATCTAAAGCAGTTCTGGCAGATAGTTATCTGTCCATACTAAACAACTTCAGTTATGGGTAGTGTACTACTCAAAAAACAAGCCATTACGTTTCTAAACAGCTTTGCTTATCAGAAGATTTTTCTTTTTCTGAACTTGAATGCTATCTGTCAGAGCCTGCCATGCATTGCCTCTTTCTGTGCCTTTTGCAGTTATATGGGGTATATCTTCAGTACATTCATGCTTTGCTAATATCAACATTACCATGTTGCTTATCAGCATGAGCTTTTTTCCTCCATTGGAAAAGAAAAAAATGATTTTTTTGTTATTGTTAGAATCCACAAAGATGATCTCTTTTAAAATAACAATTCACTCGATACTTTACATACCTTATAGCTAGAAATGCTATATGTCCTTCCCCATTTCCTGTCTCTCTTTTTCTTCTTTCTTGCCTCTTGTCTTCTTTTCCTTATTGCCTACCTTATCTCTCCTCCCCTTGCTCTATTCCCTTTTTACTTCATTTATTTTTGTACACTTTTGACTTTGCAAACATATATTAAAACCTCGACAGTATTCTAGACAGTAGTCATAAAATAGCTAAAAGAAAACTTTCAGAAATAGTTATGGTACCAAAGCCATTTTAAAAAATAAAGTTACAGGAAAGTAGTAAAGTTCTCCTACCAACAAAAAATAGTATTTGAAATAAATAAAACCATCAATTGTTGAGATATTGATATATACTTAATTAGACCTTTCCTCTGTTCAGTTTTTCTAAAATTACCTTTAGTAGGCAGGTGCAGAGATTTCCTGTTAGTGAAAAGTGGATCGACTTTTGCCTGTTTTACCACTCAAGCTACAGTAAAATTGCTAAATTGTTTTTATATGTTGTTATTTTAAAGAGCATTTATGATAATACTAGGTTTTCCAGATGTCAGCAGCTTAATTTATATACTCATATGAATTGCATTATCAGTATTATTTAGGTAATATTGGAAGTCAGAAACTGAGGGAAACCTTTGCTATCTAACTCATTTTCCAAATTGTAGAACTTAATAAATTTGGATAAACTTTTAAATAGAGCTAGAAACTCTTACTTCTACTATCCCAAACTCAGATTAAGGCAATATTTTTCTTAACCAGGTTCTTTTTCTACAAACTCTGGACCAGATACACTTGGATAGTAAGAATACCTGTATTTTCTTTTGGAGGACTATTTACTTTTCTATCGAAGAGTAGTTTTATTATTAGAATATAATTTAGTAGCTCATACTAAAAGTATTTGCTTTTATTTAGTAACTATTTTATGCTAAAATTTTGCAAGAGTCACAATTACTAAAATATATTTTATAGATTGAGTGGTTATTCTTAAATTGTAATATAGTTATTTTATATATGCATGTACTGATGCACATCATGCTTATTTTCATTAATCCAATTGAACATAAATAGATGTATCCTTTAGTTAGTCACTCAGTTGGCATATGGGTGAGTAGAAATATGTTTTTGAAGATAATTGATTTTTTCAAAAGAGAATCTAATCATGTTATCAAAATCTTAAGTGATGATATATTTGTGGGTTTCTTTTCTTTTTTTTTAATCACAACTGTTACCAAAAAAAGTTGGAAAAATTGGCAAGTTGTATTTTCTTATTTTCTGGATCAGTAGGAAAAGGATATTATTGTATTAAGTTTAAATGTTGAACAATAATAAAAACTTATATGTGATACTTGGCAGCAAAATTTTAAGTGTAGTATTGTGGCTAGATTTTTCAGCTGCAAAACTGGACCAGCACAGGGAGTTTTCAACTGTAAAAAGTAATTTAAATCTATTGTAGTGCATAAAATGTAATGAATTGCAAATTAATTTCTCATAGTAATATGTAGACCATAGTAAATATGATCTACATATATATGTGTGTTTTACAAAATTAATCTCATGCTTGGCTTTTAAAGCATTAAATATCAATGGATATTCTGTTGATACTTGAAAACTGAAGGTTTTAGTTGCATATATATTTTTTCTGTATAACTATATAGTAGCCATTTCTTACCTGCGTTTTGAACTATTAAAATGTAGAGGGTAGATAATTTTATCATTTTAGTATCAAAAGGAAGCTTAAATGCTACTTTCTTGAAATACCAGATGATATTTAGATTAATGTCTGTTTTTGATCAAGGTAACCAAGCTGTCTCATTAAATTTTAAAAACAATATTAACATTAGTAAAATCAATATACAGCAGTTTGAAGAATTAAGAATTAAAATGAAAGTCATAGTGTGCAATCTAAAAAGAAATGATACAAGTGAACTTACTTACAAAACAGAAAAAGACTCTCAGACTTACAAAATGAGCTCATGGTTAGAGGGAGGTTCCATGGTATAGTCCAGGAATAGTTAAGGACTTTGGAAAGGTCATGTATATATTGCTGTATTTAAAATGGATAATTAACACAAACCTATTGTATAGCACATGAAACTCTGCTCACTGTGTCAGGCTGGATGGGAGGGGATTTTGGAGGAGAATGGACACATGTATATGTTTGGCAGAGTCCCTTCTCTGTTCTCTTAACTGTCACAAGGTTGTTAATTGGCTATACTTCAATACAAAATGTTTTTGGTGTTAAAAATATTTAAAAAGAAAAGTTAAAATGAAAACAAAAGTTGCAAAAATAGTTAACTGTGTAATTACAAGACAGGTGTGACTGTAAGTAAAAGCCTACTTACATTTTGTTGTTGTTTTAGATCCCTTGTAGCTAATCTTGCTGCTGCCAATTGTTACAAAAAGGAAAAACATCTTGATATGGAGAAAAACTGGATATTGGTAGACAAAGCAAGAGTTTACTACATAGCAGTAAGTATTTGATTAATTAAAATTTCTGGTACATATTTTTACTATAAATTATAGTTGTTTGTTGATGTACATTTAAAAGTAATTGCCTCATCCTGCAAATTGTATAGCCATCTCAAAGCATATTTTGGGCTCACTATTACAAATTAAGAACAGAAATATGATCATTCTGTGGTGACATAATTTGAACTATTTACCTTTAAGTATACCTTCTTTTGGATACATTATATATAGATGTTTTTAACCAAGTGTCAAATTCGGTATTAAATGGTAAGGTCTTTTGAAGTAATTCTGGGAATTAGCCAGTTGTATTTATAGGCTGCATATAAATGATGCATGGGTTGTGTGGGAAAATATTAGTAATATAATTGTTCACTGCAAACAGTTTGAGCTTATTTGCCTAAAAAATCTTAATTAGTATTTATTCCATAGTAATTACCATGACACCTTTTAATTTAATATTTCAGAGACATTGATCATGACAAATCTGTTAAATATCAGAATAAGGGCACCATGTAATTTCAATTATTAAGTCTTCTGACATAAAAATAATTGGTTAAGAATTCATTTCTAAAATAAGACTGTAATAAAAATTCTCCTGAATTAATCACCCTATGAAAATCTTGTTTTTATTTAATATGAGTTAAATGTGACTGATGAAAAATAAGTAGATACCTCTGAAAAATTACAAGTACTTCATATGCATGTATGGTTTTGATATAACAGCTGCTGCCATTTACTACCTGAGCTGTGAAACAGCTAGTAAGATGTGTAAAAAATTGATTATCCAGTAAGAACATGTTTATTGAAAATATAATTATTTCTTTCAGTCTAGTGTTAATGTCTCCTGCAGCATGTTTATGTGCTCTGCTGTAGGCTTTACAAGGTTGGTATTGATCCTTCTGTATAGCAAATCCTGTTCCCTTTATAGCTGTCAAGTAAATGCTTACATTGAGAGGATTATATAGAGGAAAGTCACATTATGTCTTCTGCTAGTATGTAAGAAAAACATCTCAAAATTTAAAAATTTTTCTGTGTTATCTTCTGTTTTGTTCTGTTTCTCAAAATTGTCTCATTTTTTCATTAATGTCTCGGTAGCAAGTGTTTGTAGTGTAGCTGTAAGGGGGTCTATGCATTATCTTAAACCATCTTATATTTGAAAGTCAAAGAGCACATGGTTTAAAGTTTGTTGTTATTTATGCTATGTTTACTGACTGAAATTTGACAATATATAATGATACAGAAATATTTTTACCCTGACAGTTATAATTCTTTGTATGTCAATATATTAATTGGACATCAAGTTATGAGGTAACTTGGAAACAACTCATAATTTTAATGATTATGCACATATAACACATCTAGCCAGTTTTGCATGAATGAAGTTTTTGTAGCAGTTATAGACCCATTTGCAACCAACAAATAATTGTAGCAATTATATACTGTGACACATCTAGCCAACTTTAGGTAGATGGAATTTTTTTAGTAGTGTTAACTAGTTATTCGAGTACAGTTGTTTATAAAGTGTAGAGTGATCAGTTTTGATCAAAATAATAAAATTGAATTACTTTTGTGACTTGTGTGGTGTATTCAGCCAGAAACAAGTATCAAAACAGATTGCAGTTGATTCATCTGTTTGTAGCTGTTATCTCTTAATTTCTGTGTCAGCAATTTCATAAACGAATGCTCTTTCACACTGCCAGGTAAATCTATAGTTTGTTCAGATTTGGCTATTTAAATAGTTCTGGAAATAGTAGATTCATACCGGATACTTACAATGCTATGTATTCTTGGTGAACATTCAACAAATATTTATTCTGCTTAACAACTAAGAACATAATTATTATTCATTAAAATCTGTGATATTTCTTCAGAAATGTAATGTTATTTGTACAGACTTTCAGCTGTTCTTTTAAATATTTAATTTCCTTTGTGTTCAGAGCATCCAGTCTAGTCTTAGTGAGAAAACTGCAAATTTAGATTGAGTTGATAGATATATCTGTACTTATTTCAAGAAATCAGATGGGCTTTCTAACACTTTCAGGTCCTGTAGGGGTTTGTAGTCATCTCACATCATCATCGTAAACTTGGGAGGTTCAACAAGTTGAAATTGTGGGAGCTCTTTTAAATATAAAAGGTTCTTGATCTAAAGAAGTGGTTCAGTATATCCAGCATATTTCCATAAGTAAAATGTCTGTCTGCGTTACACAAAATAATCTAAATCTACATACTCAACTTTTTCTCACTCTTCCATGAATTATTGAAGCATTAAGAAAATTTAAAACTTTTCATCATTTTCTGTCACATAATACATTGAATCTGTAATTGAAAGCAAAAATTGTCTTATAAAAAATTGAAGTATAGATTATGCATACACCAGCATTCTCTTTTGGTGTAAAGTATTCCACTTATGGCATATAAACTCAAATTTTCCGTGTTTAAACCAAATTCTTAGTAGATATTTAGGGATTCTTGGTTATATTAGTAGCTAATTGATTTTTGAAAACATAAACCTTAGTTGCTCTTTACCTTAGAATCAAATTGACATGTCTGTTTATTGAATGAAACATTGTTACAGTCGCCCTCTAAGACTGTGATATTTAGGAAAGATATGAAAAGGATGAAAAAGATGAGATTGGAGCCATTAATTTTGTAAACCATGTGTTTTCTTTTTAAGCAGTATTAATGTGCTGTGAAAAGTCAGCAAATTAGTGCTGTATTTCATCTTCCCTCTTGTTTTTTTATAATTATTTTTATATTTTAAGTGTTTAAAAATTTACATTTTGTTCTATAACCATAATTGTTACAGACTTATTCTATATTTAAATGATTTAAGTGCTTACCATCTGCTTCTTTAACTCATTTACCCCATTCCTTTATTGTTTACTTTGACTGTCCCTCAGTTGGCTGCATTCATTAAACATGTCCCAACCAATGAGAGACTAAGAACTCTCTTCTTGAGCTTATTTTCATGTTGTTTTTATATGTGAATGATGCCTTGTTTGGTGTCATATTTTATGAAACAGAGTGCCTTGTGGACATTGTTTCATTGTCCCTTAACACTTCTTATGGGCAGCGCAAGGTCACGTTGGGTTTTGTTTCTGTTCTTTACTGTTACTTTCTTTTTTTCTGTTTACTTTGAATTTCATTTGCCACTCATTTACTCCCCTTCCTTCATTCTGTTCCACCCCCCTTCCACCTTTGGAAGAATTATTTATTGATTTGAGACTTTTCTCTTCTACTATAGACATTTAGTGCTGTAAAATTCTCTGAAAGCATTCATTTGACTGTCTCTCACAAATTTTGATATATCATGTTTACATTTTCATTTAGTTTGTAATACTTTCTACTGTCTCTTTGGGTTTCGTATATGACTGATGGATTATTTAGAAATGTGTTGTTTTTTTCTAAATATAGAGATTTTCCAAGGATCTTCCTCCTACTACCATTATGCATTTGTGTATTCCTCCTTGCAATTCTGATTTCTCTTCATATATTTTGAAACTCTTTTCTTAGGGGCGTAAATGGATGTGGTTGATTATTTGACTCATTTATTATTTTGAAATATTTATCCCTCATAATATACCTTGTCCTCAGTTCTCTGTCTGATATTAATATAACCAATATAACTTTCTTTTGACTGTTGATATTATGATATATCTTTTCCCACTCTTTTACTTGTAACCTATTTGTCTCTTTAAAGTGGATCTCTTGTAGGCAACATGCTAGTGAGTCTTATTTTTTGTCCATCCTAACAAGGTCTACTTTTTGATTGGAATGTTTATACCATTCCCATTTAATATAATTACTGATATGGTTAGATCTGAGTTTTTCATCTTGGTATTTGTCCCATCCGTTCTTTAATGTCTGCTTTCTTTTTCTCCTCTTTTTGGGGTTAATCCATTGTTGGTTTAATATCTCTAACTTTCTGTTGTTGTTATTTTAGCAATTGTTTCAGATGTTATATATATTTAAAACATTGTAATCTGCCTTCAGATAATGCTGTATGGCATCACACATGGTATAAGAACCTGCAGTAGTACACTTCAGTTTCATCCCTCCTAGTCTTTATGCCATCACTGTAACACATTTTATTTTCTAAGTTTGTGTTTATTTTTGAAAACTGCTTTATTAATACATTATTCACTTACCATACACCACCATATTATACTTTTACATGTGATAAACACTATAACATTTTTGTTGAAATCATCAAATATCTTTTAAAGTGATTTAAATAATAAATGTATATATTTTCATTTAGTTACTATTTCTAGAGCTCTTCATTTCTTTTGATTAGAATCAGATTTCCACCTGGTATGATTTTCCTTCTGTCTGAAAACCATTTTTTTTTTTAGCATTCCATGTGTTTTGGTCTGTTGATGATGAATTCTTTCCATTTTTTTATGCTTGAAAAGTCTTTATTTCACCTTCATTTTAAAAGAAAATTTTACCAGGTATGTAATTCTAGTTTGACAGGTTTTTTCTTTCAGAACTCTGAAAATGTTGCTCTGCTGTCCTGTCACTTGCGCTATTTCGATGAGAAATCTGATATCCTAAATTTTGATTCTCTGGATGTCACATGCCATGTACCCCTGATTCTGTCTCCTCTTAGAGATTTCCTGTTTATTGCTGATTTTGATCAATTGATTACTGTGCTTCAGTTTTTAGTTTCAGTTTTCTTTTCGTGTTTATTATGCTTGGGGTTTAACTGCTTAGAGCTGTGGACTTATGGTTTTTATTATTTTCAAATGTTTTCAACCATTATTTCTTTAAATACGTTCTTTGCCTCAACATCCATCACCTCCTATTGGGTTTTGGAGTATTTCTGTATTAGGACACTTGAAGTTTCTTATTGTGATGACTAAGGATTGCTACTAGTAGGTACAGGACAGTAATGTTGCTAAACATCCTACAATACATGGGACAGAACCACACAACAAAGGATTATCCAGTTGTAAACATCAATACAGCCAAGGTTTAAGAAACCCTATTCTAAGGCTAAATAATCGCTATGACTGAAGCAAGATTTATCTATGCTTAATGCAGTGCCCTGTTAATTATGAGTTTTTTTGCTCTAGATGATGGAAAAAAGTACCATTTCCAGAGGTCTGTGTGCCTAAAACTATTATATAATCCTTTTCCTTGTAATTCTTTTAGATCATTTTTCTTGGGCTCTGGTCTGGTGAATGTTCAAGAGCAAACCCTTTGCACATTTCTGGGAATCTCTGTAAAGCTTTTGCTTCTTGGATATCTGGCCTCTGATGTCTACCTGCTCTGGTCTTCCTTGATTCTCAGCTCTATCTCCTCAACTTAGTGGGGTGGGAACTCTCTCAAGGCAGTAAGCTAATTCAGTTTGGTTGAATTCTGTTTAAGAGAAGCTAAAGGCAAAGGAGAAAGGGAAAATATACCCATTTGAAAGCAGAGTTCAAAAGAATAGCAAGGAAAGATAAGAGTGCCTTCCTCAGAGATCAATGCAAAGAAATAGAGGAAAACAATAGAATGGGAAAGAATAGAGATCTCTTGAAGAAATTGAAGATACCAAGGGAATGTTTCATGCAAAGATGGGCTCAATAAAGGACAGAAATGGTATGGACATAAGAAAAGCAGATGGTATTAAGAAAAGGTGGCAAGAATACTCAGAAGAACAATGCAAAAAAGATCTTAATGATCCATATAACCACAATGGTGTGATCACTCACCTAGAGCCAGACATCCTGGAATGCAAAGTCAAGTGGGCCTTAGGGAGCATCACTACGAGTAAAGCTAGTGGAACTGATAGAATTCCAGTTGAGCTATTTCAAATCTTAAAGGATGATGCTGTGAAACTGCTGCACTCAATATGCCAGCAAATCTGAAAAACTCAGGAGTGTCTACAAGACTGAAAAATGTCAGTCTTTATTCCAGTCCCAAAGAAAGGCAATGCCAAAGAACGTACAAACTACCAAACAATGGCACTCATCTCACATGATAGCAAAGTAATGCTCAAAATTCTTCAAGCCAGGCTTCAACAGTATGTGAACCGTGAACTTCCAGATGTTCAAGAAGGTTTTAGAAAAGGCATTGGAACCAGAGATCAAATTGTCAGCATCCGCTGGATCATCAAAAAAGGCAAGAGAGTTCCAGAAAAACATCTACTTCTGCTTTATTGACTACGCCAAAGCCTTTGACTGTGTGGATCACAACAAACTGTGGAAAATTCTTCAAGAGATGGGAATACCAGACCACCTGACCTGCCTCCTGGGAAATCTATATGCAGGTCAAGAAGCAACAGTGAGAACTGAACATTGAACAACAGAGTGGTTCCAAATCAGGAAAGGAGTACGTCAAGGCTGTATATTGGCACCCTGCTTATTTAACATATATGCAGAGTGCATCATGAGATACACTGGGCTGGATGAAGCACAGGCTGGAATCAAGATTGCCGATAGAAATATCAATAACCTCAGATATGCAGATGGTAACACCTGTACGGCAGAAAGTGAAGAACTAAAGTGCCTCTTGATAAAAGTGAAAGAGGAGAGTGAAAAAGTTGGCTTAAAGCTCAACATTCAGAAAACTAAGATCATGGCATCTGATGCCATCACTTCATGGCAGATAGACGAGGAAACAGTGGAAACAGTGGCTGACTTTATTTTTCTGGGCTCCAAAATCACTGCAGATGGTGACTGCAGCCATGAAATTAAAAGATGCTTACTCCTTGGAAGGAAAGTTATGACCGACCTAGACAGCATATTCAAAAGCAGAGACATTACTTTGCCAACAAAGGTCTGTCTAATCAAGACTATGGCTTTTCCAGTGGTCATGTATAGATGTGAGAGCTGGACTATGAAGAAAGCTGAGCACTGAAGAATTGATGCTTTTGAACTGTGGTGTTGGAGAAGACTCTTGAGAGTCCCTTGGACTGCAACGAGATCCAGCCAGTCCATCCTAAAGGAGATCAGTCCTGGGTGTTCATTGGAAGGACTTGATGTTGAGGCTGAAACGCCAGTACTTTGGCCACCTCATGCAAAGAGCTGACTCATTGGAAAAGACCTGATGCTGGGAAATATTGAGGGCAGGAGAAGAAGGGGACTACAGAGGATGACATGGTTGGATGGCATCATCGACACGATGGACATGGGTTTGGGTGGACTCCGGGAGTTGGTGATGGACAGGGAAGCCTGGTGTGCTGCAGTCCATGAGGTCGCAAAGTGTCGGACACTACTGAGTGACTGAACTGCAATGAACTGAATTCTGTTTGCTAAAATTTTGTTAAGGTTTTTTGCATCTATGTTAAGCAGTGATATTGGCCTGTAGTTTTCTTATTTTTTGTTTTGTTTGTCTAGTTTCGGTATCAGGGTGATGGTGGCCTCATAGAACGAGTTTGGGAGTGTTCATCCTTCCTCTGCAATTTTTTGAAAGAGTTTTAGAAGGATAGGTGTTAGCTCATCCCCAAATTATTGATAGAATTGTCCTGTGAAGCCATCTGGTCCTGGGCTTTCATTTTTGGGGAGATTTTTGATCATAGCTTCAATTTCAGTGCTTGTAATTTGGTTGTTCATAATTGCTATTTCTTTCTGTTTCAGCCTTGTGAAATTGAACTTTTCTAAGAATCTGTCCATTTCTTCCAAGTTATCCATTTTATTGCCATATAGTTGTTTGTAATAGTCTTTTATAATCCTTTGTATATTTTCATTGTCTGATGTAACCTTTCCTTTTTCATTTCTAATATTGCTGATTTGATTCTTCTCTCTTTCTTTCTTGACGAGTCTTGCTAAAGGTTTGTCAATTTTGTTTATCTTTCACAGTACCTGCTTTTAGTTTTATTAATCTTTGCTATTGCTTCTTTCATTTCTTTTTTACTTATTTCTGCTCTGATCTTTATGATTTCNTCGTCCCTAATGTTGTTTTGTCTTGTTTTTTTTTTTTGTTCTTCTTTTTCCAGTTGTTTTAGGTGTAAATTTAGGTTGTCTATTCAGTGTTTTTCTTGTTTCTTTAGATAGGCTTGTATTTTGCTATAAACTTCCCTTTTAGAACTGCTTTTGCTGCATCCCAGAGGTTTTGAGTTGTCGTGTTTTCATTGTCATTTGTTTTTAGAATTTTTTTTATTTCCCTTTTGTTTCTTCCATGACCTTTTGCTTATGTAGAAACGTATTGTTTAATCTCCATGTGTTTTTGTTTTTTGCAGTTTTTTTCTTGTAATTGATATCTAGTCTCATAGTGTTGTGGTCAGAAAAGATGGTTCACATGATTTCAATTTTTTAAAAATTTACTGAGGTTTGATTTGTGACCCAAGGTGTGCTCCATCCTGGAGAATGTTCCATGTGCACTCGAGAAGAAGGTGTATTCTTTTGCATATGGATGGAATGTCCTGAAGATAGCTGTGAGATCCATCTCATCTGTATCATTTAAGACTTGTGTTTCCTTGTTCATTTTCTGTTTTGATGATCTGTCTATTCCTGTGAGTGGGGTGTTAAAGTCTCCTACTATTATTGTGTTACTGTCGATTTTTCCTTTTTTGTCTGTTAGTGTTTGTGTTATATACAGAGGTGCTCCTATGTTGGGTGCATAGATATTTACTATTATTATGTCTTCCTCTTGGATTGATCTCTTGATCATTAGGTGGTGTCCTTCCTTATCTCTTCTGATATTCTTTATTTTAAGGTCTGTTTTGTTTGATATAAGAATTGCTACCCCAGCTTTCCTTTGCTTTCCATTTGCGTGGGATATATTTTTCCATCCTCTCACTCTCAGTCTATATGTGTCTTTAAGCCCGAAATGGATTTCTTGTAGACAGCGTATATATATATATGGGTCTTGTTTTTGATCCATTCAACTAATCTGTGTCTTTTGGTTGGAGCATTTAATCCATTTACATTTAAAGTAATTATAGATATATATGTTCCTGTTACCATTTTCTTAATTGTTTGGAGGTTGATTTTGTAGATCTTTTTCTCCTCTTGTATTTCTTGACTATATAAGTCCCTTTAATATTTGTTGTAAAGCTGGTTTGGTGGTACTGAATTCTCTTTAAGTTTTGCTTGTCTGAAAGCTTCTGATTTCTCCATCAGTTTTGAATGAGATCCTTGCCTGTAGAGTAATTTTGATTGTAGATTTTTCCCCTTTCAGCACTTTAAATATATCCTGCCATATTCCTTCTGGCCTGCAGAGTTTCTGCTGAAAGATCAGCTGTAAATGTATGGGGTTTCCCTTGTATGTTTCTTGTTGCTTTTCCCTTGCTGCTTTTAATATTCTTTCTTGTGTTTAATCTTTGTTAGTTTGATTAGTATGTGTTTTGTCATGTTTTCCCTTGTGTTTGTCCTCTATGGGACTCTTTGTGCCTCTTGGACTTGATTGACTAGTTCCTTTTCCATGTTTGGGATATTTTCAACTATAATCGCTTCAAAAAATTTCTCATACTTTTTCTTTTTCTCTTCTTCTAGGACTCCTATAGTTCAAATGTTGGTGAGTTTGATATTGTCCCAGAGGTCTCAGAGATTGTCCTCAGTTTTTTTCATTCTTCTTAATTTTTTCTGCTCTTCAAAAGTTATTTCCACCATTTTATCTGCCAGCTCACTGATTCGTTCTTCTGTTTCAGATACTCTGCTATTGATTCCTTCTAGAGTAATTTAATTTCAGTAATTGTGTTGTTTGTCTCTGTATGTTTATTCTTTAATTCTTCTAGGTTTTTGTTCATTGATTCTTGTATTTTCTCCATTCTGTTTTCAAAGTTTTTGATCATCTTACTATCATTATTCTATTCTGAATTCTTTTCAGGTCGTTTGCCTATTTTTTCTTCATTTATTTGGACTTCTATGTTTCTGGTTTGTTCCTTAATTTGTGTAGTATTTCTCTGCCTTTTCATTATTACTTTTTTTTAATCTTACTGTGTTTGAGGTCTCTGTTTTGCAGGCTTCAAGGTTGAATTCTTTCTTCCTTTTGGTTTCTGCCCCACTAAGGTTGGTGCAGTGGCTTCCTTAAGCTTCATATAGGGTGAGATTTATGCTGAGTTATTTTTTTTGTTTGTTTTTCCTCTGATAGGCAAGGCTAGGTGACATGGTAATCCTGTCTGCTGATGATAGGGTTTGTATTTTCGTTTTGTTTGTTGTTTGGATGAGGTATCCTGCACAGGGTGGTACTGGTGGTTGGGTGATGCTGGGTCTTGTATTCAAGTGGTTTCCTTTGTGGGAGCTCTCACTATTTGATACTCCCTAGAGTTAGTTCTCTGGTAGTCTCAGGCCTTGGAGTCAGTGCTCCCACTCCAGAGGCTCGGGGCTTGACCTCTGGTCAGGAACGAAGATTCCACAAGTGGTTTGTTATGGCATTAAATGAGATTAAAACACATACCCAAAAATGAGAAACCAAAGATGATCCCCAGACAAATGATAGTTATAAAATCAGGCAAATAATAATTAAAATAATGGAATATATATATACATATACATCTATAAGCAAAATCAAAACAGTCCAACAAAAATAAAGTACAATAGATTGATCCAGCAAAGAAAGGAAACCAAAAATTATATCTACCAGTTAATAACAAAAATAGCTAAAGCACAAACTGGAAAACAAAACTAAAGCAAGGTGCCAACTGGGGAATAAAGCAATGAAAGCAAAACTAAGAAATCTGTTGAGAGGAAAGGAAAGAAAAGAAAGAATAGATATGCAAAGCTAAATAGAGGTACATGAAGCTTTATATACCTTAAAGATTAACCACACTGGGAAAAGAACAGTAGGAAAAGCAGACAAAGGACTGAATGTAGAAAAAATAATAATAGGTTTTAAAAAATTAAAAGGAAAACTCCACAGAACTGCAAAAGCCCAATGCAGAGGCAGAGGTTTATAACAACAATTAAAAGTGTGATTGGGGAAAAAAAAAAAACAACTCAAAGCTTAATAGATTTCATAGTGCCCTTAAAATTGACAACTACAGTGGGAGGGGAAGCAGTGAAGGGAAAAAAAATCCAAAAGACATTACAGAACAAGTCAAAACTTAAGAATAACAAATGTTTTTCTTGATTCACTGCTGTCAGGATCGTTTCCCTCACTGGGAGTCACAGTTCCCCTCACCTCCCTAGGATGCCCTCCAACACTGTGCTGGTCTCTGGACTTGCTGTGGGGGCCGCTCAGATTCTAATCTGGTCCTACTCCTGTGTGTTCTTGCCTCCAAGGTCCACAGCTATCAGAGCTAGTGTGTTTTCAACACAGTGTTCTTTTATATATTCCATAGACACGGAGTCTGCCTAGTTGATCATTTGGATTTAATCTGTAGCTTGTACAGCTATTGGGAAGGTTTTAGGTCTTCTTTCTTAGCCACGCTGTCCCTGGGTTTCAATTGTGGTTTTATTTCCACCTCTGCATGTGGAGTGTCCACTGGGATTTGCTCCTGAGGCTGCCCTGGAGGACTTGGGTCTGCCCCCAGTGAGGGCCAGGTGTAGAGGTGGTGCAGCTGCTTGGGTCACAGGGGTTCTGGCAGCACCGGGTACTCAGAGGAGTTGGCGGTTAGGGCAGCAGGAAATAGAGTGCTCCAGAAGGGTATGGCAACCAGTATTGGCCAATACACTCCAGTATTCTTGCCTGGAGAACCCCCCTGATGGAGAACCCTGGCAGGCCACAGTCCAAAGGGTCCCAAAGAGTTGGACATGATCAAAGTGACCCTGTGTGCATAGAGGCAAGGCATTTTTTTTTTTGCCTGTGGCAACTCTGCCCCGGTGAGGGTTGAACATGAAGGTGGCGCAGCTGCTTGGATCCCGGGGACCCTGGTGGCTCCGAGTGTGCAGGGACACAGAGTGCCTCAGCTGCTGGAGTTATGGCCCTGTCGGCCTTTTTTTGAACCCCTGGAAGCTGACGATCAGAAGGCCTCTTTGACTAGTCTTTCTCCATATCTCTGCCTGTTCAGGCACTTAGAGGGCTCCCTTACCTGGGGTCCTTACCTGTTGTTCAGTGCATCAGGCAGATAGAGGGGCCCCCATGACTGGGGTCCCACTCTGTAGATTGGCACCTCAGGCACTTAAAGTTGGGGGGGTGTCCTACTCTGTAGTTCAGTGCGTCAGGCCCCTGATGGGCCAGCCTGTCGGTTGTTCAGATGCTGATGCTGGCATGTGGGCAGAGAGAGGCTATGGTGGTGGCTCCACCCACTGTGTGTCACTCAGCAGTATTGCCTTGCTTCCAGGGCTGCCTGGCTTTCCTCCACAGGCATTTCCTACCTCAGTCTCCTCCCTGATCTCTCCTCGGTCCATCTGTCCACAGTCAACAGCAGCCCTTGCCTTGGGATTGCTCCACAATCCCTAAGCTCCAGCTCCCAGCCACTTCACCTTCTAGGGGACCTGTGTCCCTGTCTGGGATACATGTGGCTGCGGCAAGGACTGTCTGATTCTCAGTCCATTTAGGCTGCAGATAATCTTTTTCACTCTCAGCCTTCAGTGTTTCTCTTCTGACTCAAATAGTTGCCCTGATGTGGGGATCGGACCCCTGCTTCAGTTCCTCCACCCACTGAGGGCATGTCCACTCCTGTTTTCCCCTCTAGTTCCTTTGTCCTGCTGAGTTTTGCATGGTTCCATATATTCTTTTCCGCTGGTCAGGTACTCCTGTCTGCTCTCAGCTGGTGTTCCACATGGACTTCTGTGTCGGAAGGTGTATTCCTGATGTATTCGTGGAGAGAGATGTACTCCACATCCATCTACTCCACATCCATCTACTCCTCTGCCATCTTCTTCTCTCCACCCAGTGTATTTTTTATCTCAGACATTGCAGTTTTCCCTTTGTAAGTTTGATAATGGGCCTTTTTAACTCCTGCTGTGTCTGCTCTACATATTCATACTTTTTACCTGAGTAAAAGGTATGAAATTTTAGAAATTACCTCCATTTCTAAACTTACGGGATATAGTTATAATACCTGTTTTAATACCCTTGTCTGCAAGTTCTATCATGTGTTTTTTTCTGGTTCTTACCTTGACATTGGGTTTTTTCTTCGTGCACATGTGCTAAATACTTGATGGGAAAGCCTTGCAGATCTCAAGTTCTCATCTTGCACCTCTTTCTTCAAATGGCTCCTATTCAGTATGTTACCCTTGCATGTGCTGCCTGCCATGGCTTCCCTGATTGCAGACTCCTGGACTCTGTTCAGGTTCTCTCTGCCTTGACTGCAAGCTGGAAATTCTCTCTAGTAATTAAGTTTGAATAATTGTAGAGATCACTTGATCTTGTCTCTCATATGATTATTGTCCAGTTTCTCAAAGTTGTTACTTGATATGTTTTGCTCATTTTTATTGTTCTTTTAAGATGGGAATATAAATCCATTTCTCATTGTTTTCATCTTGGTTAGAATTAGAAATCTCCTGGCTTTGTTTTTCCTTTTTTTAGATTATTTTTTTTTTCCTGTAAGATTACCTAAGCTTCTTTTTGAATTTGAACAATTTTAAGGTTCATTCAGCCTAAGAAACTCTGTAAGTTATTGTTCTAGATTCTGTAAAATTCTGTAAAATGATAAAATGTCATTTTATCATTAAAAAATGTGGAAGTTCTTAGCTAATAGATAACTGTCATCCATGTATAATTAAGATGTTATGGTAATTTTTCTAACATTTTCAGTCAATTCTTAGTAGTGTTTTGGCCTGCATTGTGAGTACAGTGGGATTTTGCATAGAAGTTTATGCATTATTTCTGAAGAATTCTTAATGAAAAAAAGTTTCTGTATGTCAACATTGTAAAACACTAATCAGCTTGCAAGTTTAGGCTTATATAGGGAGAATTTTTAACTTTAGAGATCAAAGTGACATTTAAGAAACAGGTTAACAAGAGCTTCCAGTGCTGTGTTACTTACTTTGTGTAAACTGAGTCACCTGGTGTGTGTGTTCTTTTTTACTGATTGAAAATGAAGCACCATAAATGAAAAAACAGTGAATCATAGTTTGTCAATAATTGTTTGAGAATACAGGGCCAATAATTTGGATTATCCTTTGACTCCTGTGCATATTTTCCTCTTTCTGTGATGTTTTCAGTTTTAATGGCTTATCATCGATCTTCACAGCCTACAGTCTTATCATTTTGGGTCATATATTTTTCTTGAATGTAAGGTTTTAAATGTAAGGTTTGCTTCTGGAATGATGGGAGATATGATTATGGATGATTGGAGGAAACATGATTTGAAGAAGTGTACATGCTTAGAGAAAAGGAATAGAGTTAATACATGGTAAGAAATAGGATCTTTTGCACATAAAGGGCAACTAGTATTCAGTGACAACTATTTAGGTCATAACTTCGTTCGGCCTGGTTGAGTTTTCTACTAAAATTCTTAATAATACCATTAGTAGTAATTTATCTTAATAGAACTGTTACTTGGACTCAGTTACAATTAAATATCTTTGTTGATATTGTGAAAGCAATAACTAAAGTCATTAAAATGAAGTGTGATAAATCTAGGAGATCATATATTTGAGATTTTACGTATTAGAAATTTTTTCTGTGCATGTTGAATAGCAAATTAGAATGAATGTATAATGGAATAAGATAATTGCTTTTTTTTTTCCCAGGATTTGGTTTTCTTCAGATAACATTTGCTAAAAAAATACACTTAGTATAACATGATTAGAATTTTAAAGACATTTTGATTATACTCAATATTTAGTGTCATCTAGTATTGTAATGTTGTGAAAAAATTTGAGAGAGATTCTAATGAAAAGGAATGAATTTGTGTTGTAATTGTAACCTAATAGAAATTAATGTACAAGGGAATGAAAGATACCTATTAATTTAATAAATATTAATATATATATCTATATGTGAGATTTATACTCCTTCCCCCAAAACATCTGGATAGGTGAAAATAGAAAAATTTTGCTCAAGTATGGACACTTAAACTTGTTACCATACACTTATTATACTATAGAAAAAGCCTTTGTAATATCATCTTCTGAAAAATGTGCTATTATAGTGAATGAACTTTGACAGAATAAATAAATGTATTTTTTTAAAGAATTTAAGCTATTTTGTGTGCAAGAATTGATTTAACAATTCACTTAATAAGCTGTTTATAAAACATTTAGCTATAAATGAATTTAGAATGAATTCAAGGCATTTCTGAAATTTATTAATCTTTGTCATAATCTTCTGAGATCATTAGTTAAGAAGTTGGGATGGTTGAACTATCTCTGACTTCTCATTTTATCTGTGTTCTAGATGCAGTTTTTCAGTGCTTATGTATTTGAAACTCCCATTGCATTGGTCAAATTAAAGACCATCATTTGGTTTTACTCCTGTATTTTTTTTAGAAACTTTAAAATTTTTCTGAATTCAGTTTTAAGTTGAGCTGAGTCTTCGTTGCTTTACACAGGCTTTCTCTAGTGGCTGTTTGTGAGCTTTCCTTGCTGTGGAGCACAGGCTCTAGCCACTTGGGCTTTAGCAGTTGTGGCTTCTGGGCCCTAAGTGTGGGCTCAGTAGTTGTGGCACACGGACTTGATTGCTTTATGGCATGTGGAATCTTCCCGGAGCAGGGATTGAACCTGTGTTCCCTGCGTTGGCAGGGAAATTCTTATTCATTGTGCCACCAGGGAAGTCCTATTCCTACATTTTTATATTGGAAGGTTTTGACTATACTATTCTGTTTTGTTTCATTAGGACTTCATTAGGAAGTAACTATGACTTTTTAAGCTTAAAAATTTTTTACAATGTCCTTATAGGTGACATTAATTAACATTTATAAAGTCAAAATATAAAATAAGAAACATTTTTCCCCCTCCTATCTGGAGCATTACATGTTTGTGTGTGATTTCTGACATTTACTATAGTAGTCCCCCACCCCACCCCCAACCCTTATCTGTGGTTCTCCTTTTTGTGCTTTCAGTTACCCATGATCATCTTTGGCCTGAAAATAGTAAATGGAAGATTCTGGAAATAACAATTAATAAATTTAATTGAGCACCATTCTGCATAGGATGATGAAGTCTTGTGCCGTCTTGCTCTGTCCTTTGTCTATCACATCGACACTGTACACTACTTGCCTATTAGTAATTTAGTAGCCATCTCAGTTATTAGGTCAACTGTTGCCAAAGTATCGCAATGCTTGTGTTCAAATAACCCGTATTTCATAATGGCCCCAAAGTGCAAGAATAGTGATCCTGAGAAAAATGTAGTCTATAAAGTGTTTAGTACTATTGGCAATTTCAAGTATACCTTGACATCCTTGGAACGTATTCTCCACATAAGGGGGGGTGCTGTACATATGAATCTGTGTCATTCAGGAATTTAGAGTTTTATGTACCAATTTGACATCTCTTCAAGTAAAACCCCAAACTGTGTGGTAAAAGACATCCATCTTTAACTTGGATACAAGATAGAAAGAAAAAGACTGTTAATTATTTTGCTTCTTAAACATTAGCATTGGAGTTCAGTTTTTAAGCTGAAAAAAGTTATGAATGTTACATCTGTCCAGTGAGTTACACAAATGATTACTGCTCTTGCTTCTTCCTTATTAGAGAGATACTTTGATTCATACTAGAATATTTTTCAAATGAGAAGGTGATTTTTAGAAATTCTATTTGTATTTGTTTTCAGTTTGTCTAGAATTTTTTTCTGGTAGGTTAAACTCTAACAGTATCACTTTTTAAACTAATACTTTATGAAAAATATATAGAGACATTTTCTTCAAGTTTAGCAATTTACTCCTGTACTGTGCTAAGTCGTTTCAGTTGTATCCGACTCTGTGTGACCCTATGGACTGCAGCCCGCCAGGCTTCTCTGTCCGTGGGATTCTCCAGGCAAGAATACTGGAGTGGGTTGCTAAGCCCTCCTCCAGAGGATGTTCCCGAACCAGAGATTGAACCTGCATCTCTTATGTCTCTTGTATTGACAGATGGTTTCATTAGCACCACCTGGAAAGCCAGTTTCCTCCTATATGTCTATAATTTTTCTTGAGTCTCATTATTAGCAGGTATCAAAAGTAAAACTCTATAGTAGGAGGGATGGATATATGGAATATTAAAGTTATCTTCAGCTAAACAGAATAATCTTTTTACTTGCTTAGTAGAGGGAAGATAGTATTGATTAAAGAAGCTTTGGACTCTAAAGATAGAAAGATAAAGGTTGAAAGTGTTTGTGTTTTAAACTTGTGGCTTTATAATTAAGTCTTGGAATTTTATGTGACGTTAGAAACCACACTGTGTGCTAATTGCCTTAGAAGGTAAGAAAATAAACATATGGATAGCGGTTAATTGTTAAGACAATAGGTTCTTATATGTGGGTGTGTGCGCACTCAGTCATGTTCAACTGTTTGTGACCCCTGGAACTGTAACTGGCCAGGCTCCTCTTTCCATGGGATTTTCTCAGGAAGAAAACTGGAATGGGTTCCCCTTTCCTCTTTCAGGGGATCTTCCCGACCTAGGGATCAAACCTGTGTCTTGTGCGTCTTCTGCATCAGCAGGTGGATTTGTTATCACTGAGCTACCATATGTATATGTATAACAATTAATTGTTTAGACAGTAGGTTCTTTTACAGAACCCCAAATGAATTAATAAACCATCTACTGAAGTGTTTCTGCTTCAGTTGATATATTTCAGGTCAATCAGTAATTGCTTGAGAAAATGTTTATTAAATCTCTTTAATAAACATGTTTAAGAGGGGAAATTTATAAGCATTGTGATGACAGTATACATTTTTACATGCTAGTTGTCACGTCTTTGATTTTGTATATAAACTGGACATAAACAGTCTAGTATCTGTAGATGTATATCTTTTTTCTAACATATTTTATTGTACATTCTTTCTAGCTAATATGATTTAAGCCGTATGTTCTGTTGTGTCTGTTCTTCTACAATAGATAAATAAAATTGGATTTAATCTCTTTATAGCAGCTTTTTTGAGATATTTATATCCTGTAAAGTTCATCTATTTAAAGTGTACAGTTCGGTGATTGTTAGTTTTGATATATTCAGAGTTCTGCAGCCATCACTGTAATTTAAATTTAAAACTTTAACGTCACCACAAAAAGAAACTTTGTACCCATTCACAGTTACTCTCTATGGTTCCAGCATTCAATTTTATATCCATATTGTATAATTGTTTGTATGATTCAAGCATTATGGCTATAAATTATATAGTTTTCCTAATTAGTTAATGAATTTATTTCTTTGTTCTTTGATACACACAGCAGAAGTCATAATAAGTTATATTCTTTGTTTTCTTCCTTTTACCTATTACTCCTTTGCAAATACTCTATTAAGAGTGGCTTTTAATCTTTTGTTCTCATTTATTTGTTCTCAATATAATATTACATGTTTTGGAGTCAGTTCTTTATGATAGCACTTAATTTTTCTTTGTCTGATCTGAGTGGATGACATGTAGTAGATGAAGCTTTAAAAATCGTGTTTGTAAAGTGGGATGAAAAGATGAGACAAGTTTTCTTCCTTTTCAGTACTTCCTTAGACCTATTGAATTCGTATTTGCTATCATCCAATTTCAGATCAGTATAGGTTTCTAAACTATATAACAGGACTCATTTGACTCTAACCTCTTGTGTCTATTGTGTTTTCTCTCTACCCCTTGGATATATTCATATTAAGTTTTTCACTGACTTTGTCCTAATATAATTAGGAGAATTAGCAAATCCTAAATTATTGAAGATGTTTTAAAAGATAGATTAATACTCTTCCAAATTGCATTCCTCATGTACAGATTACTGGCACAAGTTTTTTGTTTAAATTTTGATAAACCCTTGAACACTTTTCTGTCTCCCATCTTCCCCTATCAATACCTTTAGCCCAAACACAAATTTTGTTTAATCTCTCACCTCTGTTTAACCCTGCTGTCCTGACTAGTCTTTTTATGTATTTATTTTTCAAATTATTATTTCTTACTTCATTCTATAAATAACATAAGACCAACTTGTATTATTATTGTTAAGTTTAAGGGACATGACAGAAATAGTCACAATCAAAACAAAATATGAATATATAGTAACGTACCAAAAATATCTAGGCTCAGTCTTTTCAGAAAGACATATATATACAAACTAAAAGAGTCCCATATATTCCATTATTCATCCTACAAAAATAAATATTTTTACAGATATGTAGTTTCTTCTAAGGTTAATATTTATTTAATTTGATAGTGATAATAAACTAAATTAAATCTTTAAAATATTATTATGCTTAAAAATGTAGACCAGCATTTCTCAGGCAGATATATCTGGTTAGTATAGTAGATTTTAATTTTTCTGATTTTTGAACCATTCCATAAAGACATATTTACTCATAAAATTTTTGTAGAGTTTTTTATAGTTCATGGATATAAGAAGACTTTTTCCTAATTAATGGAGCCCTGGTCAGTAACCCCTGTTTAGTAAATAGTGAATGAAGTGACATATAATTCGAGTTATAGTTCCATATTTAAAATGTCCATTCTGGATTTCTAAAGCTTCTCTAGCCGTGTTTATATGCTTGTTTTCTTATATCATTCAAGAATTAGATTTTGTAGAAAGTTGTTAAAATGGAGAATCGGGCCCAGTGGTGAAATNTGGAGAATCAGGCCCAGTGGTGAAATGATATAGTTTAGTGCCAGTGATATGAGAACAGAATTCTATAAAATTATTCAAATATCTTTAATTCATTCAGTCTGTCAAAGTGGCCATTGCAATGTTTTCAGGTAGACCACAGCATTTTTACTTCCTCATATGAGCCAAATTGGGACTATGCTTTGTGGGAAGTTTTTTTTTATACAGTACGTATACATGGGTGAGAATCGAAATGTCCACTAACTTACTAGTCTCACAGATGCTTCCATAATACTTAGTGTACCCTTGGGTTTATTAAATTATCATATCCTGACAGCAATCCTGAAACATGCCAGTCCTATAAAGCCATGTTTCTAAGAACTAAAGCAAGGTTTCAGCGAACCATATCTGACATGCCATGTTAATTTCCATAACTATCATTCTGGAGGCAGTAGTATTTCTAAGACATGGAGAATCTTGATAAATCTACCAAGTAAAAAATGAGAAAATATCTACGTTTTCACTGGGTTTCCAATTATGAGGTTTGGTTTCTTTCAGTTCTAATTGAATTGCTTCAAAAATAATGATAAGCATCATTTTTTCTCTTATCATGGATTATACAGTAGTTATTTAGATATATAATATATCAAAACACAGTATCTTTTTCTGTTTTTATCATGTCTAGTGTTCATATTGGGAAGGAAAACATCATTCTCTCATCTCATAGTATATTTATATATACATATGATTTTTGCCTTAAGTAGAAGGGAAACAACCGACAGATACATAGATTAATTTCCTTTTTAAAACTGCAGCAAACTGTTCTGTGATTCTTTTGTGTGTTTGGGACTGTTTTGTGGAGAAAGAATTTGTCAAGCAGCATTTGAGGGACATTGGCCTTTTGTGTACCCTTTCCTAAATGAACTTAAACAGAAACCTGTCAACTCAAGAATAAAATATTTCTTTGTAAATTCTCACCTGCAAATAATTGATAATAGAAGGAGCACCTTTTTAATTCTTATATCCTCCTTCTCCTCAACAGCTTTTGGATTGTAGATAAACTTCCCAGCTCAGTAATTAACTGAGCTCAGTCATTGCACCCCATATCATGTGATTTTTTTTTCCAGTAGAATACATTATTAGAGCACTTACACAGCCAGTCTAGCTGCAGCAGCCCAGGCGGCAACAGCAGTGCCATTTTTCACAAAGAAAATGTTGAACAGGAGCCAAATGTTTGGTGGCAGTCTGTTGCTAGGAAATCAAGGTCCTGAGGCGATTAATGACAAAGCAAGCAATAACAAGAAGGCAGAATTACAGATTTAAAAGAGAAAAAAGTGGTTGGTGTTATAATTACCCAAAGAAATCCGCACTCATTAAATTGGCTGTTTTTATGATTGACTTTAATTGGAGGTTAGCTCAGATATTTAGCTCCTTTCCCACCCCTTTAAACACACACAGGCACATAATCTGTAGAACTGCAGACTTGTTTTTCTAAGCATTGAGAGGAGCTTGCCCTGTAATTTGATCCCCACTGACAGATGCATTTTCTATGCTGCCATTTTGAATTAACCTATTGTAGAACAATTTTCTTCAGCCCTGTTGAATAAAACATCTAGTCCGATTACCTCTGAAGGATTTGATAGAGTAAAAGAATGTACTTCTCATTGAAGTAGATTGTTTGCATAGACTCTACTGATTTTGAACTCTGCCAATAAGCACAATCATTTGTAATAAATTTTCAAAGAAATTTGTGGGGAGAAGGTAATGAGAGTCACCCTTTTATAGTTGAATGTGTGGGTATCTGCATCAAAACAATATTATTCTTTCAAGAAAGCGTTATTTTCCCAATAAGATGTTCATAGGCATTTAAAAAAAATTTATGAATCTTCATTTATACTATTGATAATTTTAGGAATAGAGTCTTGTATTTATGTGCTTAAAATGACTACTCTTCCTCTCCACCAACAGTATTTTAATTATAGGACTCATTATGCTTCAAAGACCCTCTTGTAAAACTATTTTTAATATATAAAATATTTAACTAAAATGATTTCAAGATCTGCCTTTTTGAATAAATGTTTGATGTATTTGTATATAGAAAAAGAATTCCTTTACATGTTTTAGAATTTGATAAAGTATATTACCAGAATGACATTGATCAGTCTTTAATGTACAGATGAAGCATCACAGTTTATTTACCTTTTACAACCTTAAGAATAAAGTTACATGATGCCACTGCTCTCCAGATTTCTAATCAAACCCTGAAACAAAAGAGCCAAGCACATTCTATCTGACAATACACACACTGCTAATCAGATGCCAATGCCAAGCTGTCTGCTTTGTTAAATACTTAGCTTCCTAGAGGCAGGAAGACAGCTGCTATAAGTATGATAAAATTTGGTAGTTCAGTCTATTTTTACTACCCTTGAGCTACTAAGTTACTGTTAATTTAGACCACCCCATTTGGTACACTTTAGGGAGCTTTTTTTTAAGAGTTTGTAATTAAAATGATAAAGCATTATTATTACATTGAATACCTTCTGTAAGTTTTACATTTGGCAGATACCTACTGAGATAACTCCAGCATGTAATTTACAATGATGTAATGGTTGTAATTGCATTTTGAGGAGGCAAAAGAGGAACTACAGGAGAAAAGTGCTTCCTTTAGAAGAGTTTTGAGATCTGTTTCTATTTCATTTAAATCCACTCTTATCCCAAAATTGGCTACCTATAACTGACTGTAGCAGCCATAAACATAAAGCATTAAGATTCTATCCAAATATTATTTAAAGTGTAATGCATACATTACCACCAGGGGGAGAAAGCTAAAAAGTCTTTGATGATAACACTGCCAGCAAATGACTTGTGCTGCTTAGACCTATATAGTTAATCATATTTCCAGATAACAGTGCCTTTGGGATCATGATTCATATACAATTTGTATATGAAATCAAATGTATATGAAATCTATACTGACTTAACTAAGTACCTAAATGTAAATTAAATGGAAACTCCCATACTGCATGATTTTTTTTTAAGAGAGGATACAAATAAACAAGTTGAAGATTTTTATTTTTATTTTCTCTTTACTGTCAATCTACTTGAGCTATCCTTCTGAAACTGAGTTCTTCAGATCTGTGATATTGGGTAGATATTAGCATATCTACTAAAATTGAATATTCACATGATTGGTATACTAAATTGAATAGTCTGTAAGATCTAGTTTATTGTCCCTGCATTGTGGTTGTGGTTTTGGTTTATTTATTTATTTTTAATATCTCTCTAGTAAACCATTTACAATTCAGTACTAAACATTTTTGTGAGCAAAGCTTATAGAGTCTTTCCCTGGACAGTACTTTATAAACATATAAAATAGGTGCTTGGGTCTAGACCCCAGCTTCCAACCATGAAAATGTAAAAGTTGATCTCATGTCTTCTCTCCAGTCTAGAACTCTAAAGTGATACAGTATAAGCATTCCCCCATAACATTTAAGCGTGGCCTTTCCTCACAATTTTATGTTTTATTCTGTAAAGAATCATCAGTTTTAATTATTATATTCTGATTTTTAATCATGGAGATATTAAAATTATAAATGTTGGGCAAATAAAATCATTGACTACAAAGAAGACATGGAGATCAATTTTTGTCCTGATAGAACTATTCTTGTATGGTACTATAGTAGTAGGTACATGATGCTATGCATTTATTAAAGCCCATAGAACTGTACGTCACAAGGAGTTAAGGTGAAAATATTTTTTAATGTAGGGAATCCTAGAATTAGGACAGACTTTTAGAAATGAATCTGTGTTCCAAATATATAGTATTACCTTACTGGAGGGGTGCAGAAAGAAGGAGCTGACCTAAGTAACTTGGGAAGTGGTGTCTTGACTGGAAAACATTAAGTTAAATACAAAGAAAGAAAGAAACGTCGCTCAGTCGTGTCCGACTCTTTGCGACCCCATGGACTGTAACCTACCAGGCTCCTCTGTCCATGGGATTTTCCAGGCAATAGTACTGGAGTGGATTGCCATTTCCTTCTCCAGCGGATCTTCCCGACCCAGGGATCGAACCCAGGTCTCCCACATTGTAGACAGACACTTTACTGTCTGAGCCACCAGGGAAGTCCTTAAATACAAAGGAACACTATAGAAACACTGTAGTTGGCAGATTTGTTTCTTACAGGTATATGAATTAATAATTCTGAGCCCACTTTGTATATATACTGTAGTTGGACAACTATTGAAATAGATGATGGATGGTGGGATTCAGGTTTCTCACTGTTGGAGAGAGACGTTAAAGATAACCCGGGGTCGGGGGGAAACTAGAATAAACTCTTGGTACTGAGGGTTGGCGATAATAGTATGAATTCTTGTTCAGCTTAATATATAGAAATAATTACAGATACATGTGTGTACATGAGGTAGTGTACATGAGTATATTTCCTAGATCTGTCAACTAAGAAGGCTTAGAAGCAGTGATACCCCAAGCAACAGACATACTCAGCACCCAGACCTGTGCTGGAAAATACTATTCTCCACTGAAAGGACCCAGGGTTCCTTGGACAGATGGCTGATTCTATGACTGGAACCGGGAAAATGAGCTTGTAGTATCTTGTATTCTTCCACCCCCATCTAATCATGAGAACATCAGACTAATCTAAACTGATGAAAACTCTTAAGAAATACCATTGAGTACTCCTCAGAACCTTTAAGGGTGAAAAAATCAGGAAAGACTAAGAATGTGCCACTGATAAGAGGAAACTAAAGAGATACAACAACTAAGCACAGAGTGGTTTCATGGATTGGAACCAGAACAGAAAAGGATATTAGTATAAAAACTGGTGAAAATGAATTAGGTCTGGACTTTAGTTAATAGTAGTACAACAGGTTGGTTTCTTTGTTTGGACAGATATACCATGGTAATGTAAGGTTTTAACATTACGGCAGACTGGAATAAGAGCATCTGGAAACTCTCTTTACTATGTTTGAAGTTTCCCTACATATCTAAAATTATTCCCAAATAAAACTTTATATAAAAATTAACCTGTGTACCTACCACCCATCTTAGGAAATGAAATTTGCCAGTATCTTTCAACCTCTATTTGATCCTTATGATCTCCTATCTCTCTCCAGCCCGAAGGTAACCATTATCTTGAGTTTTATGAATATTATTCCTATGGTTTTCTTTATAACTTAACCATATTTGTATCCCTGATCACTTTATCGCAAAACCTTTAATCACTTGCGTAATTTCGCTGTCTTGTCTTTGCTACTTTCTGGATTATGATGTATTTTCTGATGTTTCTGATTATGTCTTCAGTAGTGTCTAGTATTCTGTTTTGCCTCTCCTTTGAGTTTTTTAATATCCATAACTTTATTTTTCATTTTTATTCCTTTCGGATTTGCTTCTTGTTTCATCCTTTTGGTAAACTCTGACTCCTTTCTCCTGTCTATACTTCTTTCTTTTATTTTTAAAAATATATTAAACCTTTTATTTTGTGCCTAACCTAATAGATAAGTCTTCTGCGGTTCTGGTTTTGTTGTTTTTTGTTTCTGCTGGCTCTTACTCAGACTCCCTTATGTTTTATGTGTGAGCTCACATTCATTATTTGTAGTATTTTTGAGGCTGAGATGAAGGTGAGTTTCCAGAGAGAGGATTTGCATGGGAATCTGCCAAAACCCTAGGAATACTGTCAACATGGACACACATTCAGATAAATTTTAGGCTTAAAGTTTTGTGGGCTGCATAGGTAGTATGAGTTCTAGACCTATAAACTTCTATGAGGGTGGGCTTGTGGCTAAATTTTTAGGAAAGATATTTTTACGTTCACCCATCAGCAAGTTTGAAACAAGCAGATTTCCTTGCTGCCTCTTTCTTTGGGATAGGCTTACTTCTGTTTCACTCTTACACTAAGTGTGCAACTCTTTAGAGTTTCAGCTTTATGTTGAGATCTATAGTCTCCCTATCTTCAGCTTACCTAAGATATCTTTTTTAAACCTTAGGTTCAGTAGTGTGCTGGTAAGGATTTTAAAACTTGCTTTCTAGAGGGAAAGAAAAGTCTTGATTTTAGTATTTTTCAATTTTATGTTATAACTAATTTCAAACTACCAATGTGAAGTTATTGAGCATGAATTTGGGAAGAGATATGTATAGTTTGCTCCCACAAGCCATTTCCAGGATACTGCTGCCAACTCTGTACATGGCTGTAAAAAGTAAAGCTCAATTCATGGAATTTGACATGTCTCTAGAATGAAAGACATTTGGCTGTTTGCTTCCCTCCCTGGATTTCCATTTTTACTTTGTTTTAGCTTTCCGAGTGTTCTGTGTCAATCTAGCAATGCATTTTAAAACGAAAAAGATTCTTTTCTTTTTTATTTAACTCATCATTTGTTGTTTTCAGCAAAAGGGCTTTGTTGTTATGATATTTAAAGTCAGTTTGACTACCAAAAACAGAACTTCTTCTTGTTTGCAAATATANTTATGATATTTAAAGTCAGTTTGACTACCAAAAATAGAACTTCTTCTTGTTTGCAAATATAATGTATTGTTCTTTTTGTATTATAAACATAATGCATGATGATTACATTAAACTTGAGACATATAAAAAGTACAGCAAAGAATATTAAAACACCCATAATCCCATCCCACATTTGTTTTTTTGTGCATGCATGTGTCCCTTTGAGTTTTTATATAATTTACATCATACTATATCTTCTGTTTCATAATATGATTTTTATTTCTTAATATTTAAGGAATGTTTGCTCATGTCATTAAAAATTCCTCCACAAGATTCCCATACCCCATTACACAAGAGTAAAGAAAAACATCTTCACAAATATGAATTAGTTTAAACCAGGAATCCAGTCCTTATGGTATGTTAAAATAATTTGCAAAGATTATTTATTTCAATATAATTGTAAAAATATTAGAATGTAGATAAATGACCAATCATAGGAGATTGATTGAATAAACCATGGTACATGCACACTATAGAGTACAATGCAGCTTTTTTATAAACAGAAATGAATTGATATCCAGGAAATAAGATACAAAGTGAAAGCACAAAAGAGCACATGTAGTGTTATTTTTGTGTGTAAGAAAAAGGGAAAATAAAACATGCGTATGTGCAGGAAGGGTAAAGCAGAACACAATAAAATCAGTAATCTGTATGTGGCAGAAAGTATGGTGGAAGAGATATGGGTCTCCTATGAGACTTCTTGAAGTTTATTTTTTTAGTATAGTTTCAAATTTTGTTAATATCCTACCTATTCAAAGGGCTTCTCTGATGGCTCTGAAGTAAAACATCTGCCTGCAATGCAGTAGACACAGGTTCGATCCCTGGGTCGGGAATATCCCCTGGAAGAGGAAATGGCAGCCTACTCCGGTATTCTTGCCTGGGAAATCCCATGGACAGAGGAGCCTGGTGGTCTGCAGTCCATGAGGTTACAAGAGTTGGACATGACTTAGCAACTAAACCACTGCTGTGTATTCAACAGGTTAAAGAAAAATGGTGTCAGTGAGATAGCAGATCTAAAACTAAGCATACTAAAACAAATGAAAATGATTGTTTATCAGAAGTAAAATGAATACTGTATACTGAAAGATGAAGAAAGAAGGGAAGAATAATTCAAGTAATTTATTAACAATATTGGACGATATATCCTCAGTTTGGGGCAGAATGGGAGAGGCACACAGTATTGCATACAAATCTTGAACTTTTTTCTTTATTCTGTTTGTTTATTTTGGTGGTTTGAGCAAACTAATCCTGAAATTATTTTGAGCGAATGAGTAATTGAGTTAATATTGTTTGGAGCCTGTATTGTCACTGTGGAAAAAATGGACATACAAATATAGAACGAGAGAAGACAGAAAAGAATGCTATGGGGATGGACTGGATTAGAGGTGTCTGTGTAAATATGTACATTCCTGTGTATAAGGGACTTCTGTGTGTGTGTACTTGTATGTATATGTGTGTGTTTATGTGAATATATATGCATTTATGCCCTAGTTCTCTTGCCAAGTGGACAAAGGAAGAAAGTTGCTCAAGTAGTAATGACACGGCTAGCGTCCCATTCTTTTAGCTTCCTAGGGTTACTGTAAGATATTACCAGAAACTTAAAACAACAGAAATTTATTCTCTCGCAAGTCAGGAATCTAGAAGTTCAGAATCAGTGTGCTGGCAGAATTTGGTTAATTCTTGATCTTAGAGGAGTCGATGGGGAATCTCTGCCATGCCTTTCTCATAACTACTAGTGGTTGCCTGTAATCCCTGAAGTTCCTTGCCCTGTGGCAACATAGCTCTCTACTCTCTGCCTCCATTGTTGCATGCATTTTCTCTATGTCCAGATTTCTTTTTTTCTTATAAGGACACCAGTCATTGGCTTAGGCCCCACACGGTATAGTCTCCTCTTGGTCATATCTGCAAAAACTCTATTTCCAAGTAAGCCTGCATTCACAAGTAATACCAGCAGTTAGACCTTAAACATATCTTATTGTGGGGCATAGTTCAACCCACAACATCACTTAAAAAAAAAAAATTCAGGACTCCTTGTTGAAATGGCAGGTTCCAGGGCCAAGTATAACGTCACAAAGGAAGCATTCAAAATAATGATGGGTGGTTTATCATAACTATATAGGAAAGAGCTAGAAGGTCTCCCATTGGCCAAATTTGGGACAATTTGAGCATCAAAATAATTAAATACCATAATCAATTATGAACCATTGGGAAAAAAGAGTTTTGTGAGATTATGCCAATCATAGGTGGGAGGGAGGAAGAAAAAGAAAGAAAACAAGAAAAAGAAGGCATCTTGCTTACAGTAGAATGCTGCAGGTTGAATGGCAGATGTGGAAGGTGTGGAGTTGGAAAAAAGCAAAACTGAAAACAAACCTGACATTGTTTTGCAGCTTCCAGGGTAAAAATTAGAGCAAGTAAAAATTATCAGTTGAGGCAACAGGTTGATGATGAGGAGGATATTTGCATGGTCTTAAAGTGGCTCCCCAAAGAATGTTTATTAGTTGTAGAGTTGAAAAGAAATAGCAGTAATGCATTGGAGATGTCAAGCCCTAGTGATGAAAATTATCACCAATGAAAGTTAGATGGCCAATGTATGTCTACTGATGAGGTTCTCTTGAGGAGGACACAATGTCACCTATGCAGTATTCTGTCTAGAGTGCATTATCTCAACTTAATAACCAGGAAACATTAGAAAATGCACACAAATAGAGAAAGACAGTACTAACAAGTGCAAATAAATAAAGCAAATGAAATAAAAATGTTAACAGGGGAACCTGAGTAAAAAGCATATGTATATGGGTGTTTTTGTACATTTTTTATTTTGGAAGTTTTCTACATTTGAAATTATTTCCACCTGAAAACTCATATAAATTCTATGACAAACCTACACAGAATATTAAAAATCAGAGGTATTATTTTGTCAGCAAAGGTCCATATAGTCAAAGCTATGGTTTTTCTACTAGTCGTGTATGGATATGAGAGCTGGACCATACAGAAAGCTGGGTGCCAATGAACTGATAACTTTCAAATTGTGATGCTGAAGACTTGTGAGAGTCCCTTGGACCAAGAGGAGATCAAACCAGTCAATCCTAAAGGAAAACACCCCTGAATATTCATTGGAAGGATTGATGCTGGAGCTGAAGCTCCAGTAGTTTGGGTACCTGGTGCGAAGAGCCAACTCTTTGGAAAAGACCCTGATGCTGGCAAAAGGAGATGGAAGGCAAAAGGAGAAAGGGTAAGCGAAGAATGTGATGGGTTCAATAGCATCACCAACTAACGGGACATAAATTTGATAGCGTCACCAACTAAGGAACATAAATTTGAGCAAACTCCAGGAGATAGTAGAGGACAGAGGAGCCTGACATGCTGCAGTTCAAAGAGATGGACAAACTTAGGAATTTAACAACAACAACAACAAAATTCTTTAGTTACTGAGAAGAAATTGAGGAGAAAACCATCTTAAATTGGACTCAGATAGTGTACAGTCCCAACTGACAATTAGCCAATCTTTTTAGTGAATATTATTCAAACTTTTTAATTAAAAAACTGAGTTTGTGTTAACTGTGAAGTATCTTATTACACTGACTTTATGCTTCTTAAAGCATTAAATTATGATACCTAGAATCTTTTTGAGATTTAACATACCATTTGATGTGTAGTTATATATAGCTACATATATTATATATAATTTATAGGTAATACATAATTAGTATCTATATATTATAGATATATTATATAATCAGTATCTGTGGGGAATTGGTTCAGGAACTACATCCCCCTCCAAGGACATCAAAATCATTGTATGCTAAAATCCCTTATATAAAATGATATGGAACAGTCAGCCCTATCAAGGTATTTGTCATACTAAGGTATTAATATCAAGGTATTTCTGCATCTACATTTACAGAATGCTGGCTCTGTGGTTAATACACACAACCTGTAGCAAAGTATCTCAATTCTTTCCATTAATTCCAATCAATTTTTGTATGCATAAAAGAGATCATTAGAGTTATTAGAAGAAACCTATAAACTTTTAAGACTACTGGCCTTATTAATCATAATTCATATCTGTAATATTATAGAGATAGAGAAGGAAGAGATTAACAATATATCTGTCAGCTCTTTCAATAAAGATGGATATAATACGAATGGATTTTAAGCCAAGGAAGATTTCATGAGAAAGAAAGGAGGAGGAATTCTCTAATGCAGAGGAGAATTTTTGTGGTCATCCATAATCAATTATACAAGTTATACAAATATAAAAAGAAAGTTTGACATGTGATATTCTCAAACTTGGATATTCAGAAGAGTGATTTTATCTGTGCACTGGAAGCAAATACATCTCAGCACCATTCATTTGTTCACGTGCTTATCATTTGCTGGGCGGTGTTTTCGGCACTTAGAACATAACTGTGAATAAGAATCGTATTTATAATAGACAATATAACAGCAAATGTTCTCTGAAGAATTGTTAATAATGGATCACATTTGTGTAGTGACACATCCCATTCTAAGATCTTTATGTATCTTAATTAATTTACCTTAATTAACCTTGTGAGTATTGGCACTGTTATCACCTCCATTTAATTGTTGAAGAAACAGGAACACGGGGATGTTACTTAACTTACTCCATGTCTCACAGTTAGCATATGACCAACCTTGAATTTGAACACATTGTGTAGGCTCCTGTGTCCAGCCCTCTTTTTTTAAAAAGATAAAACTTTTGAGATTACTGAAAATTCATATGTCATTGTAACCAATAATATAGAGAGATCTCATATACCTTTACACAGTCCCCCCAAAGCACTATACTGCAATAGCACAACCAACATACTGACAGTAATATAATCCAGGTACCAAACAGATCCATCACAAGAATCTCATTGTCTTAGTTTAGGCTACTATATGAAAGTACTGCAGACTGGGTGGCTTAAACAAAAGGATTTTATTTCTCACAGTTCTATAGGCTGGAAAGTCTAAGATCGAGTGACAGAATAGCATGGTTGAGTTCTGATGAAGGTCTTTTTCTGACTTGCAGATGGCTACCTTGTTGCTGTAGCCTTACATGCTATAGAGAAGGGACTGTCTCTCTTGTCTATTGTTACAAAGGCACTAATCCTTCTCATGAGGCTTGCATACTCATGTCCTAATTACTTTGAAAAGCCTTACCTCAGAAACATTGCACTGAGAATCAGGGCTTCAGCATACAGAATTGTAGGGACATTCTCTCATGCGAAGAGTTGACTCATTGGAAAAGACTCTGATGCTAGGAGGGATTGGGGGCACGAAGAGAAGGGGACGACAAAGGATGGCTGGATGGCATCACTGACTCGATGGATGTGAGTCTGAGTGAACTCCCAGAGTTGGTGATGGACAGGGAGGCCTGGCGTGCTGCGGTTCATGGGGTCGCAAAGAGTCGGACACAACTAAGCGACTGAACTGAGACATTTATTATATAGCACTTATGTTGTCTCTCTAGCCACACCCACTTACTTTCTTCCCCAACCCCTTCACATACCTCCTTAACCCTGGCAACCACTAACCTTTCTCTGTAATTCTGACATTTCAAGAATGTATAAATGTAATCATACAGTATTTCACTTTTGAGATTGGCTTTTTTCACTCAGCATAATCCTGTAGAGAGTTACCTAGATTGTTGGCATACATCAATAGTTCATGCTCTTTTATTAATACATAGTTTAGTATGGAAGTGCCACGGTTTGTTTACTCACTGGAGGACCTCTAGGTTGTTTCTAGTTTGGAGCTATTATAAAAAAGTTTTTATAAACATTTGTTTATGTTTGTATTTATTTTTCTTAGCTACTTCTAAGCTTTATCCATCCTTTCATATCTCTCAGTACACTGAATAGACAATAACTTGCTGGTAAGGTGACATTGAGAAGAGGCCTGAAGGAATTAAGGGAAAATGCCATGTAGCTATTTCAGGAAAGTACATTTCTAGCAGAGGGGAGCAGTTAAGAGGCTTTGAGGTAGGAATGTGCCTATAGTATTTACAGCACAGCAAAAGAGGACATTGAAACACACCACGAAGAGAATGAAAGCAGATGAACTCTAAAGGCAGCTGTGAGTCAGATATATAAGATATGTAAGGTTTTAAATTTTCCTAAGATGAGACAGGCAACTATTAAAGAGTTTGAGTAAGGGAATGGCATATGCTATATTATATTTGAAAACTCACTGTAACTCCTAAGGAAAATCGATGGAACTTGAGCCAGGGAGAACAAAAAGGAGGCTTTTACAATAATACTTGGCAAATACATGATGGTGGCTTGCACTAGTGGTAGAGCTGTTTAAGATGGGTCAGCTGCTGGATATATTTTTGATAGATTGATTATTGGATATGAGAGAGAGAGGATGATTCAGTTTACTGACTATGCCAAAGCTTTGCACTGTGTGGATCACAATAAACTGTGAAAAATTCTGAAAGAGATGGGAATACCAGACCATCTGACCTGCCTCTTGAGAAATCTGTATGCAAGTCAGGAAGCAACAGTTAGAACCAGACATGGAACAATAGACTGGTTCCAAAGAGGAAAATGAGTATGTCAAGGCTGTATATTGTCACCCTGTTTATTTAACTTATATGCAGAGTACATCATGAGAAACTCTGGGCTGGAAGAAGCACAAGCTGGAATCAAGATTGCCGGGAGAAATATCAATAGCCTCAGATATGCAGATGATATCACCCTTATGGCAGAAAGTGAAGAACTAAAGAGCCTCTAGATGAAAGTGAAAGAGGAGAATGAAAAAGTTGCCTTAAAACATTCAGAAAACTAAGATCATGGCATCTGGCCCAATCACTTCATGGGGAAACAGTGGAAACAGTGTCAGACTTTATTTGTTTGGGCTCTGGGATTTTGTGATTGACAGGGAGGCCTGGCGTGCTGCAGTCCATGGGGTTGCAAAGAGTCGGACACAACTGAGCGACTGGACTGAACTGAACCTGCATATTCTCTAGCCATAGATAAATTTGCATTGAGAACTCAGTATTTTCTGTGATGACATAGAATCAGAAGAAAGAGACTTTCAGTCTTTAGTAGCATGTGTACCTGATAACTTCATCTCTTCATTAGGACCTGAAAATGTGAAGTCCATTGTCCATAGTTCCTGAGCTCTTGTTGAATATTAACATTTGCCTTTCTCTCTCTTTTATGACCTGTCAGCACTAACACAACTCCTAACTTCAACATAACCTTTCTCTAGATTTGTTAGTATATTGAAACAAGCTGTATTGCTTCTCTCATCTTATTTTGTTGTTTTATGGTTTACTGCCAGAGTCCAGCTCCGGCAGCCAGGGAATCAGCCTGAAGGGGTGAGTGGTGTTGGCAGACAGTGATGTAGCCTCTGACTCATAGTTCAGTTCAGTTCAGTTGCTCAGTCGTGTCCGACTCTTTGCGACCCCATGAATTGCAGCACGCCAGGCCTCCCTGTCCATCACCATCTCCCGGAGTTCACTCAGACTCACGTCCATCGAGTCCATGATGCTACCCAGCCATCTCATCCTCTGTCGTCCCCTTCTCCTCCTGCCCCTAATCCCTCCAGTATCAGAGCCTTTTCCAGTGAGTCAACTCTTTGCATGAGGTGGCCAAAGTACTGAAGCTTCAGCTTCAGCATCATTCCCTCCAAAGAAATCCCAGGGCTGATCTCCTTCAGAATGGACTGGTTGGATCTCCTTGCAGTCCAAGGGACTCTCAAGAGTCTTCTCCAACACCACAGTTCAAAAGCATCAAGTCTTTGGCTCTCAGCCTTCTTCACAGTCCAACTCTCACATCCATATGTGACTACTGGAAAAACCATAGCCTTGACTAGATGGACCTTGGTCGGCAAAGTAATGTCTCTGCTTTTGAATATACTATCTAGTTTGGTCATAACTTTTCTTCCAAGGAGTAAGCGTCTTTTAATTTCATGGCTGCAATCACTGTCTGCAGTGATTTAACTACATGTTTATTTCAAGCTTCAGGTTCTGTTTTATACTTTGACAAAAGCATTAGGTCAGAGATTTGACATTTTTAGTTTCCCTCACCCAGATTTACTGTACTTAACTTGTGATTAGTTGTAACTCATGCTACATTCCTCAGTTTATTTCTTATCTTTCTAAATCCTGTTTGCCCCTAGTATCTCAAGATCATTATCTCCTAAAAAGGTTTCTGAAAGTGAAAATGAAGTCGCTCAGTTGACTCTTTGCGACTCCATGGACTGTAGAGTCCATAGGATTTTCCAGGCAATAGTACTGGAGTGGATTGTCATTTCCTTCTCCAGGGGATCTTCCTGACCCAGGGGTTGAACCCGGGTCTCCCGCATTATAGACGCTTTACCCTCTGAGCCAGCAGGGAAGTCCTGGTGGCTTCTAGCTATTCTTAATTAATCCTAAACCCTAAACTCAGCAAACTTCTTTTGCCATAAACATTCCCCTCACAAACAGGTCTCAGATAATAATCCTTCCCATGGCCTCAAGCTGTGGCCTACCTGCTCATCCTGGGACACTCTTTATAAAGATCCTTGAACAAATGTCAATGGTTATTTTATAGATTATTTTCTGGGCACAACTGCAGAAGGCTTTGTGCTTTCTCATGCTTCTCTCAAGCACGTTAATATTCTTTCCAGCCAACTCAACCGAAGAAAGGAAAGAACAAGTCAGTGCCTCCATTTTGTCAGTAATGCCTAACGCGGCTCCCTACAGTTTACTCAAAGGTGCTATGAATATTCCCTTATTTACATGTTATTGAATAATGTCTCACATTGTATCATTGTAATGTCAATAGTGATAAATAATAAACATGTTTTTCATTGTTTAAATTTAGTATTGCAATTAATATTGCTGAAATTTTGTTTAGTGATATATCATTTATCCAGAATTGTCAAGGATAGTATTACATCTTAACAAACAAAATGCCAAGTAAGAACATCTTTAAATTTTTACTCTTTCAGATAAAGATGTAGCTGTGTAAATTCATGATCTTTTTTATCAGCTCTATGAATATAATTGTTTTCTCCATGTCTCAAGCTTTCATATAACGTATCTATTGTTTAATGGGTTTGTTGTGTGTTTTTAAGTGACTCCAAAGAGCTATGTATTTTCAGTTCAGTTGCTCAGTCAAGTCCAACTCTTTGTGACCCCATGGACTGCAGCATGCCAGGCTTCCCTGTCCATCTCCAAATCCCGGAGCTTGCTCAAGCTCATGTCCATTGTGTTGGTGATGCCATCCAACCATCTCATCCACTGTTGTTCCCTTCTCCTCCCACCTTCAATCTTTCCCAGCATCAAGGTCTTTTCAAATGAGTCCATTCTTCTCATCACATGGACAAAGTATTGGGAGTTTCAGCTTCAGCATCAGTCCTTCCAGTGAATATTCAGGACTAATTTCCTTTAGGATTAACTGATTGGATCTCTTTGCAGTCCAAGGAACTCTCAAGAGTCTTCTCCAACACCACAGTTCAAAAGCATCAATTCTTCTGTGCTCAGCTTTCTTTATAGTCCAGCTCTCACCACCATACATGACTACTGGAAGAACCATAACTTTGACTAGGTGGACCTTTGTTGACAAAGTAATGTCTCCGCTTTTTAATATGCTGTCTAGGTTGGTCATAACTTTTCTTCCAAGGAGCAAGTGTCTTTTAATTTCATGGCTGTAGTCACCATCTGCAGTGATTTTGGAGCCCAAAAAGATAAAGTCTGCCACTGTTTCCATTGTTTCCCCATCTATTTGCCATGAAATGATGGGACTGGATGCCATGATCTTAGTTTTCTGAATGTTGAGTTTTAAGCCAAGTTTTTCACTCTCCTCTTTCACTTTCATCAAGAGGTTCTTTAGTTCTTCTTCGCTTTCTGCCGTAAGGGTGGTGTCATCTGCATAGCTGAGATGACTGATATTTCTCCCTGCAATCTTGATTCCAACTTGTGCTTCATCCAGCCCAGCGTTTCTCATGATGTACTCTGCATATAAGATAAATGAGTACAGTGACAATATACAGCCTTGACGTACTCCTTTCCTTATTTGAAATCAATCTATTTTTCCATGTCCAGTTCTAACTGTTGCTTCTTGACTTCCATATAGATTTCTCAGGAGGCAGGTCAGGTGGTCTGATATTCCCATCCTTTGAAGAATTTTCCACTGTTTGTTGTGATCCACAGAGTCAAAGGCTTTGGAATAGTCAACAAAGCAGAAGTAGATGTTTTTCTGGAACTCTCTTGCTTTTTCTGTGATCTAACGTATGTTGACAATACGTTCCAACTGGTTCCTCTGCCTTTTCTATATCCAGTTTGAATGTCTGGAAGTTCATGTTTCACGTATTGCTGACGCCTGGCTTGGAGAATTTTGAGCATTAATTTACTAGCATGTTGAGATGAGTGCAACTGTGTGGTAGTTTGAGCATTCTTTGGCAATACCTTTTTTTGGGATTGGAATGAAAATGGACCTTTTCCAGTCCTGTGGCCACTGCTGAGTTTTCCAAATTTGCTGGCATATTGAATGCAACACTTTCACAGCATCATCTTCTAAGATTTTAAATAGCTCAACTGGAATTCCCTCACCTCCAGTAGCTTTGTTTGTAGTGATGCCTCCTAAGGCCCACTTGACTTCGCATTCCAGGATGTCTGGCTCTAGGTGAGTGATCACACCATTGTGGTTATCTGTGTCGTGAAGATCTTTTTTGCATAGTTCTTCTGTGTATTTTTACCACCTCTTCTTAATGTGTTCTGCTTTTGTATATAGATACTTGGTAATAAGTTTACCACCTCTGTGGCTGGTAATGAATCATCCTTAACCAGCTTCCTTTCAGTATTTCTAATTTTTTAGAGTAGGTGTGAAAAATCTAATTAGGTAGTTAGAATTTTTAGAATAGAGGAAATAAATACTAAATAATTTAGGTATTTGACTACTCTGGGACCTTTTCAGCTCCTTGATTCTCTTTTGTACTCTGTTTTCCTGAAAGGCTTTACAAAGTAAGTCAGCAGTATCTTCATGTGTCGTTTAATTTGAAGTCCTTTGGTTCCGTGGAAGCAAATACTGCCCGTTATTAGCAACCTGACATATTCTGTTGACGAGAAATGAGCAATTTGGATCATCCATAATTGTTTATACTGCAAACAGTGTATCAGAAATGTCATAGTCTCATTTCATTAAAAAATTTACATACACACAGATTTTAGAGTACTCATTCATGATGAAAGTCTACTTCCATACTGTTTGTGTTTGGAAACATTCAGTAGCCAGTCTTGAACTTAAAAATTTAATTGAATGCTTAAAGAATTACAAGTGTTCCTTTTCTTAGCTCTAATGCTAACCAGAGTGCTTTTCTAAACTGTTGAGAATGGACTGAAGATTCTGCTGAGGGCTGTAGATACTTATCTGCCTAATTGAGCCATCATTTGTTGACATGAGGGGGAAAACCACGTGACCTGCTTTAATGCATTTCTCAGTAACAGCAGGAGGCTAGAATGTAGTTCATTCAAAAGTAAACCAGCAGCAGTATATTAGACATGTGAAAATAGCATTTGTTATGTAGTGGCTTTAATAAAAGGTGAATAGTAATATCAAAGGATATAATCTTGTAAAGTGTAGGGAGTGATTTTTTAAAATCACTTGTTAGTTATTCATTAACTGTTTACTGATTTTTACACTTGCTAGGTATGTTAAGGTAATTGTTGACTTCTTAAAATTATTAGTATAAATTAGTGGTAAAATTTAAAATTGGTGCTTTATCATGCTGTGCTAAAGCAGTGAAATATTTTTGAATATTTCTGAGTAGATAGGAATGTAGTGGAGAAGGCAATGGCACCCCACTCCAGTACTCTTGCCTGGAAAATCCCGGACGGGGGAGCCTGGTAGGCTGCAGTCCATGGGGTCACAAGCAGTCGGACACGACTGAGCGAGCGACTTCACTTTCACTTTTCACTTTCATGCACTGGAGAAGGAAACAGCAACCCACTCCAGTGTTCTTGCCTGGAGAATCCCCAGGACGGGGGAGCCTGGTGGGCTGCCGTCTATGGGGTCACACAGAGTCGGACACGGCTGAAGTGCCTTAGCAGCAGGAGCAGCAGCAGCAGGAATGTAGTAGGATCCAGACTTTACTGACTGCATTAACCTCACCTCGAGTAAGAGACATCGGTTGGCTTTGAGGGTTCCTTGTGGCAATTGCAGTTAGTATTGCTGCAACTTTGTTTAGTGATATGTCATTTATCCAGAATTGTCAAGGACAGTAGTGCATCTTAACACACAAACTGCTGAGTAAGACCGTCTTTAAATGTTTACTCTTTCAGATAAAGATGTAGCTGTATAAATTCATGATTGTCTTTCTTTATCAGTTCTGTGAATATAATTGTTTTCTCCATGTCTCAAGATTTCATATACAGTATCTTTTTTTGAATAGATTATCTACATTATCTTCATTAGCCTGACCTGGAGTAAGAGACATTAGTTACAAGAACATGAGTCAGCAGTGTTACTTTTGTCTAGGTCAAGGTAAAAGAACATAGGAACCTTAACTAAGATACCAGTTAAGAAAGCAGGAGATAATATAAGAGCCTTTGGGAAAAAGTGTGTGACAGACCAAAACAAGTTAGAATTACCCTCCTGGATGTCTTCAGAGACTTATGGCTCCATTAGCAATCCAGAGGGAAAAAGAATTGTCTAGATACAAAATAAGTGTGATTTAGGGTGTGTTGAATTAGAAAAGCCAATGCAATATGTGTAGGTAGTCTAAATGCAGCTATGTTCTTGGGAAGTGTGTTGGAGCTAAAGGTGAAGATTTGTGAGTCGGCTATAATGGTGGATTTGGTAAAGCTTCTAGAGTATTGAGATTGAGAGAGAAAAATATAGAATACCAAAAGCAGTACTTTGAAAAGTGCTTCCTAAATGGTGAATGAAGAAATTAATAATCAACTAAGAAGACAGAGCCTGGCATACTACAGTCCATGGAGTCGCAAAGAGCCAGACATGACTTAGTGACTGAACAGCAACAGCAAACAAGATAGAGAAGAATGGTTTTAAAAAATAAGAATTCATCGCAGAGAAATCCCTTACAGACTTTTACATCACTGGTGGCAGTAAAAAAAAAGTCACTAGAGCTAAGTGTAGTCTGGGAGTCATTTGATCTCAGTCTGCAATGAATTAAATACAGCAATCAAGAGAAAGTATTTAGAAACTTTTTAGCAAGTTTACTGTTGCTAAATGTCAGTTTAATTCCTCATTGAATAGGGAATGGATAACTTCAAATGTTGGGAAACACCTGGGGTAGATTTCTGATGGTATAGTCTATAAGCAAGTCTTGTACCATGGTGCCATGTAAGAGTTCATATTGGAGTGGCTTAAAAAATCCAACTTGTCTTTCACCACAGAGTTTGATATGGACTCCACCAGAGACATAGTGATAGTAGACAGATTATGTACATAAGGAGTGTTGGATGAGTATATAAGTTTGTTTAAAGACATAATAGATCTGAGTTTGTATATTATCTGAATAAAATATGATAGAAGTCTGATGATGGAAATGGAAGAATTATAACTAATAGATGGAATGAAATCAAAGGCATATAGATGAAGGCTTTATTGATGGAGGAAATTTTATACTTATTTAATATTTTGTATATTGTTTTTATTAGATGTTTATTTGGGTCCTCACAGGAATCCAGTGAGTTAGGCAGAGTATAATTTCTATATAATTCATTCCTTTTTACATGGAAGAAAATGGAGAAAAAAATTCAGGTTCCTTGAGGCTTCCCTAGTGGCTCAGATGGTAAACAGTGTGCCTGCAATGCAGGAGACCAGCTTTGATCCCTGGATAAGGTAGATCCCCTGGAGAAGGGAATGTCTACCCACTCCCATATTATAAATAAATGGTATAATGAATTTAGTTTATGAATAACTGGCTCTCCACCTGAAAGAAAAAAATTTAGATGCCTTATCCATTATCACATGGTTAGAGAATAGAAATATTCTGATGCCTAGTTTTATGCTAATAATTACTATCATGTTTGAAAATAAGAAAAGATATTTGAAGAAATAATGGCTGAAAACTTCCTAAATTTGTTGAAAAACATTAATATACATGTCTCAGGCAAAGATATGTAATAGTCAAAATGTTGAAAAACAGGTACAGAAAAGAAATTATGAAAAAGGCAAGGGGAAGAAATAGTCATCACATAAAAGGGAACACCAATAAGATTTTAAGCTGACTTTTCATCAGAATAAATAGAGACCAGAATATAGATGGTAAAGAATCCACCTGCAATGTGGGAGACCTGGGTTCGATCCCTCCGTTGGGAAGATCCCCTGGAGGAGGGCATGGCAACCCACTCCTGTACCTACTAGCTCTCCTTTCTTCTCTGAAAGACATAAAAGTATATAAAATAATACATATAAAAATTCATTCCTGGGTTTGTCACATACATATAGGCTTAATATATAATAATAGCATAAGAGAGAGGAGTAGATAGAGCTGTACAGAAATAAAGTTCTGTATCTTACTAGAATGAAGTTAATATGAATCTGAGGTAGATATAATTAAGATGTATATTCTAAGTTTTAGGGCAACCAAGGAGAAAATCACAAAAATTATAATTTAAAGTCATTAAAAGACCCATATAGGTGTATTCAACTGATTTTTGACAAAAGCATAAGATCAGTTCATTTGAGGAAGGACAGTCTTTTCAAAACATTGCAGCTGAAATAGCACATTCATAGGTCCAAAAATGAGTCTTATACAAAAATCCTCATGCCTTATATAAAAATCAAGTCAAAATGGGTCACAGGCTTTAATGTAGAAAGGAAATTATAAAGCTTTCAGGGGAAAAAAATGGGTGCAAATCTTATCAATGTAGGACTAAGCAAACTTCTGTTCTGTATTATACTAGAAAGTGAAAGTGAAGTCACTCAGTCATGTCCGACTCTTTTCGACTCCATGGACGGTAACCTGCCAGGCTCCGTGGTCCATGGGATTTTCCAGGCAAGAATACTGGAGTGGGCTGCCATTTCCTTCTCCAGGGGATCTTCCCAACCCAGGGATCAAGCCCGGGTCTCCTGCATTGCAGACAGATGCTTTACTGTCTGAGCCACCGGGGAAGCCCATATTGTACTAGAAGTACTAATCAAATCAATTAATCAGGAAAAATAACAGACAGCTAGAAGAGAGAGTAAAACTATCTGCTGTGGACTACTTGTGTCCCTTCAGAATTCATATGCTGAATGCTAAAAATTTAATCCTCAATGTATTTAGAGGTGTGGTTTTTGAGAGGTGATTGGGTCATGAGGACAGAGCCCTCATAGGTGATATTAGCGCACTTAAAAAAAGAGGCACCAGAGGGATCCCTTGCCCTTTCTGCCATGTAAGGACATAATGAAAAGATGCCCTTCTGTGAAACAGGAAGCACGCCCTCATCAAACACTTGATCTTCCTCTTCCCAAATTCCAGAAATGTAAGAAATACATTTGGCTTTTTCCAAGCCACTCAGACTTTGGTTTTTTTCTTATAGCAGTCTGAATGGATTAAAGACATTGGATTTGAAGATAGTATGTGATTTCTCATGTAGAGAATTTTAAGGCATCCACTTGAGGGGGTTGCGGGGGAGACGAAAAGGATATGATAAACATAAAGTAGAAGTTAATGAAATAGAAAATAATACAGACTTAAACCTAAAACCTAGTTGTTTTAAAAAGTAATCAAAGTAGATAATATTATCTGTTAATACTAATAAAGTGAAAAACAGGAAAGAGCCCATTAGCAATGAAAATGATGTTTAATCAGTAAATAGAGGAAAAATTGGGGCCAGTATATTTAAAAGTTTGATACATTCTGAAATTTTCTCATTTATCTTATATATTATCTTCATAGTAGACTTAGCCATACTCATGGCTATAAATACCTTTCATAGAGGGTTGTGATTTCCAAATGAATTTTTTGTGTGTATGCCTCTTTCTAATTTCCAAGTGTAATACCCACTGTATGCGTTGGAGAAGGAAATGGCAACCCTCTCCAGTGTTCTTGCCTGGAGAATCCCAGGGACGGGGGAGCCTGGTGGGCTGCTATCTGTGGGGTCACACAGAGTCGGACACGACTGAAACAGCTTAGCAGCAGCAGCAGCAGCAGCAGCAATACCCACTGGTTGGTTGATATATACCAACGGTAGTCTTGAAACACCGTTGATCTTGTTTCTCCCTTTCATCTAACACATTTCTGTGCATGACATCACTATAAGGTTTGGCTCAATGCTCTCTGGCCAAATCCTAAAATTTATCCTTGTTTATTCCCTTTCCTTCAAGAAGTATCTGTCTTTAAAGTTTTCACGAATGCATCTTTTTTTCTTTTATCTGCAACTACCTTTCTATTATGAAACTTTAGTATTTTTTTTTTACTGTAGGCCTACTGCAACAACTAGTCTTTCCAGTTTTCCCTTTTAACTCTTTCTAAACCATTCTCCACAGAATAATAGGAGTTATCTTTTTTAAATGCACATCACTGTAAGTCATTTACTGTTTAAGTTCCTTGCATAGTTGCCAGTTGCTTATAGAATAAAGTCTGAACTTTATGCAATGATATATAAGATCCTACATGTTTTATTGCTTTCTCTTAATGGTCATATTATCTTATTCCATTGTTCCCTCATTGACCATTTCTTAAATATCTAAACTCTTTTCTTCTTCAAGTCCTTCACTCTTATTCCTTCTTCTTAGAATACTCTTGGCCAGTGGTCCCCAGTGTTTTTGGCATTAGGGACTGATTTTGTGGAAGACAAGTTTTCTTTGGATCAGAGGTTAGGTGGATGGTTTCTGGATGATTCAAGCATATTACATTTATTGTGCTCTTTATTTCTAATCTAATGCTGCCTCTCATCTGACGAAGGTACCAGTCTGCAGCCCAGAGATTGGGGATCCCTGCTCTTAAGTCACATTTTCTAAGAGCTGACTCATGCATACTCTTTAGCTTTCAACTTAGATATCATTCTTTTAGCAAGACATTTTCTGGTCACCTGTGTAAAATTGCTGCACCTGCTTCTTCCTGCCTTTGTTATTATATACCTCTAACATACTCCCCATTCATTACATAATCATATTTGTTACCTTTTTTGAGTCATCTCAGTTGGTAATTATCTTTATTTCTCCTAAGATCCTAACTAGATGAGAAGGTAAACAAAATTCTTTCCTGTCTTAGTAACCGCATTAGCTCTGGCGGCTACCACAGTGCCGGGTATTTAATTTATGTTCAGTATGCATTTGTAGAATATTATTTTGCTTTTTGTATACTACCCAGTGCTGACCGCATTGTTAACAACTAGAGGAGAGTGAAAAAGTTGGTTTAAAGTTCAACATTTAGAAAACTAAGATCATGGCATTCAGTCCCATCACTTCATGGCAAATAGATGGGGAAACAATGGAAACAGTGGCAGACTTTATTTTTTTGGGCTCCAGAATCCCTGCAGATGATGACTGCAGCCATGAAATTAAAAGATGCTTGCTCTTTGGAAGGAAAGTTATGACCAACCTAGACAGCATGTTAAAAAGCAGAGACATGACTTTGCCAACAAAGGTCTGTCTAGTCAAGGCTATGGTTTTTCCAGTGGTCATGTATGGATATGAGAATTGGACTGTAAAGAAAGCTGAGTGCCGAAGAATTGATGCTTTTGAACTGTGGTGTTGGAGAAGACTCTTGAGAGTCCCTTAGACTGCAAGGAGATCCAACCAGTCCATCCTAAAGGAGATCAGTCCTGGATGTTCATTGGAAGGACTGATGCTAAGGCTGAAACTCCAAAACTTTGTCCATGTGATGTGAAGAATTGACTCATTTGAAAAGACCCTGATGCCGGGAAAGATTGAAGGCGGGAGGAGAAGGGGACAACAGAGGATGAGATATTTGGATGGTATCACCAACTCAATGAACATGAGTTTGGGTAAACTCCAGGAGTTGGTGATGGACAGGGAGACCTAGCGTGCTGTAGTCCATGGGGTCACAGAGAGAGTCGGACACGACTGAGGGACTGAACTGAACTGAACTGATATATATATATATAAATCAACAGATACTGTATCTGTTTTGAGTTTCTTTGTTGTTTTCTAGTGAGTCTATTCCCTCCTTTCTTCCTTCTTTAGATCAAATAATCATTTATATTATTGATTTGTCTTCAGTTTCATGTGGCGTGTTCAAATGCATGCCTATGGTCAGTGTTCTTTTCTCCCTAAGTATGTGTCTTTTGAATAAAAACTCTCAACTTTCTATCATGATCACCTTTTAAAGATGTTCCACAGAATGCCTGTTGTTGTTTTCTTGTTGTTAGGTTAGACTGCCCAATTAGGTGTCACATAAATTTGCTGCCTTTGGCACACATTCTGAACCAAAATTTTAATTCTAGAGCTTAGGGTCAGCATTTTCCAAGTGTGTTAAACTGTAATCCTTTATAAAATGTTATATGTAAAATAGTAGGTAATTTTGAATTTACTAAAAGCTGAGAAAGTTATTACTTTGACTTTCCCCAAGATGACTTAAAGTTTATCAAAAAGGATTATAGAAAGAACAGATTTATAGCAGCTGTCTGATATATGCCCAGAATCCCCATGTTCAACTAAAACCGTCTTGCCCTAGGCTTTCTAGAGCATAATGCCCGTAGCAAGTAGCTTTCAGCAGCTTTTTCAGGAAGCAATATTTTCCTTCAGTAAAAGGGTCACTGTACTGTTTTTCTTTTTCCTTCTCCTGTCTTATCTTTTGAGTTCAGGAAGTACTTTAAATTTACAGGCAGCTTTGAAGGCATGAAGCAAGTTCAGGCCTAGAAGTATTTCCTGTTATGGCATTAATCTAATTCCATGAAAGTAGAGCTGATTTTTCATCTGTAAAGTAGATAAAGTGCCTAGAGCAGCTGACCATTATTCTGGGTTATCATGATAAAGAGGCTTAGTTTTGACACGAAAGAGTTTATCAGCCTAACCAGTGGAAGATTTCATCCTTTTTGTTGAAAGATATATTAATGGATTATAATCTGTCTTGGCTTCCAAAAGACAAAATTTTCCTTCATAGTGAAATTGTTTACTTAATTCAGCAAATACAGTTTTCATGTTTATAAAGTGTATAATACACAGTAAATCAAGACAACATATTAAGGGCATCACATAAAATTAAATGTTAGAACATTTTTTCTTAGTGTTCAAATGAATGTCCCAATTTGAAATAACTACAACTTCTCTAAACGAATCAATATGACTTAATTTTAGTATATAGATATGTATAATTTCCTATAACCATTTATGTTTNTAATAAGTTTCATAACTTCTGTTTATAAGGGCATATGGGGTTTCTTTGGAAGGAATGATGCTAAAGCAGAAACTCCAGTACTTTGGCCACCTCATGCGAAGGGTTGACTCATTGGAAAGACTCTGATCCTGGGAAGGATTGGGGGCAGGAGGAGAAGGGGACAACAGTGGATGGGATGGTTGGATGGCATCACTGCCTTGATGGACGTGAGTCTGAGTGAACTCCGGGAGTTGGTGATGGACAGGGAGCCTGGCGTGCTGTGATTCATGGGGTTGCAAAGAGTCGGACACGACTGACTGACTGAACTGAACTGAACACACGTAATATTAAAGATATGAATTAGAAAGGAAGTAATAAGACATTGAGAATAAATATCTTGTTAGAATTAGTTTCTTCAATGGCATAATTACTAATTTCGAAAAATAAAACAGTGATGTAAATATGTTGTTCAGTATTTTTCTAAAGAATTAGTTCATTGCATGCACATTTAATTTTTACATACTTGCCCCCAAAAAGTTTTTTTCTCTCCCTATTATCACATGAAAATTACAGATGAGATACACAGCCTCTGTTGAAAAAACCTTCCATTAAAATCAGCTGCCCCATAGAGTGATTAATATCTTAATAACAAGTATGAATATCATTAATGTATCTACATTTAATTTCATTATTAACACCTCATGTTTCTTATTATTCATTCCTCAGATGAAGAATTTTCCAGTTTATGGCTAAGTGGCAATTATATTTTTTAAAAATTTAATAAAGAGCAAGATGCTGTTGGTATACTAATAATTCATATATAAGTTTAAACATGCTTTTATATTCATTCTTTTATCTATTTGTCCACTATTATTCCATATTTTAAGTGCCTTTGAGTGAACAAAAGTGGTTGAAATATAAAAGAAGCTACTTGGAATGTCTGTAATATCACATGCCATAGTATGTTTACACCTGCTTGAAGGAAAGAGTAAATTATTTCCTGAGAACCCCACAGTTACATAGCTAGTCCCACCTCTGATCTGCTCTGAGGCATTTAACCTCTCTTAACCTTGGTTTCCTTATTTAGAGGAAGTGGCTGTTGAGCTTTATACCTAAATCATAAAGTGAGTGCAAGTAATTGTTTACTGAGAATTCTAAGAAAGGGTAATGGAAAATGTCAAGTATAAATGAAAGAGTTATAACTGCTCTCCTCTCTCAAAGGAATTGCAGTTGAGTCGTTGAACTATCATTTTTAAAACTTCTACCTTTTTGAAAAAGAGCTGTTTAAATAAAAATACATAAAAGATTTGCTTTGTTAACTCAATAGTGATTTTGAATTAATTGAAGCATAAACACTTTATTATTATTATTACATTTAAATAATAGATTAGCAAAACCCAGTAAAGGATTTGGGAAGAGGTTCTGCAGATGAACCATAAAATGGACGGTACATGCTTTGAAGGGCTTTAACTTCTTCTTTTTTCTTTTATACTGATTTAAGATTCATAATTTATCTCCTTACTCATTAATTACTTAAAATTGGGGAGGGGGGCCATCCTGCCACTAATTGTATAAACTTTTTGTAAGTTATTTTCTCAGAAATCCTTCCAACCTTACCCTCTCCTTAATATGCTAATGTTCATTTTGAATTTGTAAGAGGAGCTCTGCAGCTCTTAAAATCCATTTGCCTCTCAAGCCTTTTTCCCAAAGAGAGCTTGTTAACCTCTCCTCTGGAAGAGATAGGTTGTATATGGAAGAATGGGTAGGAGGCTGTTGTAGAAAAATACAGTATGGTAGAAAATATAAAAGTTAGAAGGACCTTATATTTCATGGTTAAAAGTATAAGCATTTGGGAACCATGGAATCTTTTTAGGAAGAATGTGGTATAAGACTAATTTGAAAGAATACTAGTGAGACATTAGATAATTGTCCATTTGTTTTTAACCATTTATGCTAGTGGTTCCCAAGTATGTAAAATGAATGAAATACAGAAGAAAAAGCTTCAGCTTTTCTTCAGTTTCTTGTTGCTTTTAGAGTATGGAAATACGTTGAGATATTTTAAAACCTGTTTCATCAACTATTATTTTCTCTATTTTATATACTACAATGATTTTAAGCACACTTTTACCTTGATTTTTATAAGCCAAAAGTATAAATGATTACTGTCAAAACACCTCATGTTCCTCATTTGTGTTGAGAATGCTTTGGGGTTTTGTTTTTGTTTCCTTAATGCTTTAGTGAAAGCATTTTACATCATCTACCCTTCCAGTAATAATTTCTATCAGACATCTATTATTATGTTCATAATGAATATTAACTTATTAGCTATACTATTTGCTAACTTTATTTAAACATCCTCTCTTTCCCTATTTGCCAGAAGATTGTAGGAGAAATCGGCTACAGACTACTCATTAATACTAGGATGCTGAATGAAGATGCACTTTAAGATTTGGCTAATATCCTACTACTCTGTCAGTTTCCAGCCTTAGTTCCCTCATCTTTAAAATGGAGGTGATGATAGCACTTCGCTCAAAAAGTTGTCAAAAGTTAATAAATACATGGGAATTTCCTGGCAGTCCATTGGTTAGGACTTCACACTTACTGACTAAAGCCCAGGTCATGTCAGGGAAATACAATCCCTTAAGCCAGCATGGCCTACAAAGAGAGAAAGAAACAAAGAAAAAAGAAACCTATAAAAGTGCTTAGTAAAATGGCCTAACACATGTTAACTGCTCAGTGAATGATTCATAATGCTGTTAATAATCATTTCCTTCTGAGAGTCCGTAGTGCAGAAGAAAAAGTTGGAGCTCCTAGAGTTAGATAGGCTTGTATTCAAATTCTAATTCTGTCACCTGTTAGTTGTATGACCTTGGACAACTCAACCTCAGCTTTCCTATTTGGAAATAGAAATGATAATGTTTAGTTCATTAGATTATAAGCATTAAATGAGGCAGCATTTATCAGGCATATGATAGATTTCACTATATGCCACTTCCTCTTCTATATAAATTTTCTAGGCTTCTTGTCCTACCCCAGGTGTTCAGCAAGTTTTATGTTAAAACCGTGTCCTCTCCTGCCTTGTAACACACCTCAGTGCCAAGTGAAGTGCTCTCTTCATAAAATAATAAAGTTTTCATTGACAATTTAGAACTCCTCTTCAGTTTTCTCTATGATTAGGCCCCTTTAGTTGAAAGTTGATGTTTAAGCCAAGAATTGTTAGATGCATTCACTGCAATTCAGACTTGTGTATTTTATATACTCATTTACAATAATGTGTACTGGTTTCCTTAATTGATAAAATGCCCATTTTTCCAGTTAAAAAGCAAAGGCATGCATCCTTTGAAAATGTATGAGTATAATGTGTGATGTAGAATGAGATTTTCATCGGTCTGGGTTCAACCAGAGAAAGAGAACCAATAGATACATTTGATACACATGCATACAGAGAGATCAAGAGAGAAATTTCAAGGAATTTACCTTTATCCTTGTAGAAACTGGCTAGGCAGTCAAAAAAACCACAGGACAGGCAACCGGAATGATCACCACCAGGCTAGAACTCCATGGGCATGGGCTGAGGCTATCTTCCATAGGTGGAATGTATTCTATGAGGGAAACATTTGGCTGTGTTTTTGAGGCCTTTCAACTGATTCAGTCCAGCCCTTCCAGATAATCCAGAATATATCTTATGAGATGTCAACTGATTAGGGGTTTTAATTACATCAAAAAAATACCTTCACAGCAACACCTAGATTAACGTTTGAATGAAAAACTAGAGTCTGTAACCTAGCCAAGTTGATCTCATATTAAAAAAACCATCATAGAGGATAAATTTTGGTGAAAGAAATAGCAAGTTCAAGGTATTGCCTCTTTATTTTTGTGTATTATGTGGACTTTTTTATGTTTAAAGTATATAATTGAATAAGAAGTAATAAACATATTCTCAGTGTTTCTGCTTTTATATATTTAAAGTTTGTTTTGTCTTTAAAGCATTATAAAGTTTCTCTGGTTGATATCTTTTCAGTGCTTTTCTGTGTAACGAGATAAAGCAGTTGAATATAAAGGAAAACTATTTGTGTGGGGATTAAAGATTTATTGTATAAATGGCTTAAAGTTTTCTATTTTTGCTACATCCCTCTGCTTCTGACCAGGGATTGTACTCAAGCCAAAACAGTAGAAGTCTATAATCATAACCACCAGCCCACCTTTAAACCTCCCCTAAATGGTTTAAAGATTAATTAACTGTTACCTTTTTACCTTCCTATAGAGCTTCTCTGGTGGCTCAGATGGTGAAAACTTCACGTGCAGTGCAGGAGACCTGGGTTCGATCCCTAGGCCAGAAAGTTCATCTGGAGAAGGGAATAGCAACCCACTCTGGTATTCTTCCCTAGAGAATTCCATGGACAGAGGAGCCTAGCGGGCTACAGTCCATGGGGTCACAAAAAGTCAGACACAACTAAGTGACTTTTACTTTCTTTACTTTCCTATAACAGATCAGTCATCTGTTGTTCAATTGCCAAGTCATATCTGACTCTGCAACCCCATGGACTGAAGAGCACCAGGCTTCCCTATCCTTCATTATCTTCTGGAGTTTACTCAGACTCATGTCCACTGCCTCAGTGATGCCATCCTCTGTCACCCCTTTCTTTTCCTGTCCTCAGTCTTTCCCAGCATCAGGGTCTTTTCCAGGGAGTTGGCTCTTTGCATCAGGTGGCTGAAGTATTGAGCTTTAGCTTCAGCGTCAGTCTTTCCAGTATAATATTCAGGTTGATTTCCTTTGGGATTGACTAATTTGATCTCCTTGCAGTCCAAGGTACTTGCAAGAGTCTTCTCCAGCACCACAGTTTGAAAGCATCAATTCTTCGTCACTCATCCTTCTTAATGATCCAACTCTGACATCCATACATGACTAATGGGAAAACCATAGCTTTGACTAGACAGACTTTTGTCAGCAAAGTGATGTCCTTGCTTTTTAATACATTGTCTAGGTTGGTCATAGCTTTTCTTCCAAGGAGCAGGATTCTTAATTTCATGGCTGCAGTTACCATCCACAGTGATTTTGGAGCCCAAGAAAATGAAATTGGTCACTCTTTCCACTTTTTCTTCATCTGTTTGCCATAAGTGATGATACCGGATGCTATGATCATATTTTTTGAATGTTGAGTTTTAAGCCAGGTTTTTCACTTTCCTCTTTCACCCTCATCAAGAGGCAGAAAGTTATCTGTTAGTACCTAGAAACTGTTTTATTTCCCATTTTGTTCTCACTTCTAACCAAGTATCAGAAAAATATCAAAGGAAAAAACAGTTGGATATCTTTTCACTTTTTTATGTTTTTAAAATTTTTAATAAATACAGCTCCACTGCTATTTTTGTAATTAAATTTATTTTTTACCAGGATCTTGTGGAAAAAGTAAAATACTAATTGCATTTATTTAATGATTTTCTTTTGAGCTTATCCTTATTTTATAATATCTAGTCAATTGAATATTATAGAGAGTCTCTGTGGGAAACAGTAAGGATCAAAGAATATCTTACTCTGATGGCTTTTTAGTGATTTTATTGCTAGAATGTGAAACATTGCTTTATTGTTTATTTTACTCAGTAAAGTTGTCAGAAACTAGGTAACAAAATGCAAAACAGTGTATTTACTTTTCCACCTTTTCCCAAAGAGACAATAAAAGCAGTGTTCCAGTGGAATAATTTGCTACCTGTGTTCTTCCTTGGCAAATACTGGTAGCTTTTATCACATGATCATAGATACATACAAAAAATTCTAATGATGAAAAATGAGTATAATTTCTATTCATTGAAATGTGACCAAAAATTTAGAAATGAAACCTGTTTTTCTGAGGTGACATCTAGATATGCAGTTCTTTCTTAACAAATGATCTGATCGGTTTTTTCTAGCAATTCAGAAAAAAAGTGAGAGTGGGGGCCTAATATATAACAAAGCTGCTTAAGTGACTATTTGAGTTTTTCATTCCATCTGTACTGGATATCATGAATTTAATGCAAATGGATGTAATTATTTCTCATTTTATAAAGAAATAAAGGATTGATCAAGCCATCCTAAAATGAAGGAGTAAATGCCAAGAAGAATGAAAGTAAAAATAAAACTAACTATTGTATTCTTTAAAGAATAATAATATAACTCAGTGTATAAAAAGTGAATTAGAGATTATTTGCTTACTTATTCCTGTAAGTGGCATTGTTGGGAAAGGAACTTGAAAGTACTTGATCAGAACCAATACATTGATTAAACGTCTCAATCGGCTGTTTTGCTTGTTAATGGTGTATCAGCTATAATTCAGAGTATAGACATGGTATGTTTCACAAAAATTAAGCTATGTATAATTATGCATAATTAAAAGAAAGCTACACCTTAACTTGAATTAATGCTGTTTGTTTTAGTAAATTTGCAACTGAGGAAATGGACTTGGTTGACAAAATATGAAAGATATATTTTAGATAAAGGAATTTAAAATTTTCAGATTAACCTATAATTTTATCTGTAGTTGGTTATGTCATTAGCTGAAATGTGGAGCTAGTCATTCATTCTACTTATTGACAGCTTCTAAAGTACTGAATTTATGTTATAAAACTTTGTGGTGCTGCTTTCTTTATAGCTATTAATGATTTGCTGTTTCTAAAACAGTGTTTGAAGTCGGTCTGTAGTTAATTGATCAACACACATGTATNTGCTTTCTTTATAGCTATTAATGATTTGCTGTTTCTAAAACAGTGTTTGAAGTCGGTCTGTAGTTAATTGATCAACACACATGAATGTGGTAGGAAGAAATGAGATTAGGCATATAACCTCTATTTTTATTTCAACACTGTAAAACCATGAATTTATAAATAGACATAGAAATAAAATACTTTAGATGTATTTTGGGAAATGTATAAATGAGAGCTTGATTTTGCTACAGAATAGTAATAAGAATTCTTTCCAGAGGTTTGTAAGAACACTGTTTCCTGGCCAGCTGATTCTGGGTGACCATTTTCATGTTAACTCTAGTTTATCTTATGACTGGCCACAAGTTTTTAAAATACATGTTTGAATTTACCGGATATACTTAATTTATTATTAGAATAGCTCTTAAATTAAAAGAATTTATTTTGAACAAGCAGTGGACACATTTCTGGTTTACCTCTTGCCATAGACTTATTAGGAATTTTTCTCAACTTGTTTTTGGTTACTATAACCTCTGAAGTTTACAATGATGATAGTGATAAGTGTGTATGTTTTTACTATAATAGAATTTGGAAAAGTTACATAAGCTTTATGCTTCATAGGTGTATAAAGATACTTTATCAGATAGATACACTGATTTTTAAATTGTCTTCATATTGCAGTTATTTTTATTTTTGTGCAAACCGTAATTCAACATATAAGCAGGTGATTAGTTTCATGCTAACAGAGATAAGTTTAACTAAAAATCAAATTTTATAAATCTTTCTGAAAATCACACAAAACGAGATAATTTCTTACAGGGTCAAGAAGTTACTGATTTTTAAAAGTTTGAACACCTGGTACCATCCAGATGTTTTATGTTTTTTTTTAGAGCAAGAATCCAAATAGTGAATAGCTAATTTGTTCAGCATTTAAGATTCATTTCTATAGGACTAAGAACATGCACTCCCTCTCGTTGACTATGGTTCTAATTACCTCAGCTTGGACTGATCAATATTTGAGCTTTTTCCCACCATACAAACATGTTACTTTGACTCTGTCTCTTTCTCTTCCTTTTGGATAATTTGCAGCCATGTGAGAATGGTTCATTTTGTTTGTTCTCTCTGGCTAGAGGCCAAGGGTCTCTTATTAGTATAATGCAGCTCATTGATGTGAATTTGTTGATCTCCTGGGTAGTTTTTCACAAATTTAAGGCAATTAAAAGCTTTTATATAGCATTTCACTTGAAATTATTAGTGGCCTTTCAGTGATTTTGCTTTTAAAAATTACTTCATCATTTTATAGTTATTTCCTTTCCTTCTCATTTCTCTCCCCTTTCCAACATATAAAACTCTTAAAAAAAAGGTTTGAAACAACCATTTCATTGATAGATTTCATAAAAAGCAGCAATTTATAAACTTGTAATTCAATAACAGTATTTTAATTAACAATTTTAAAGGACTAATGAATTATTTTGTTTTAAAATAGTTGTTTATTTTAAGCTTATGGATATTCATAATAGAAGTCATAATGAATCTGGAGCACAATAACAGGAATTGGAGGTCAAAATTATTTAGTAATTGCTAAAAGCAAAAGCATATATATGTGTGTGTATCTAGAAATGCACATATATATATTTCAGACTTTTGTTTTTCAATGAGGCAAGTTTGTTTCAAAATTAGAGCTGTATTAATATCTTAAAATTTTCTCATAGCTACTAGTTGCCTGTGTTCGTTCCTTAACCTTTGCAGTGAATGGACCTTTCTTGAATACATCAGAAGTAAGAAATGTTGAAGACCACCTGAGTCTTAAGGGATGGTCTTATTGCACTGATTAAATTAAAATCTTTTAACTTCATTTGTACATATTAGGAATCACTGGTACTATTTCTTTATTCTTCCTCCATTTAAAAGGTTACTTATTGAGTTCTTGTTTTGGACAGTTCCACGGTGGTCCGTTGGTTAAGACTCGGCACTTCCACTGTAATAGATGCAGATATGATCCCTGGATACCTGGTTGGGGAACCAAGTTCCCACATATCATGCAGTGTGGCAAATAGTTGTTTTCGTGGTGTCTGTCAGTAGCAAAGTTTCAATTACATTACTTGATTGGATTTGTTTTGTTAGTATACTTGATTTGTAAAGAAACCACCACTAGAGTGTATCTCCGGTAACTTGGAATTGCTATCAGTATATGAAATGTCATATTCATTTATAGAGACATTCTTTATGTTTTCCATTTTTTAACTTGAAAATATGTATAAAAACAATAGACACTTAATAGGAACTTCATGCTAAGGTAAGAATATATTATTTTGGTTGACAAAGTATGCCTTGAAGTTAAACTATCAGGATATAAATCCAGGTAGCACTGCTTACTAGCTGTGTTCTCTTGGGCAAGTTAACTTGTAAACCCATATTCTTCACTTCACAATAATACATATCTCATAAAGATAAAATAATTATGTGTAGGTTGTTAGAATATTGTGTGGCCCACAGGAAACACTTGGCAAATATTGTTCTGTTGCTGCTGCTGCTGCTGCTAAGTCACTTCAGTCGTGTCCAACCCTGTGCGACCCCATAGATGGCAGCCCACCAGGCTCCGCCATCCCTGGGATTCTCCAGGCAAGAACACTGGAGTGGGTTGCCATTTCCTTCTCCAATGCATGAAAGAAAAGTGAAAGTGAAGTCGCTTAGTCCTGTCCGACGCTTCACGACCCCATGGACTGCAGCCTACCAGGCTTCTCTGTCCATGGGATTTTCCAGACAAGAATACTGGAGTGGGTTGCCATTGCCTTCTCCGAATATTGCTATGAAGATTTTTTTTTAAATTCAGACTCTATGTTAAATTTTATATAGGTTTATTCCAAATTTAAAGGTATACCAAGGAGAGAAGTTGAATCCCAACAAAAAGAAAATCAGAGTTGTTAAAAGAAATAACATATTTTTCAAGTAGTGTTTTTATATTTAAAAAAAAAAACCTGTTCTTTATACTTCATTGAAGTAGAACTGTATACAAAGGAAGCTCATAATTTAGAAAATGTAGTTAACTCTTGGACTTATGATTGAGTTATATTGAGTAGATAAAATCTATTTCTTGGCTGATCAGGAACACTTCAGAGAGTTGACATGCTCATTTTTATAAGAAATAAAGTGATGTGTTGATTTGAACATCATGATCAGAAGCCTCAGGTTTGATTTCATTATTCATAGGTGAATTTCATTAGTGTATCATGGGAAATACTTAACTTTCTTTTTTAAAAAATGTTGCTTAATCTAAATTAAAGGAATATTTCTGAAATGATTTCTATTATTTTGTATTGCAGTGGCATGACTTTACGATGCACAAAACTATTATCTACCTCTTCCTCTAAGCAAATCTCTTTTTTACCCAAGGTTTTTATTTATTTATAAGTTTAGCTGCAAATCTCTTTAACCAAGAATTGAATTTAAAAATCTTTTTCACATCCAAAAGAGGCCTTTCCTTGACTGATTGCTACCTAGCTCTCGTGCCTATTTTCAGACAGTGTTCTGAGTTTCAGACACACTGGACTTCTTTCAGGTTTTATTTTTTTCTGAAACAGTTCTTATATTCTTACCTTCCTTTACCTAGTTAACTCTATAGTTCCATCAGATTTTTGTCTCAATCATCAATTCCTTCATCAGTTCCATTTAATGTACTTCTGTTATCCTAACAATATTTACACTTTCAACAAATGTTAAATGAGTCCATACTATATGCTAGATACCATGTATATATTTGTATATGCATATGTATATAAAATTTTTTGCTTTCAGTAATATTTCATTCTAGAGAGGCAGGGGAAGGGGGTAGGGCACAACAAATATAGCATATATATATATATATCAGGTGGTAATAATAGTTTATATAAGTCACATGACAATACATATTTTATAAAAGAATAAATTAGGGAAATTGATTAGCACTTGACAGGTAGGGATTGGTAGTGTTCTCTTTTAAACATGATATTCTTGGATGATCTCTTTAAGGAGAGGATGTTTCCTTGAGACAGAAATTATTTGAGGGGAAGATCATGTATATATCTGAATGTTCCAGGCAGATAGAATGGACAGTACAGCATGCTTGATATTTTTGAGGAATAAAAAGCCTTTGTGATGAGAAGGGTGGCAGTGTTTTGTGGCCCTTTAAACAGTAGTTAGCACATAGCCAGTAAATATCTGTTGAATTTATGGACTGATATTTGAAACACTGGCCCAGATCATTATTTTCCTAGAAAAACAAACAGATTGTTTATTTAGTAACTTTTCTTTTGATCAGCTTAAGACCTTGCCTTTCAAACTGGCTTGAACTAACCATATCAGGGGTATGTCACATCTTCTTGGCTATAAAATTGGGAGTAAATGTTGTTTGTAAACATTTCAATACAGAATTCTCATAATTTTTAAAAATGATGACCAATAATTTTTAGTTTATGATTTATCCCTCAGATTCCTCATGTTTCTACCACATCTCAGTTTTTAAGTTTGTGCTCTTTTCTATCATTCAGGAGTGAGTACGTTGAGACCTATTCCAAAGAAAAGTGTATATCATCAGCTTGGCATTAAAATTTTTTTGTACTGTACATCTAATAAGGTCGTCTAGTTTCAGATTGGTACAGGCTGTTCCATTTACCACACCTGTACTGTCAGCTCCCACTTGTCTCAGCTCCCAAAGCAATTAACTAAATAGCTTTTTTTTTTCTTCATATTTCTTTCTGGAATACTCATCTACCTTTCTTCTGGGACCAGCCTACAGACCACCTGGTGGTTCTTCCCTAACCGTAGAATTCTTTAGATTAGTTAGGATTTAACATGGGAAAGATTAAGAAATGATAAAGGAAACTTGGTTAAAAGATTTTTTTTCTTTAAACACATACATATATACCCTACCTTAACATATAGTGAAAAGCAATTTTTCCTAAATGCAAGAAGAGTTTCATTTCCAAATTGCTGGGAAAATAAATGTAAGGATAGGCAAAAATTGAACAGATTTCTTTACTGTGAAACAAAATCCTTTTTTCACAGAACGTGTTTTTACGTATCAGGAGACTCTAGGGTTCAGCAGGACACTATCTGGAAAATACTAGTACAAAAAATCAGCTCTTTATACCCAAGAGTCAAACATTTTCACTGCTAAAATAAGGCAGATTTGTTTTTCTCCTAGCTTCGTTTCCATGTGTTGAAAGTGAAGTCGCTCAGTCGTGTCCGACTCTTTGTGACCCCATGGACTGTAGCCTACCAGGCTCATCAGTCCATGGAATTTTCCAGGCAAGAGTACTGGAGTGGGAAGAGATTTGGGTTTGGAATCTGTTTCTCTGGCTATCTAACTGTTCCTCTACCCCAAGGGGAAAATACTGTGAAAGAACACCTGGTATTAAGTGCTCTTTGAACATTATTCTCCCAGATAAAGCAGGGTTTTTTTGTTTTTTTAATGGAAAAAACAAAGCCTTGTGATACCTGTGTACCAAAAGGTACTTTTGACATAAACCTTGTAATTCTAATATGCGTGTGTACACAAACTCATTTTGATTGTTGCAAATGGGAAGGGTGGAGCTTATTTCATTTGTTGCATTTATGAGTCTGCTATTCTATAGTTGTGAAATTTCGGATATTAGTATGTCTTATTTGTTGTTGATTTGACTCATTTCTTACCTAACACATGTAGTATTGTTGCTATTGAAAAAAAAGTGATGCGTGCGTGTAAAAAGATTGTAGTTTTTTAAAATGTACATGAACCCCATTAGGTTTTGTATAATTCTAATGAAGAGATTTCTATTCAAGGATGCAATATTTTTCTTAAAACTTCAGTTATGATTTTATACTCAGTGTAATTTATTCCATCTCACTCTAGTGCCAGATTACTCTGTTTGCCTTAACGTGAAATCTGCAAGAGCTTTGTTTGTTGCATCTTTTCCTCTGTGAAGTTGTTAACTTCAGGGTAATATAATATGATGTGAATGTTCTAGTGAAGTGTTCCTTTTATTCCATGGATTACAAATAGCTTGAGAAAATATTTAAACTAAAACTGTAATGATTACTCCTGGTAGTCTCCATTTTACTGAGAATGCCTTTGTCAGAAATTATGTCATCACAATGGACTGTTAGCCAGGAAGTTCTGTCTAGCAGATGAATGAATTAGGAGTACTGAGATTCTAATAAAAGACTCTGTTGTAATATTGAAATACTGCTGGTGGGGGGTTGCCAGTTTTCTGTCTTTAAATTTACAGAATATCTTATGTGATTAAGGTAAGAAATACTTAAAATAAATCCTTAAAGTAAACCAACTCTAAACTTGAGAAGCCAAAAATAGAAAATGATATTTCCTTTTAATAATGCCATTTAAGTTCCCAACTTCTCTGAATTCAGTTGCCAGACACTTGTTTCTTTGTCTCAAAAGCTCCTAGCAAAAAACAATAAATATACTTCTTGTTTTAGTCAGCTAACATCTAATTTTATCTGCACATTAATTCCATTTTAAAACTTTTCTCACATTCCTAGTCTGAATGATTTATGTAGTCCTCCATTGTTCTGATTATCGAAACAAAGAATTTGATTCTCTATTTTGGAAAGGAAAAATATCTTGACAGTACTATTTGCACATCATTTAATTGTTTCCTTCCAATTTAAAATATGAACTATTTTAGATACATCTCTGATCTTTCACTATCTGAGTACTAGTTTTTTTGGTAATTCATATTGCGATAGTATAACATCTTCCAAACACATATCCCCTTTATGACTGACACAAAGGTTTACATATAGCAGGTATGCAATATAATAGAAGATGGTTTGGAGCTCACACATTTTCTTGGCTAAATATAACCTCCTGCTGTTTCATCTACTTTCTTAGCTAGATTTATTTTTAACAGTCACTAGACTTCATGACATTTTACAATTAGTGGTAAATTCATTATGGTATGGTAGATTCATTACTATATCTTCTATAGTAAATGTAGAAAAATATTTTTGCAATATTGTTCCCCAAATCATGGCTTCCTAACTAATAGTAAAATATCTTATCTGTACTGGAATTTTATTATACAATAATTATAGCATTTTATAGTGCTGTATCATAGCCCATTAACTAAAAATATCCCATTTCCATTTAAAATGGAAAACAAAATTATCCTGTTGCTTGAAAATATCTTAACTTGGGTTTTATTACAGGTTGCATATGGTATCTGTTAGAACTTTGAACCTATCTTGCTTGTTGAATTATTATGTGGATTAACTGTTGTGTTTGAAAGTTCTTGACTTTAAAAGCGTATGTCTGTTTTAAATCTTATACAAATGCTCTACAGGTTTTGAGAAGAGTCTAATTTCTTCATTGTATGTCTTTTTGGTTTATTTGTTTTGTTTTTAATTCAGAAAATTGATGTCCTAAGCACTCCCAAATTTAAAACATTGCTTTATATTATATGGTATTATTGATATTAGATAAAATCTACCTGTATTACTGACATGGGGACATCACAAAAATTTTAAGTTTTGAAAAATGATGTTATACAGCATATTAAGATAAAAAAACTCTTTTATCATGGTACTCCCAAGAAAAATAAAATCTCTTTAAGAGTACATTTGAAGAACTTTTCTGTAGATTGATCTATAGAGAAAAAAGTATAAGAAAAATAATTTTTAAAAAATATGCAGAGACCACATTTTCTTCAAAAACTAACTTCTGAAGTTTTGGGAAGTAATTTATTAAATAATGTGTAGTTCATATCTAGTTTCAAAAATCCAGGTAATTTTTGTGTTTTGGCTACCAAGTAGAGCCTTAGAGTTCAGTCATATTTGAGTGAGTCATCTACTTCAAAATTAAAGAACAAGATAGTTCTTGCCCTTTCATCACAAATTTAGCTTTCATAATTTGAATCACATCTGCCATGATTTTAGGTAGTGGATGAATCTAGTAAACTATCTAGCATCTGTGTGACATACTGTCTTCCCTAGAGCTTATCAAACATCAGTTCCCCTTCTGAAATAATGAGAATTTCGATTCTTTCTGAAAACTTAGCTTTAAGTGAGAAGAGTAGATTATTGTAAAGATAAAAACTGATTAAGTTTAGAGATACACATTAAAGAAAGATGACTGAAACATAAAATTTAGGATTTTTAATTAACTTCCTCATAATTCACAGATTTAAGAATTTGTGATGGTCTCAAAGTGTCTTCTGGATTCCAAGAAAGTGATGACTCAAATTTCGTAAATAAACATCAGTTCAGTTTAGTTCAGTCACTCAGTCATGTCGCACTCTTTGTGACCCCGTGGACTGTAGCAGGCCAAGCTTCCCTGTCCATCACCAACCCCTGGAGCTTTCTCAAACTCAAGCCTATCAAGTCAGTGATATCATCCAACCATCTCATCCTCTGTCGTCCCCTTCTCCTGCCCTCAATCTTTCCCAGCATCAGGGTCTTTTCCAGTGAGTCAGTTCTTCACATCAGGTGGCTTACGTATTGGAGTTTCAGCTTCAGCATCAGTCCTTCCAATGAACACCCAGGACTGATCTCCTTCAGAATGGACTGGTTGGATCTCCTTGCAGTCCAAGGGACTCTCAAAAGCCTTCTCCAACACCACACTTCAAAAGCATCAATTCTTCGTCGCTCAGCTTTCTTTATAGTCCCACTCACATCCATACATGATTACTGGAAAAACTATAGCTTTGACTAGATGGACCTTTGCTGGTAAAGTAATGTCTCTTCTTAATATGCTGTCTAGGTTGGTCATAGCTTTTCTTCCAAGGAGCAAGTGTCTTTTAATTTCATGGCTGCAGTCACCATCTCCAGTGATTTTGTAGCCCAAGAAAATAGTGTCATGGTTTCCATTGTTTCCCCATCTATTTGCCACGAAGTAATGGCACTGAATGCCATGAAACAAAGAACCTCTATACTATTTACAGATTTCCTAGTCTTGTACATTTTCAGTTTTTCAGTGTATTTTTCGTTTTCCTATAGTTACTAGAAAACTAAAAGTAAGTCTCTGTTTTGCAGCTTATGACATTGTGTTTATTCTGTTTTTTCTTTATCATTGCCTTTTAATCATGGTCTTATCTTTTTTACATCCTTCTCAACTACCTTAATCCTCAAAGAATTCGGTAAAGTATAAGTGAAGTTATAAAACTCAAGAGAATGTTCTTAGATTCTTACTTGCCAACATATAGATCCTAAATATAAGAGAAAAATCATGAGCAATACTTCATGGTCTTTACATAATTAGAAAGTACTGTTACTGTTATGATTACTCTGAATGTATTCTTACAGATACCCAAAGATTCTTGTATATAAGTGTTATTTGTATGCTTCCAAAGTTATAGAGAATTTGTACTAAAATGACTAGCAAGAAAATTTTCAGGAATATACCTAGGATATATTTTATATGTGACACCTTCTCCTGACTCTATTGTGTTCTAGTTTTAGAAAGTTTCATTTTTTTTAACTGCAGTACATAAATATTTTCTTAGCTCTATGTAAGTAAGAATCTGTAAACAATTTATGGAATGATATTATATTATAGTTCTGTTTTAAATTTGTTTCTGTCATATCTTGAGAGAATATTTCATGAACTTTTTGAATCATTTGTCTTCAAGAGGTACATGAAATAGTTTCAAAAGATACCTTACCGTGACAACCGTAGTTAAATTTAAATATTGTATGTTTACTTCATTCCTAATACTGAGTTACTATGTATCTGCCACTTTTTCTTGGTGCTGAAAATATAGCTGTGAACAAAACAAATAAAGATTGCTGTCCCCAAGGAGCTTAACGATTTAGTGTATAAAGACTTCAAACAAAGTATATAGTGTATTAGATGGTAATAAGAAGTATAGAGGAAAATAAAATGAAAAAGGAGTGTTGTGGGGTCTGCAGAGAGTGGTTGTACTTTCAAATGGCCCCTTTAGAGAAAGCCTCACCCAAGAAGGTAGAATTTAAATAAAGTTTGAAGAAGTTCAATGAGCCAGTCACGTACATCTTAGGTATAAAAACAATCTAGACACAGGGAATAGATACCAAGTATGTCTATAGTATAGTTGTGAGGAGTGAGGAGCATAGTGTATTTCAGAAGCAAGGAGACTAATATAGCTGGAGTGGAGTAAGCAATGGGAAAAGTAGAAGATGTAGTTACAGAAGCAAAGATTTGAGGGGGATGTTGAGAACGACTTCCCCGGTGGCTCAGATGGTAAACTGTCTGCCCACAATGCAGGAGACTTGGGTTTGATCCCTGGGTTGGGAAGATCTCCTGGAGAAGGAAAGGGCAACCCACTCCAACGCTCTTGCCTGGAGAATCCCACGGACGGGGGAGCCTGGTAGGCTACAGCCCATGGGGTCGCAAAGAGTCGGACACGACTGAGCGACTTCACTTTTCACTCACTTTCACTTACACACCATAGTAAAGACTTTATTTTTATTTTACTTTCAACGAATAAAATGTCTTTAGAGGCTTTCGTGTAGAAGAGCAACATAACCTGACTTTTATTTTAGTATAGCGTTATTCTGGCTGCTTTGTGGACAAAAAACTGAGTGTGACAAAGAGACACTGGGAGATCAATTTGGAGGGCTTTGCAGTTATGCAGGGAAGAAATAAGGTGGCATGAACTTGGATGCTGGCAATGGAAGTGGTGAGACGCAATCAGATTCTGAGTATAGTTTGCGGTAGACGTAATAGAATATGTTATTGGATTGGAAGTAAGATATGAGCGGAAGAAGGAAGTATTATATATATATATTATTTACATGATAAAAGATGGAAATTCCATTAACTGAGATGAGGGAATTGGGAAGAATTTGGTTCCATTTTACACAACTATGGGAAGTTTTAGTCTCATAACCCAGTGGCCTATGGTTAATATAGTCCCTTGTCCACAGTGAATGAGTGATAGATCATTCAATATTTCTTTTTGTCTCAAACTTAGTTTAGACTTAGACCTTGATAAATTTGTATATTTATAATGAAGAAATGGGTCTTTTTTAGTTTATTGATTCTATTGTTTCTATTTTATGATTTAATATGAGGCACACTAATGGAAATACAACTTGAAGTTCTTTTCTTTTCTTACTAACATTTAAAAAATAAGTATATATAATGTCTTTTGTCTTACTAACGTATTTGTACACCCTCCCCCTTCTTGGCAAACTTGTTTGAAAGTATAGTGTTACACATTATGTCATGGGTATACTAGAGCACATGTGTTCAATACAGTTCATAAATGGAAGCAGCTGGCTTCCTGTGCAGTTAAGAGAAAGCATGCACACAGCTGAGATCTTCAAACTTCAGAATTCATTGGATTCAGTTTCTATCTTGTGTGATCATGTTGTAATTTCAATTAGTACAGATGTGTCACAAGCTACCTTAATGGCTTAAAAACTATTTTGTTTCAATAGTTGAACTGCTAAACTTAGTTAATGTTCTTTCCCCATGCCTTGTCCCAACTCATCCATCCTACCTCTTTAAAAAGCACATTATACCTATACGCTTAGTTTTATATTCAATTCTGAAAAGGTCTTGGCAAGAGGCAAAAAAGTTACCATCTCAAAGGGAAAAGCTGAATTCATACACAGGAACTGCAGGATTACTTTGGCGTTTTACTAGTCCCTTGTAACACTAGCAAGTCCCATAAATACCTAATGGAAAAACAGCAGAAAATGAGATCTGCAGCAGCCTTTCGAGATCGAATTTATGTTGCCAAACATTTTTTTGAGGTTGAGTGTAAAGGTCAAAAGAAAGTGGATAGATTAAACTTGCTGATTTTTGCAAACTTAAGGCCATGTTTAAAGGTTCCTCTTTCTGTAGCAAGAAAATTTCAAGATAAATGGCTTTGCTTCATTAGTTGAAATGTCATGTCTTCATTTAATATCTGTTACATGAGACATTTAGTGATTTAGTAGTATTTACATGCAACAAATGAAATCCTCAATCCAATTTAACAAATGTAGATAAAGAAAAGAAATTAATTTTTAAAATTGGAGATGTTACCAAGGTAAGATAAGTGAATGTATATGATTTTGTTCGTATTTTTTAAATTTTAGATTTTTTTTGGAAAAGATAGAAGTCAAAGTTTTCCTTTTAGTTAGTGTGAGTTATTGATCCAGCATAGTATTACCCATCTCTTTTAAAAACATATTTTATCTATTATAAATACTGTTTCAGTGAAGGTAAACATCACTGAAGAAAGGACATTAATCTTTTAGCATTAAATTAAAATTCATAGATGTTTTTACTGGTCCCTTTACCTTTTGAACGGGCTTCCCTGGTGGCTCAGACTGTAAAGAATCTGCCTGCAATACAGGACACCTGGGTTCCATCCCTGGGTCAGGAAGATCCCCTGGAGAAGGGAATGGCTCCAGTATTCCTGCCTGGAAAATTCCAGAGGAGGAGGAGGGCTAGAGTCCATGAGGTCAAAAAGAGTCGGACAAGACTAAATGACGAACACTTTCTTTTCTTTCTTCTTTCTTTACCTTTTGAATAACCTTCTGTCCCTATATCACTATTTTAATGAATCAAAGAAAGTGTGAGCTACTAGCATACTATAGACTTTGTATAGTGAAAAACTATAAACTTCCATTCTGGACACTTCTTTTTTGAGTTGATAGTACATAAAGCCACAACAAATGTTAACTTAAAATTATGAATTATCTGTATCTCCAGGACTTTCCTTCTGTCTTTGATTCCACAGTCCAGATTGTCAGTCATTGATAACTCAGAATCCAAAAGAATAAAATAACAAATTTTGGCATATTACATTGACTATTACATTACAATAAAAGTTATCAAGTAATAATATATTAAATCTTTTTTTCTTTTGCAGTAGTTGAGGATTACTAGTAAAGCCATTTATTGTTATCTCTAAGAAGTG